>CM052447.1:16232427-16254848 GCA_028533085.1 Varecia variegata
GACTGCTTAAGGTCAGGTGCTGGTCGTAGTGGCCTGCACCTGTAGTCCCAGCTACTTGGGAGGCTGATGTGGGAGCAACGCTTGAGCCCAGGAGTTTGAGGTTGCAGTGAGACAGGATGATGTCACTGCATGCTAGCCTGGGTGACGGAGTGAGACTGTCTCAAAAAAAGAAATGAGAAAAAAGACTGCATGGATTCCTGTAAATACCAGCTGTGTGACCTTAGGCGAGTCATTTCACCTTGCTAAGATGTTGTTTTGTTCCTGAAAAATAGAGCTACTTACATCAAACTCTGAGTGCTTATTAGGATTAAGGGAGACAGTATATAAAGAAATTAGCATGGTCAAGGAGAGTAGTAGTTGTTAATATTATTGTTACTATTATTACCTTTGGATGTGTATGTTGAAGCTTATGATACAAAATAATAACAGTTATCATCATCACTGTTACCTCTTGCCAGACAAATCAATGCTCATGTATGAAAAAATGTTGTCCTTGTCTAGCGTGTTTTCTTTCTGTTTTTTTTTTGACCTTTAAAAAAAACTTTTACCTTCTTGTCCTTCTGGCCTTTATTTTTGTTTTGCTAGACCATTTGCTGCTGCCAACATAGCAATATGTAATTATTTCAAAACTGGTAGATGCAAAACCCAAATGTCTTCAAGGGCCAAACAACATAGCACGGCCATGTCTAAGATTGATGGGAGTGAACATGTTGACCCAAGGACCCACAGGTCCGGCACTCTGAAGACACTGGGATGCAAACACACTGCATATGAGCCCCCGTTTGCGGCTGAACCTGAGATCCCAGTTAACGCAGAAGTGTCCATCTTTACCTATTGCTTCTGATAAATGTCCTTTTCTTTTCTCCTCATCCCTTGATAGATTCTTCCTCCAGTCTCCACTAGAAAACCCTTACTACAATATTGTTCTGTCCCCAATCTGTAGAAAGTAGTTATAATTCAGACAATGTGTATTTTTACCCTGGGGAATGAGGAAAAGGTCTCCCTTGGTCATTCACAGTCTACTCCTTGCTCTGGAGCCTTCTAGAGCCCTCACTTTGGATGTTGGGAAGAACCAGACTGACAAATATGGATCGAGGAGGACCTGCCACTCACATCCAGAGGCTCCAGACTAGCATGGAAAGAAATGATTGAACTAGAAACATTTCTACCAACTGGAAGAGGAGTCCTGAGCATGGAGTAACTTCCCAGGCCCCAGCCTTGGAAAGCTTAAGGCCTGGGAAATTTGTAATCTTGACCAAAATCAATTCTGACAACCTGCTGGTTCTCCAGTGGATCACTCTGCAATATTCACATGACACTATTCAGCGATTCATCCTAGTTCAGCCACCATTTGCTATGTGCTGCCACAGTGCCAACAGGGGACTAGGTGCTGGGGATTAGGGTCGGGCAGCAATTCTTAAATTTGGCAAAGTTACAAATTTTGGATTTTCTGACTCAGCAATTTTCAAATTTCATCATCTACCAGTTCGCAAAGAATCCTCTTATTTAATTGAGAGGTAAACTTATGTCCAGGTAGATTTAGGGATCCTCCATAGTTTCCACAGGATATTACTCATACAAGCAAGCATTAGAAGGCAAGCCATTTAGCTAGCTCTTTACTGCACGATATTCAAAGTTTTCCTCCAACCAAGGAGAGGAAGGATAATGGCGCACATGGTTTGTGGCTTCTCTTTGATATTCTTGGTAATCGTTTAGACTAGGGGATATCACTTAACCTAGGTAGCCCATTCCTTGTTAGCTTGAAATTAAGGTCTCCCTCCTTAACTCTGTGTTCACACACTGCCCGCTTTTCAGAGAAGAGATTTAATTCAGAAAATCCCTCTTCACTGGAATACACCCAATTGTGCTTTCTGAGCTACTTCCTGAAGAGATGTTGTTAATCTCCTAAATCCTTTAATCTCAAAACTGCAGCGGAAGCTGGGCCAGTCCACCCTTTGGACTGACTCCATAGGGTCTACCAGAATTTATGGAAAGTTTTCCTACAATCACGGGAGAACGAACTCTTCACTGGCCACTTATTTAACTTTTGTCCTAAAAGTAAAGCCACAAAGGTAGTTTCTACACCTGCGGGCTCAGAGGACCAAAGGCTATCTCTGGGTTCCCTTGGATGTGGAGGTGCAGATAGCATCTATAGTAAGGGTCGCTTAAGCGGTTACTGTGTCTGGAACTTGGCCCAGCCTCTTACTTTTATTTTCCCATTTAATCCGCATAACAAACCCATGTGTTCAGTATTATCTGTAGTTTGCACAGGGGACATTGTGGCTCAACAGAGTTAGTGACTTGCCCAAGGTAAAGGTGCCCTAATTCTAAGTGCATGAGACCCACAACAGTGTGACCCAGAGTACACACCCTCCGTCACAGCACCATGTTGCCTCAAGTCTCCAAACAAGTATTACAAGCCAGGAGTCCTGCTTTATGACTAGGAAAAAAACCCTGAAGTCACATGATATTGAAAATGGAGTGGCACTTAGCAAGCACCTGTTGAACAAATGAATAGATTCTCTTATGTCTTTTCTTCATCTAGGTCAGTGGTTATCACTTTTTGGGGGGCATTTGGTAGACTTTTTTTTTTTTACTGTCATGACTGATGTGTATGTGGGGTGTTACTTGCACCTATTGGGTAGAGCCAGTGATCCTACAGTGCAGTGGTCCCCAACCTTTTTGGCACCAGGGATTGGTTTCATGGACGACAATTTTTCCACAGACCGGGTGTCGGGATAGTTTTGGGATGATTCAAGCACATTACATTTATTGTGCAGTCAAACCTCTCTGCTAATGACAATCTGTATTTGCAGCTGCTCCCCAGTGCTAGCATCACCATCTCAGCTCCACCTCAGATCATCAGGCATTAGATTCTCATAAGGATCATGCAACTTAGATCCCTCCACGTGTACAGTTTATGGTAGGGTTTGCACTCCTATGAGAATCTAATGCCACCCTGGCTGATCTGATAGGAGGCGGAGCTTATACAGTGGTGCCAGCGATGGGGAGCAGCTGTAAATACAGATGAAGCTTCAGTAGCTCGCCCAGCTGCTCACCTCCTGCTCTGCAGCCCAGTTCCTAACGGGCCACAGACTGGTTCTGGTACAGCATAGAGGTTGGGGACCCCACCTATAGTGCACAGGACAGTCTCCTGCAATAAAGAATTTTCCAACCCAAAATATCAGTAGTTGCAAGGTTGAAAACCCCTGGTCTAGATGAAGCCAACCAAATGGATATTTACAGACTATAAAGCTTCTTCTGCCTTGAGAAGTTTCTCAGAATCAGGATCTTCTTTGGTTTCTAGACCTGACCTTAACTTCATCTAGATTTACTTTTGTCTATATCTTGGATGCTTGTCTCTGTTTACCTGAATTCACATACATAGGCTACATGGTCTGCAGTTGTAATTTCAAGAAACTGTGGATGAGTATCTGGTTATTTTGATCTGGAATACTTGCTCTGTGTTAGCCCTGATTTTCTATGATAGTCTGGACAATTCTTTATTCTGAGCCAGTATGCTGCAAGGCAACAAAGCAGAACACATGGGATGTAGTTAGTTATTGCTAAGGGAAGGCAGGAAAGAAGAGAGATCAAGGCTTGCTCTAAACCATCCTGCCTAAGTGGGAATGCTGGTTGTGTGGCTTCTGGTCTTTAAGACAAGTTACTCCATCTCTCTGAGGCTCACTTTCCTGTTTTCTTACCTGTGATATAGGATTAACAATAGTACCTACTTCACTGAGCTGCTAGGAGCATTACAAGAATTAATATGTGTAATGCACATTGCCTCACAATATATGAAAGAGGGCTTAACTTAATTTTTTCCAGAAAGCTGGCTGCACTTCGATAAGCTGGTTTCAGAAAGTCAGATTACATTCAAAGAATGCAGATAAATCATTCTAGTAAACTCTTGCATTTAGATGTAGAATTCAAAAGCAACCATATTTAATATATCCACTGCAAACTAAACTACCTCAAAGGCCATGACAATTATTATAAATAGGTGAAATGATTGGATTAAGAAAAAAGAGAGGTATCTGGGGAATGGTATACTTTGCTGAAAGGAATTGATTTTAAAAAAAAGTTAATATCCTCTGCTCCCTTCCAAAACATACCCCCCCCAACTCCAAAGTGCACCTGTTGTCTTACAATTTGTAAAGCACTTCCCAGAGTTGCAATAACTTGTATCTTTTTTTCCATATAAACAACATGTAGTGACTTGCCCAACGTGAAGACACTCAAACTCCAAGTGGATTAGACCCAAAGTAGTCTAACCAAAATCGTGTTATAAACAAACATATACAAAGCCAAAGAAAACATCATTCATCTTTCCAAACACAGGACATAATCCTCTGGCCAGCTTAGTATATAGTGAATTCCTTCCCTTCCTCTTAACTCTTCCAACACTATTTGGCAATTAGTCCTGGAACTTGGGTTGGCATCTTGTAATATGGCTCATATGAAATTTAAAAGTATTTTTTTTGGGGGGGGGGTTGGCTTTGTGCTTCATTCCAACAATTTGCTTGGACCAGTAGGAATGCAAAAAGGCTTTTTTTCTAACTGTTTTGATCAATGCATCTTGAAATATGCTTTATTTTCTGCTAGGTTTACTCGCCTTTGAAATGTTTGACATTTCAGTAAAGGCAAATGTTCACATTCATTTTAAACTTATTATTTCACCAGTATATAATAAACATTCGACAGATGCCTAGCACAATGCTAGCCACTTTTCAAGGAATAAAATATCAAGCTATATGGCACCCATTTAGCCTTTAGAAATAGGATGGTGTTGTGGAAAGACGAGAAATTTTGGAGATAGGTCTCCATTTCTGGTCCCCATATTTCCCAACTCTATGACCTTTGGTGAGTTATTTGACTTCTCTAAGGCTTCATTTCCTCATATATTAATATAAAATGTGCATGTCCTGGTTTTTACTTCATGAGATTGTTATAAAGTAGAAGATTAAATAGCTTAGGCAAGGTTAGCATAATGCCCGACACACTTTAGGGTCTCTGTAAATGCTGGATCCCCTTTCCCTTTTCTTCTCATGATGTGTTCCTTCACTGCCCTCCACCTGTGCCAAGGACTTAGTTTATGACCTAGGTAAGACTAGAACACACTTCTTTAAAAAAAGCATTCCCAAAACCAAAAAAATCCCAGAATCATCCTTCATTTCTCCCTTTCTCTTCCTCTCCTCCTTCCCAGTGGTTGTCTCAGCAGTTCCCATCAACTCAACCTATAAAAACTTCTCAAATTGCTCAGCTCTCCACCCCTTTTGCCCAATCCTGATCGAAGTTGCCATTGTCTCTCAACTTAACGGCTAAGTAGCACCCTCCCTACCTCTCTGTTGTTACTCTTGCTCCTCTAAGGTCTGGTCCTCCCCCCACATCAGCCATAAATAATTTTGTAAGACTTATACACATCTTCCCCCAGCTCAGAATTCTTCACTGACTTCCTAGCTCATTCAGGATAAATCCCCAGCCGCCCCCCGCCGCCACGTAACCTACACAGACTTGCTCCACCTTAGCTTGCACAAGTCTTCCCTTGTCTTATGCGTCCAATTGTATTAACGTTTTTCTGCTCCTTGAGCATAGAAAGTGCTTTGTCTTGGAGTCTTTGTATTCGCATGCCTTTGGCCTGAAACATGCTCCTCCCTACTCTCACCATGGCCAGCGTCCTCGGGTCTCAGAGACATCTTCCGTAACCACAATATCCAAATGAGGTCCTCCTTACATCACGCTTTGTCTTCTTCCAAGCTCTTAACGCAGTTGATATTTGTTTCTTATGTTTGTTGTTTATCTTCCCCACTAGATTATGAACTCCATGGAAGGAAGAAAATGTTTATCTTTTTTAAAACATTATATCTCCAGTTCACAGCCTCCTGCCCAACACCCAGGTGATGCTCAATACATCTTTGTGGAAAAAGTGAACTGACTGCCATCAAAATTATGCAGGGCCACCACGCTGACAGTAAGGCAATGGGGGTAGTTAGCACACTTCTGAATTACTGCTTCGAGCATGGAGAACGCAGCTCATTAGGATGGGATCAGCACTTTTGTATGTGCAGAGACAAAGCAACAAACTATGACGCAAAATAAGAATCAATAAATACTTGTTAAATTAATCGCAAGTTTAAGGTCTAACAAGGCCCAGAAACATTTTAAGGCCCCTATTCAGGGAGGAATAAGTGTTAAATGTCTATTTAAATTATGTGGCTTAGCTAAGGTTATATATACAAGAGGGAAGACATCTTTCTAGCTTTGTGAATTTCAAGTACTGTCACAGATTTAAGTACAAATAAAAGAAACAAAAAAACTAGTATACCGATTACTTCTCTCAGATAGAATATTATAAGTCTTACCTATCCCCTAAATGGCCAGCTATTAAATACAAAGAAAAATCCTAAATAAAATAAGTAACAAATAATACCTTCCTAACATTTGAATGTCTTGCTGTGCTAGGGACTATGGCAAATGCTTTACATATAATATTTATATTTTATTGCTGAGTTTAAAACAATTAGAAAAAATAACAGCATGGTCCAGAATATGGAATTTGAAGTCAGGGAGTTTAGAATCAAAAGTCCTAACTACCTGTAAATCTTTAGGCAAATTAAAAGTCTCTCAGCACCTGTTTCCTTCCCTACAGATGGAATGGGCTTCATATTTCAAAGGGGTGCTGTATGTGCGAAAGAGAAAGGGTTTTCATTATTCACTTAATGTTCTGCAGGGTGCTTGTAACTTTCTTGACTCCATGAACTCATACTCACATTTTATAGTTGAGTAAGATGAAGCTTAGACAGGTTCAACAATTTGTTCCATACCTATCTGGTTCCAAAGACTGTGGTTTTTCGAACATACCCTTTTTGCCTTTCAGATGAAGTCCATCTTTTGAAATATATTAGAGCTGGAGCTCAAGTCAAGAGGGAGGCCCAAGTGTGCCCAGTCCAGAAGACACCCCTTCCCTCCCTCCAGCAGCTCTGAGGACTACTCCACACACACAGGTCAGACACAGATATTGGCAGAGTAAGGGGCAGCATTTTTGTCTTGATTTTGGAAGGACCACATGGCACCCTCGCTCAGGGTGTCTTCAAAGGCTCTGCCAAAGGGCCCAAAAATATTATTTTAATTTTTGAGTCCCTTCTGTACTTTGTCACAATACAAACATCCCTTGAATATAATATATGAAACTGTAAGCTGTTATCTATATCCCTGACTCAAATTAAACCCCAACTGGAAATTATTTGGAAATGAATTAAGAATGGAACAGAGAAATTTTGAAAAGACGAAGCAACACTGTGAACCTTGCAAAATTGCAAAATTCACTCAATTGCAAAATTAAGTGGGGGCAAGACATCACAGGAGAGGGTGTGCCTCTGTTCCCCAATTCCCCCCTCCTTCCTTAACTCTATCGATTCAACAATCATTTATTGAGCATCTACTATGTGCCACAAAAATGTATCCAAACACTGAACACAACACTAGACAGAGTGGGGAGAGGTTTAAGTGTTATATACCCAGCAACATGGGGCAAGAAGAAATGAAGGTGTCTCAATTCACATTAAGTCCAAAAACTTAAGTCCACAAACTCTTGCTAAATACCTTCTTAGTAGAAGAGACCAGGAGCAGAGCAATCATCGAACAGAAACAAAGGGGTTGTAATGGCAGCAAACTCACAGGCTGTATCTCTTTGTCAGTCATGAGAGGGAAGTCTCTAGGTACAGAGAGAAAAAGCCCTTCTTGATCCTGATCCTCAAATACTCCAAGATAACAGAGTCAGCAAAGGCAGGTAACAAAAGAAAGCAAGACACAGAAAAGCAGAACACATTCAACTCCAAATTCTCATCACTTCCATTAGAAACAACATCTTTTCATTGCAGTCCGTTTCATCTGTTCTTCAAATATATGCTTTCCCCCCTCTTGAAAAAATAAAGTGAATTGTTGCAGATGATATCACCATAACATCCAGCAGAAGCACCGTAAGCCATCCACTTAGTTTATCTGTAGTCAGTGGCAGTTTTAGCCAAAATATTACTCTACAGACTCTGGGGCTCTGAGAAAGTCAAGAAAGCCAAGAAAGGCAAGAAGGGCCGAGTGCTGTCCCGGAGACATCTGAAGTCCTACTCAAGAGCACTTCTACAAGGCAAGAAGGTTCCACATGGAACAGAATGGCAGGTGAAGCAGGCTGTCCAAGAACGCAACGCTTCACCTGCTTTGTCCATAGGAGTTGTACGAGGAGATGGGCTGCAGTTCCAGGACTGGAAATCTACAAAGAACCCAGAAAATACTGGATGGGGAAAGAAGTCACCTTAACCCTTTACCAGTTCCAAAGGGCACAAAGTCACCCAGCCAAGCAAGAACTGCCCTCTCCTCCATTCCCCTCACCCTGGTAGGGCCTAAAACTACAGGAAGCAGCTGGTGAGTCAGAAGATGATGGGGCACAGACAGCTGAAATGAATCTCACTCCTAGGGAGCCACCAACTAAACGCAGTATCTGGGGAAAATGAATACTTTGAATGAGGTTGGAAGCACGGATAAATATCTTAGATGGGACATTTAAAATGCCTGAACTGAGCCCATATTTTTTTCCTGTTAAGTACCACCAGACTGTTTGCCATCTTTGAGTGGGCAGAAAATCCACTAGGAACTGCCCATGTTTTTGTGGGGAAGGCTGAAGAAAAGACCAGCTCCCCCGCCACATACTTCAAAGGAACAGTGAAAACAAAAATAAAGCTGCATTTTAATTACGTTATGAGTTGTGCTTATTTAACATACTAATTACAAATTAATTCAATATTTGCTGAGCGCCAAGCACTGTCATGCACAAATGAATATGATGGTGACCAAGTCCTACCATAGGACTCCTGCCTCCAAAGTGTTCACAGTGGCAGCTGCCTTGATAGAATCTGTTTGTCAAAGGAGATCAGTATCAAGATGGAAAACACATGCTTTGGGTAGTTCCCACCTGGGTTTCAATTCCAACTGTTCCATACACCAGCTGGAGACCATTACCCTAAGTATTTTTCATCTCAGTTCTCCTCACCTCTAGGATAATGATAATATGATACACCCTATACGATTGTTTGGAGGATTTAAGGAAAATGTATATAAAGCACATAGTATCCTTCTTGACCCACAAAATCTCAAAAAGTAGTGGGGGACATTACCAACAAGATGGTGATATGGCTAGGACCCAGACAAAACAAATGACTATGGCCATTAAATGTTACCATCATAAAACTTAAAATGAAAGACTATATAACAGAAATTATCAATTATCCCTCAATAACTTATGTCTCACCACTCAGCTTACTTATATGCTATAAAAATTCTCCTTCAACCAGCTGGAGTATTTTTATTTCCTGAACTTTTATTATATAAATAATCAGTACCATATGATCTAGGATTTAATCACCTCATTTCTGAGGCTTTAATTGTCTTCTTGCACAAAGGCTTATCTCCCAAATTATACTGTAATAGCTCATCAAAGACAGGGCAGGCAATAACATTTTGGAATATTTGCTACAATGTTTAAGATTGCCAATAAATATAGACAGAACTGAATAGAAAGGACTTAAATTTTAAAATTTATCACTGTGTAAAAATACAGGCTTATCTTGTACTCTCTAAGCCCAAACATTAACATGGAAGTCTTGGTCATCTTTTCTTCAACTGGAAAAAACTCTCCTAGTCAAAGCAGAAGCACTTCTTGATACGTGCAAATTACTCTCTAACTGATAAGAAACTTCCTTTGGCCTTGAAGTGGGTCCGGCGTATTACAAAGACAGGCAGGGAGAGAACAAACTTCTTCAAACAATTCTTCAAGTTGAATTTCAACATGGAATCTCATTGAGTCTGCCAATGGCATTTTGAAAAGAATTTCATTAAATGTTGCTAACATGTCATAAGCTCCCTTAAATGGAAGGGTAATGGCTCATAGCATTTGTAAGCTTTTTAATTTCATGGAATATGAGCAGCATAATCAGGACCTATTAAAGTCAATCAACTGTGCCAAGTGGGGCTAACTACCTTTGCTTTGTTTCTATTTTCCTTGTGGGTATACCCCATGAACCAAGAGGCAACAAGTCCCGGTATCATTCTTTAAGGCTAGCACTGGTGTGTGATATTCTGAACAACCTGACGAAACCATCACAGCTGCGTTTGCTTGTGTGGGTTGACCAGAAACCTCTTGGGAAATGGCTTTTGGCTTCTAGAAAAGAAAGATTTCTCTTTCCATTTGTTTGAGCTCATAAGGTGCAATTTTGGTAGGATTCAAAACCAGTCATCTGACCAGCATAACTGTAATTAATAAATGGAAATGAAATATAAGGAAACTTACTTATATTTTTAATGACACAGAAGTGTCCAATATACCAATCCATCACGACTCATCTCGGGGTTTTCTTCTACCATGAAGCCTTTAACAATAACAGTGGCCATATATAGTTGGCTAAGTGGCAGACACTTTTCTAAGCACCCCGTTTATGTTTTCTCATTTAATTTTCAAAACAATTCTGTGATACTGCTAATTATCCACATTATGGATAGAGAAATTAAAGTGCTAAAATGTCAAGTAACATGCCCCAAGTTACAAAGCTAGTGAGAAGGCAAGGCAAGCTTCACACACAGTTTTTGTCCGACTTTAAATTACATGTACTTTACACTACTATGCTATATCGTATTCACAAGTGCCCTGATGCAAGTCATCCCACAGGAATGGAAATATCCAGAGACAGCATTTCTACATGGGGACTAGAGAGGACCTTCTAGCCCAGTAAATAGGGAGAACTCACATGCCAGTCGAGGGAGAAAAGTACACACCAAAGTGAGAGAAGCAAAGGAGAGTATAAAGAAGATATGGCAAGGCTTTCCCAAAAGGATGATCTGGGAGTAAGGAAGGGTGAGGATGGGTTAGGCCATGGAGTAGAGCTGGGTCAGGGCAGCCTGTGAGCCTAAGACCATGAACACATGGAAAGGTTGGATGTCTGCTTCTGTACACTGCTGGCTGCACAGTATGAGGGCATGTCTGATGGCTCCATGGAGTTGGGTAGGACCAGAGAGGTTCATCATGTAAATCTCCACAGCAAAAAACAGAGAATGATGCACACACAGATGGTGCCCAAATATATTCTCTGCATTTAATCATAATTCATGCAAATGATCAGCCAAACTTTCATCTATTCCATAGGCTGCCATTAATAAGTACTGGGCCAAAAAATATACAAATTTATGGAGTTACACTGACTGACACACATACCTACCATAACATCTGAAGGACGTGGAGGAAAAGTTTTCATCCAAAAAGAGGAAGAAAACTTCATCCAAGAATATTTACTGTATATGTGGGTGTACTATGCTTCTAACCATATTGTGAGTATGTCACTTTGGGTTGGTAAGAAATGAAGGAACAGTTCAAGGAATGAGAATCACTGTGGGTTCTTATCATTATGAGAAGAATTTATAAGCTAAGTTGAATTTAGAATGAGGACAACCCTTTCTCCAAAGGCGCTCCCAGATATAATTAAGCCCTAAGGCATCCATTATGTATAATGAGTTAACATCTCTCCTATGCATCTAGAATGATACCTGGTATTTGGAGAACTGGAAGAACTGAGAAAATAGTCACTCATATTTTCTGTGTTCTATAGTTCAGATAAGGAACCAGAGTTAAAAAAAAAAAAAAGGCTAGGTCTTTGGAAATTTTGAATTTGTATAAGTTTTTACATTAAATAATTTCATATTTGTTTCATTTTGATGGACTCAGAATGAGAAACCAGTAGAGCATTTAGAAATTTAAAAATTAACTTGTATAATTCTCAATAAAAACATATCTATAGAACCTAATGTCTCTGAAATATAACGGCATTTTTTTTTCTGAGTCAAGGACTTAATTTGCACATGGGTCCTTGATTACTTCCAAATAGATACTGCAAAGCAAGGCTAATAAAAGGCATAAATAGAGAGAAGTAATAAATAGTATAGCAGGAGATGGTACAATTTAGGGGATCTGTAGTTGGAATGGAGAAAAATGGGTTCCATAAGAAGCTGGTGACTACATGAGGAAAAATTACAGAAGACAGCTATCAGAAGCAGGGTGGGGAATGGCCATAGAAATAGCAAATGATAGAGAAAGGAAATAACATGATCTCTTCTTCTTAAAACAGGCAAGGGCCCTACAGGTTTCCTTGGGCTACAGGGAAAGCAAGTTAGGCCAACAGCACAGGCCAACCTGTCATTACTGTCTACTATTTCAAGATAGTATAACATTCAAATTAAGGACAGGGTGTGACAGTCAACCTGGATTGTAATATTTGATGTGTGTTCTTTGTATGCTTTTCTTAGCCTTTGTTCATCTTTAAATACAAGATCAAAATGATAGGTTCTTCATAAGGTCACTAAAAGGACTAAATGAGATAACTTTACATTAGCAATATGTTTGTTAGCTATTACAATGTGGGGGTTTAATCGCACATTATTTAGATTCAAATTCAGCAAATGCTTACAGGCAATTACTATGGGCTGGGCCCTCTGCAAGGTTCCTGTAATTTCCACAACAGCTAATCTTTTAATATGTATTAATGTTATAGTACCTTCAATATTAGAACAGCAAAAACCCTGCAGGCACTTAGGACCACTTTAACATTTTCTGAGTATTCCCTACTGCCCGGTAGCAGTGTGCTAGTATCTCAAGAACAGAACAGTTTGAGTGTCGGGACATCTACAGGGTCCTTTGTTCCTTTACTTACCAGCCTCAGAGATTCTCCTGGACATTGGATTTACTGTACAGGGCTGTGCATATAAAGCCATGGATGCTATACTTTGAGGGTGATTTAGGGTTTTTCAAGTATAATTTTAAGAATAGATGCTTATTGCCATATGGGCCCACCTTAAAAATCAAAACATGCAGCTTTACCACATAATCAATGTTGCTGGATCCCACTGGACTACCAGCCCTGTGATTTGCTGCAATGGTGAGAACCCTGATGAAAAGAGTTCCCAGGACCTTCAGGCATGGAGAGAATGTAGTGGTGCCTCACCATCCGCCACTGTATTGGGGCTGGCCATTTTTTATACCTTATATATTATCAGTCATAATGCCATCCAATCCTATTTTCTTTTAATTTAACTCCTTACTATCCATTTTTTGTCCTAGTCCATTTGTGCTGCTATAAAAAAATACCACAGTCTGGGTAATTTATAAACAATAGAAATTTAGTTTCTAACAGTTCTGGAGGCTGGGAAACCAAGGTAAAGGTGCCAGCAGGTTCAGTTGTCTGGTGACGGCTGCTTCCAAGATGGCGCCTTGTTGCTGCATCCTCCAGAGAAGAGGAACTGTGTGTCTTCACACAGAAGGGATGGAAGGAGTGAAGACTGCATGAAGTCTTTTTACAAGGGCACTAATCCCACTCGTGAGGGAAGAGCCCTCATGAGCTAATCAACTCTTAAAGGTCCCACCTCTTAAAGTTATCCCATTGGCCATTAAGTTTTAACAAATGCATTCTGGAGGGGACACATTCGAACTGTAGCATTCCCTAACTTGAGTTTTGCCAAGATAGGATGAGGGAAAAAGGAACTCTCTGTGATTTACTAAACTCTTTGTGGCAGCAATAGAAAAAAAGCATGGAGGTGAATCCCACAACTCTGCAAATTCACATGGTAAGACTTGTCAAAAAAAAAAAAAAATTGAGCATCCCAGGAAATGAGTGAAAGACTTTGGTTTGTTAACAACTGATGAGAGGGACAAACATAGGAACTATATATCCATCCAATAATATGAACACCCATGCATCAATGATTTGAAAATAAATCCAACTCAATTTCTCCTCTCTTAATGAGCTACCACCTAAGGACAATTTTTCTTTCCATAAATATCACTTTTATATTTTTTCAGCATAACTACCTAAGCCTTAACTGATGGTGAAAACCAATCTACACAGCTTGATAGTAGAAAACTTCATTTATCATATAATCTGTAGTTGTCTTTCACTGTAGAAAGGTGCCTCTTTTTATTTTTATAACTTTGATGCTGAAAAATGGAAGGTGTGGCTTAGTAGGTGTGGAGAAATTCACCTTGTTTATTGCACCAAGCAAGGAAGAAAAAATGGCAGTCTGCTTGACTCATTCTTTTGAAGTAGTGATTTTTATCACAGTCTGTCTCTTCTTCCTCCTTTCCCTCTAACATGCAACAAGTGCATCTGCAAAATATTTATCAGCCTTAAAAGCCTCATTTACTTTGCAGACCATTTGGTATTTGCCTAGAGGCAGAATCATGGCTGGTAAAAACAGAATTGTTCATGGAAATGGAAGGTCCCACACTCATAATTTAGGCCACTGCCATTTAAAACATCACTGGTAATAATTTACAGAGCACTGCATCAAAAGGTTACGCTTGGCTGCTGATAGAGATCACAAAATCAAAGTGATAGCATTTGGTTACAATTTCATATGAAAGGAAGTGTTTTGAGCCTCTGAAACTGCATCTCCTGAAAAATTATCAGTGTTTTTGACAATGAACAAGTTTTTTAAAATTAAGAATAACAGTGTAACACACCCATAGCAATTATAAAGCACTAGGTGTGAACAGCTTTGCCAGGAGATGAGCATGCATTGATCGAAGCTTCTAAAAAAAAAAATCTTTTTTAAAGCAAAACTTTTTGCCAACAATTTAGGAGCAAAGAATAACAAAGCTTTTAAGGATATTTTAAAATATGCACCTTCCTTAAAGCTAGGTTCTCTCACCACTTTTCTCCCTAAGTATTCAGCAGGTATTACGGGCTGTGAGACGCTCCCTAACTGAAGTACGATCCTTCTTACCACTAAGGGAACAAACCAAACCATGGTAGACTCTGCTATGCATTTTTTCCTCTTAAATATTATTTATGAAAGAAGAAAGAAGCAGCCTCAGCACCAAGTAGTCATTACAGGCAGCTGGGATGTTCTTGAAATGAAAAGTCTTAGATGATGTTGATACGCCATAATGATGATGATGATAAGCTTGAAGATTTGAAGGACTGGAAGTGCTAATTTTGTTCTGTGAAACTGTCCTGTCTGTAGTACATAACTCCATACTTGGGAGCGTTCATCAGCCTGTGGATGGCATGAATCAAGGCTCAGAGGAGGACAAAACTGCAGAGTAGGGAGAGATGGACTTTACTACTTTCAGTCCACTCTACCTCTTCCACCTAGTCTGTTCTTACTGCCCCACAGCCTTGCACCCCATAGTGGCTCATGCCATTGTCTACATAATTGAATACTTAGTATGTGGCTAATAAGGACAATTAGTGTATGTATAAGCTTCTATTAAAGAGATGTCTGTCTTTGTCTCCCTGAAAGCTTCTTAAAGAATCTCTGAGCCAGAAACTTCCTAAGAAAACATTCATGCATTCATTCAATTTGCTTTCCTACTGTGTGGCAGGAACTAGTCTAGGACATAATGAGGCAGTGATAAGCAAAGCCAACAATAATGTTAATAAATGCTAATAATATATAATCATTATACTCAATTTTTATAGTGTTTTATATTCAAGGCATTGTTCTATAAATTTTACATAAATTAACTTTTATCATACTATACTAAGTTTATGAGGTACTGCCATTATTATGCCCATTTTGTAGAGGAGTAAAGGGAGGCACAGAACAGGTCAAGTAACTTGCTCAAGGTCACACAGTTACTAAACGGCAGAGCAAGCAATTGAATCCAGGAAGTTGGAGTTCCAGACTCCTAAATACCACTTAGTACTACCTTTCTCCATGTCTGCTGTCATGGCGATTATATAGTAGTAGTGGAAGCAAACAGGTAAATGTATAGATATATAATTGTATAATAAATACATATATAAAATATATATAATTAACATGATATGACGTAAGAAAATAAAGCCACTGGGTAAGACATATATTTTAGATAGGGTAGTCAGGGAAGGTCTTCATGAAAAAATGCCATTTGAGCAGAGACCTGGATAAAATGAAGCTAGGTTTTGATCCAGTCTGGTAGTTTTCAAACTGTGGGCTCCTGAACTCCAAGCTAAAGCCTCAGCACCCTGTGGCTAGTAACAGGGAGGCTAAGTGGGTATCGTAACAGGCTGCAAGGATTAAGATCAGGAAAAAGATAAATGAGAATAGGAGGCAGAGATTCCCTGCCCAATCACAACAGCTAAGCTTGCATCTGGTTTAGATTTCACAGTTCCAAGTAAAATTTGGCTTAAAAAAGATTCCATGACTTAAAAAAAAGTTACAGAAAACCAGTGATCACGTCCAACATCTTTAGTTCACAGATAAAGAACCTGAGATATGAGGAGAATAATGAGCTCAAGGGCTCACTACTGATTAGGAGGACAATGAGGGGAGAACCCAGATTACCTAACTTTGAATCTAGTGCACTTTCTATAACACTGGACTATCAGCCCTAACTCCCCTCCCCATCCAGGACATTTTAATCAAATCTCTAGAGAGTACAGATAGAAGGTTTCACCTAATGCAGTGCCTTTCTTTTAGGAAAATTCATAACCAAACTCCACATTTAGTAACAGCAACCACACGGGACATCTGGCCCTTTTCCTGTATTCTATTAACTTGCTCCCATCTCTGCCTTTTTTCTAATTGATACCTTTCCCTGATATTAACACATTACATTTTGTTTACTATGTTACTGATATATTTCTCATTAGTGATTTCCAATCTTTTGTAGAAATGCGTGTGTGCGTGGGGGAGAGGAGTGTTTACAGTAGGAGTTTGGTATGAACAGAAATTTCTGACAGATCCAGAAGTCTTCACATAAGTAAGATTCTCACAATGGACCTTCATGTACCATGATAGGAAACAAGGAAGAATGTGAGGAAGCCTACCTACCCAATGGCCCTCAAACCGTGCGACTAGACATTCTCAACTTTATATAAAGTTTGGACCCACTTCTTCTACCAGTACGCTAGCTGACATAGTTATAACTGAGATCTGACCAAAGCCCTCAGTAACTTTTATATTTCCAGCATACGCTTCATTTAAGAAAAGCATGTGCGCTCAATTTCTCCCAAATTAAAGGAAGAACAAAAACCCCGTAAGCCATTTTAATTCTATGGCAACCAAAAGCCTTTAAATAACTATCTCTGTTTTCCAGGATAAACAAACTGACAAAAGTATTAAGTATTGATCTATTCAAAGTTTGTGTGTCTGTTTAAAAAAAAAAAAAACAAAACCTAAGCAGCTGGTTCACACTATTGTCCATAATAAATTACAAAATGTAAACAGATAGATACATTTGGGAAATGGCAACTGGCTTTGCAGTACAGATGGGCTTATAGATGACCCTTCCAATTTTTAATAATATCCATAATTTATGTGTGAGCAAAGAAATGCAAAGATGCCTAATGCACCCCTCTGACTTTGTACGAATCACTTCTATTTGCTCAGGCAATACTTCATGGTCCAGTTAACTTCTTAATTAAAGACAGCAAGATGCTCATGTTCCATGCAAGTAGCATGGAAAATACTGTTTTGTGCGCAGTATGTTCAGCTGGGAGTTGAAGCTGTTTTGCTTACTGAGGAGAAGCCACTGCAGCCTTCGTTTGGTTTCTAAACTAACCAGAGATGTGGCTGTGCTCATTGCAACTAAATTGTCATAGCCTCTTCAGAAAAATGTGTGCATGCCTGCCATTCCACGTTACTTCGGGGTTTGTTGCCTCTTACACAGTATGCAGAATCCAAATTTTCATACTTTGTGGTCTCTGCCTTCTTTCCCAGCATGAGCTCTTTAGTGGTTAGAGAAATAAATACAAAAAGGAGGTATGTTCCAAGAGACTCAGGGTGGGGAATGGTTATGGTGGGTCATCATCTCAGCCTCCAGAAGTTCAAAGACCACTACACCACCTGCTACTGAGCTTGCATATAATTTCAAAAGCAAAAAGAACAAAACTGGAGGCATCACATTTTCTGATTTCAGATTATATCCCAAAGCTATAGGAATCAAAACGATATGGTACTGTCATAGAAACAGATATATTGACCAATGGAACAGAATAGAAAGTCCAGAAATCAACTCACACATACAGTCAACTCATTTTTAATGAAGGTACCAAGAATACATGATGGGGAAAGGATAGTCTCTTCAATATATGGTGCTGGGAAAACTGGATATTCACATGTAAAAAATGAAATTGGATCTTTATCTTATACCATACACAAAAATCGACTCAAAATGGATTAAAGACTTGAAAATAAGACCTGAAACAGTAAAACTACTAGAAGAAAACACAGGAGGAAAGCTCCATGACATTGGTTTTGGAAATGATTTTTCTGCATACGACACCAAAAGCATGGGCAACGAAAGCAAAATGAACAGCAAACATATAGGACTGCATCCAGCTAAAAAGTTTCTACACAGTAAAAGGAAAGAATCAACAAAGTGAAAAGTCAACCTATGGAATTGGAGAAAATATTTGCAAATGATATATCTGATAAAGAGTTAATATCCAAAATATATAAGGACTCGTAACTCAATAGCAAAACAAACAAACAAACAAAAGCAGAAAGTCTATCAAATAACTCAATTAAAAATGGGAAAAGGACCTGAATAGACATTTTTCCAAAGAAGACATACAAATGTCCAACAGGTATATGAAAAAGTACTCAACATCACTAATCATCAGGGAAGTGCAAATTAAAACCACAATGAGGTGTCATTTCACACATAAGGTTGGTTATTATCAAAAAGGTGAAAGATAGAAAGTACTGGCAAGGATGTAGAGAAAAGGGAACCATTATGTATTGTTTGTGGGAACACAAATTGGTACAGCCATTATGGAAAACTATATGAAGTTTTCTTAAACAAATTAGAACTACCATGTGATTCAGCAATCCCATTTCTGGGTACATATCCAGTAGAAATAAAATCACCATCTCAAAGAGATAACTGCATGACAATATTCATTGCAACATTATTCATAATAGCCAAGATATGAATCAACCTAAGTGTCCATTGACAGATAAATGAATAAAGAAAATGTGGCGTAAATACACACAATGGAATACTATTCAGCCTTAAAAAAGGAAATCCTGTCATTTTTAGCAACATGGATGAAACCGGAGGACACTGAGCTAAGTGAAATAAGCCAGTAACAGAAAGACAACTACTGTATAATCTCACTTTTATGTAGAATCTAAAAAAGTCAAACTCATAAACACAGTGAGTAAAGGCTGTTACCAGGGATTGGGTAGTTGGAATGTGAGACGTTGGTCAAACGGTACAAACTTTCAGTTATAATATGAAGAAGTTCTGGAGACCTAATATACAACCTGTTGACTACAGTTAGTAATCATGTATTATATACTTGAAATTTTCTAAGAAAGTAGACCTTAGGTATTCTCCCTACACACTTTAAATAAGGTGATTATGTGAGGTGACAGATATGTTAATTAGCTTGATTGTGGCAGTCATTTCACAATGTAGATTAAAATATCATTAAGGTTGTACACTTTAAATGTACCAATTTTTACTTGTCAATTATACCTCAATAAAGCTTAGAGGGAAAACCCACAGGAGCCAGACCACTAGGAGAAACTGGGGCACAAGAGCGAGAAACAAGAAGTGAAGAACAATGAATTAGGAGTGAATGTGAATCTTATGAAACCAATATAAATTCTTGATTTCTGCATGAGGAGATACACACAGTAAGTCCTCACTCAATGTCTTTAACAGGTTCTTGGAAACTGCAGTTTTAAGCACAATGACATACAACAGGTCGTTGAATAAATCATTTTGTTTAATGCATTTTGTTATAACATTGATGAGAAAAAAATGGTTTTGTTATTTGTCGTTTTTCTTAAAGTCACAGTTTCCAAGAACCTATGGACAATTTTGAGGACTTACTGTGCATTCACAATTCCATAAACCAAAAGCCACATCTGCAAGGGACTGCAGAGGTCCATAATATGAGTTAAGCAACTGGGTGTGAGACAATAATGACTCATGGAGACTGTGACAAACTGAAGGACAAATGTCCCATATAAAGGCACTGCTACTGAGCTCCACCCCTTAAGAATTGCAACCCCCTCTGCCAGATTCTCTGTTCCTTCATGAGAATCAGAAAATGTACATATTTTTAAATATTAGAAAAACATGCGTAATAAAAGAATACTGTGTGAGGCAAATAAAGTATGTCTGTGAGCTGGATTCATTTTATAACTTCTGTCGTAAGCCTTCATTTCGATAGTTCACTTGATAGTTCATAAGGTGGGTCACTTAAATTACTTAACCCTTACAAGAAATTTATTAAGTAGAGAATATAGCACAATGATTAGATCATGCATAATTAAGCTCATTGTTTTGCATTATTCACTGTTGTGTCCAGTTTCCTTTTCTCAGTGATTTTGAATCCCCTTAGGGACTCAGTCTGCCTTCCAGTCAGTTATTCCTCATGCAAGGAATCAGCACGTGTAACTCAACTTACACCAAATGAGACAATCAATTACCACTTAAAGAGCGTGGTAACATGGAAGAATACTGCAGTCCTGGATTTTAGTTCTGACTTTAGCCAGATATAATTTGGTAAGTCCCACTTTCTCTCTGGGCCTTAGTGCCCCAACCATTAATAAAAGTGTCTGGTCTAATTAAATTCTTAGGGCTTTCAACAAAGGGCCAAGATGTGTCTTGGTAATTTAAGTCTCAACTGACATCACACTAAAATCACAATGGATTAAAAAAAAAAAAAACCCTTATTCTTCTGTAAAACAAAGAGATGATAGAACCCAAAGTAACATTTATCGTGAGGATGACCAGAGTTTCAAAGAGTACACAGATGTTTCTCTACTTTCATAAATATTGACAAACTAGATATCCTCAATGGGATAAAAATACCCATTTTAGATGTGAAATTCAGACTTTAATGTAAACCAACACTTATCCAGGCTTTTGTAAAGCACTAGTATGTGTTGTGATCTTTAAATATTTTATTTTGCTTTTGCTATGTTATAAAATGAGTGAAAACGTCATTACTGAATCAAACTATATACACATTTTTAAGGTACTTTACATATACTGAACTATTAAGCTATTTTTTTTTTGGAAAGACTGTGCTGAGGATGTCAGACCTAGCAAAGAATTTTAAGGATAAGAATGAGAGAAAAGGGAGTTAAACTTCGGAAGAATGTAACTCAGTGAAAGAAAAATTTTAAATGAAAAGCTATTGAATATAAAGTCGGTTTCCTTTGACAGTAGTGAATTTGTCATTAAGAAGATATTCAAACAGAAGATGAAAGATAATTTGGTTCAGAGGAAGTTCAAATATCCAATGAGATTTGGATTAGATGATGATGAAGGCAGTGAAAACTATTATTGCCATCATTTTCATCAGAAGCAGGTGAGAGCAGCAGGTAGACACTCACTTTATGTCACCATTTCTAGACACTCACTTCATGTCAAGTTCTGTATTAGCAATTAACAAACATCTTACTTATTGACAATCACATATGATATAGTTATTAATATTGTCTCAGTTGTATTGGCAAGAAAACAAGTGTTTGCAAAGGTTAATAAATTGTTCAAAGACCAAATGGTACTACTGGCTGCTACCCAAGTCCACCAACAGAGCATGTGCGCTTAACCATGGTGTTATACTGCCTCTTGGTATAAGCAACTTCTAAGAACCTCATTTATATATGATTTCACAATTCTATGTACCGATTTTAGTGGGTGAGAACATTTTAAAATAGGCAAGTATTTAATAGGGTAAAATATTTTAAAGACATAAATACCCTCAAAATGTATACAATAATTTTTCACTTTATTCTTCTAATACAAGTTAATTTTATTTGATCTTGCCTCCAAATTTTGCTTCTACTTTCTCCTCTCCTGAACGTCTATATTCAAGACAGCAATGGGCTAGGACCTCTATACCCATCCTCAAGTGTAGTTTGAGGTGGGCATGAAGATAAATTCATTATGCAACTTTCTTGTTGCTATAGGTGTGGAACATAGTAGGTGCTCAGTAAATGCTAGTTTCTCCTCCTTTGCCATTTCATGTTAAGTTACGCAAAAACATCATCTAATTCCAGCATCATGAGATGCAAGGTAGTAAGCCTCTCTAAAGAAGTAGAGATCTGCCACTTTTGTTTAAGTAATACTTTCTGAATAAAGGTCTCTTTAGTACTCACTCATTCAATATATCTACTAGTAACTCCTGACAAAAATTTATAGTTGTATTTAGCAATTAAAAAGATGTCCATTATTGGGCATCTACCCAAAAGAACAAAAGTCATTCTATAAAAAAGACACCAGCACCCGAATGTTCATAGCAGCACAATTCACAATTGCAAAGATGTGGAAACAACCCAATTGCCCATCAATACATGAGTGCATTAGTAAAATGTGGTATATGTATACCATGGAATATTACTCAGCTATAAGAAATAACGGTGATACAGAATCTCTT
>CM052447.1:16255348-16278940 GCA_028533085.1 Varecia variegata
GGAGGGGATGGGTGTATTCCTACATAATGAGTGCGATGCGCACTATCTGGGGAATAGACACGCTTGAAGCTCTGACTCGGGGGGATGGGGGGGCATGGGCAATATATATAACCTGAACTTTTGTACCCCCATAATAAGCTGAAATAAAAAAAATAAAAATAAAAAGATGTCCAATCACATTGAAATAGGGATTCAAATATAGAGTTTTATAGCAGTTAATCCCTTAACTTTATAAACTGCTGTGCTAATGCATTCAAGTGGTATTTCTAAGATAGGCTGTCATGGTGGAATACTAAATTTAGCATATATCCTTCTCAATCGGAGTGACGCGATACTTTCCTACTTAGAAGCTATATTTACATGTAGATGGAAGCTAGGAGTTCCTGGAGTTTTCATTCAATTCCCAGATAGAAATCTTTATAAAGATGAACATTTCTCATTAATTTATCTTCCTAAGTGACTGCTATCACACTAATCAATTTGTAGTGACTTTACCAGGGTTGCAACCTTCAATACCGAAATCAGATACAGTATTGAACACTGTGTAGATTACTTAACCAATCTCAATTGCTCTTAGATCAGTGAAACATAATACCAAAATGAAGTCCAGTGTTGCTTCATTAGTTATCTTTACTTTGAGTAGCTGACTAATCTTGTTGAACTGGACACTGATCCTTTTTCAAAAGGAAAAGCAAGAGGAAACACCCCATGAAACAGTAGCAGCAGCTGTGATCTATAGAGAAATGATACGGTAGTTAATTGTACAGAGGAGAGTCTTCCAGAGGTGGTCTACAAGCAATGGTCAGGTACATCAGAAAATAACCGATAAGCTGAAGATGACACAGTGGGGAATGGAAAGGTGACAAAAAGCACATGGAGGGTTCGTGTGAGCATTCACATGAGGCTGTGATTTAGTAAATATAGTAGATCCTCATGCTTCTGTACTGAATACTGTAGGCAACTGTAACAAAATGGCAAGTATCTGTGCATCTAAACATAGAAGAAGAACAATAAAAATACGGTATTACAATTTTATGAGATCACAGTCACATATGCAGTCAATTGTTGACTGGAACACCATTATGTGGCACATGACCATATATTATTTGGAGGGAAAAAAAGGTGCAGAATAGTATGCAAACTATGGTTTTGTTAAAAAATACATACTTGTGGAAAGTTTCTGAAAAAATACTAAATTGTTAACAGGACTTGCCTCTGCAGGATAGATTTAAGAGATACTTTCATTTTCAGCGATTCATTGATTCAATTTCACAAACCTCTACTGAGCACATACCCTGTGCTGGGCACGGCAGGAGGGCTGGGGCATACAGCAGGGAAAACCCATACAATCTGCTGCTCTTCCAAATACATATTCTTACACAAACAAGAATATGAAATGATGACAGTTATAAGGGAGAAACAAACAATGTACTGTTTATATATGCCTGTTGTACTAAATGCATTGGTTGGGTGAAGGTCTTTCTAAAAAGGTGACACCAGAGCTAATAACCAGCATGATTAGAAGGACTCCTCCATGAAAACATCTGGCAGAAAATTTTATAGGTCTTAGTGAGGACTTCAGATC
The DNA here is from genome assembly GCA_028533085.1 of Varecia variegata. NCBI lineage: Eukaryota > Metazoa > Chordata > Mammalia > Primates > Lemuridae > Varecia > Varecia variegata. The sequence continues at coordinate 16,256,934 of CM052447.1, forward strand.
GTATCCCAGATGCAATGCAAAGTCAATGGAGAATCCTTTGCAAAGAGGTGAAGTGACCTGACATTTTGAAGACAACGTTGGCTACAATTTGGATAAAGAGGCTAAGAGTGAAAGGCAGCAGACAGTGAGTTATTGCAGATGAGAAAGGGTGGCGGCTGACCTGGGGTGTGGCGTGTGATGTGGAAGAGTGGATGGATTTGGGCACAGGTTTTGGGGAGAGCTCATACGATTTACTGATGGATTTTATTATGTATGCATATTCCTAAGTCTTTCTTCTTTCAGTTAGGAAGTACTTATTTTGTTATTAGAAACATACAAGGCTATAAAGCTTAATTTATTTACTTTTTTTGAAAGAAAGACTTTACTAAGAATGGAAAATAATGAATTTTAACACAATTTTCTTTAAACAGTGATTTAAAAGCACTGAGTTTAACTCAGATTTTTTTCAATGTTAAAGTAAGTTGTTTTTTTTTTTTTTTAAATTATCACTACTGTTTAAGCTTAAAATCAAGTATATCTCTGAGTTGGAATCAGCTAACTGTCAATTTTCAGATAGGCTGGCTGGCATGTTTGCTAAAAGTTCAATTCCTATGTAAGAATTCAAGAGATCTATCAGGTACCCTGTTTCAAGTCTTCCAAAACACATTTCTCAATTCCTTTATAAAACTCTAATTCCACACCAATGAAACTTATTTCACGTTGTTTTACTTAACCTATATAAACTATTGTACCCATGATCTTAAAATATACTTCCTGTACCACACCCAAACTAATCAGAACATTCATATATGTATGGAATATGTGATATGTAATCTATATCACTAATATAGATTAGAGGGTTTGGCAAACTACAGCCTGTGCCCTATTTTTCAATGGCCCCTGAAGTAAGAATGGTTTTTACATCGTTAAAGAGTTGTTAAAAAAAAAAAAAAAGGCTATTCACTCTCTGGCCCTTCTTAAAAAAAGGATGCCCACACCATTAGAGGGTTATGACCAAACTGAACTGGTGAGTCAAACAAGTTTAATAAAGATAAGATTGTTAATCTAAAGTACAACTAAAAACAAGCCGATGACTTAACTAGTCAACTTGCCAGGTTGGGATAACTAACTAGATATAGATCAAGAGCAATGCATATAACAGATATTTCTCAAATGCTTGAGATTGACCCTGTATTCACCTGACCCTCCTCGTTACAGGGCCATCTCATTACTGCTCCTAGGGTATAGGTCCCCCCGTGACAGTGAATATGTTTACAATACTCTTGGCACTTTATCCAAGCCAATGTGTCATAGGTTCCAGTTACATTTTATAAACAATCATTGTGTGGCTGAATTGACTTGCTATTTTTGATGATTTTAACATCCTGGCTCTCGCTCTTTTCACTAGGCACACAAAAAAGTAAACTTATTGGCAATTTAGCTGTTGTACTCAGGTTAACACAATTCAGGATTGAGATGGCATTCAGATAAAATTAACCACTCCCCCAAGCTGCTGAATTTCATTAATTATGCTCATCAATGCGCACAATGCAAATGATCTTTCGTGTTGTTCTTTACTTTCAGGTGGACCAATCCTAGGCAGAGCACGTGCATTAATAGCCCTTTTCAACCAGCAAATTTGACCACCCTACTAAAAAACAAAAATAAAAACTAAAGAAACCAACCAACCAACCCACCAAAACACAGACAAAAATCACCAAAAAACAAAAATCGATTTTTATAATATTGGTTAATATTATGTGGATATTCCTACATACCTACACAGTAGGAATCATTTCTACCATGATAAAAAAGAAAAGAAAGAATGAAAGAAAAAGCTTAGGCAGCAGATAGTGGTTAAGACAGAAAGCCTGATATCCTTGTCAAAGTATACAGTTTTGGAAATGTTACTTCTCCAAGCCTCAATTCTTTAATCTGTAAAGTAGAGGCAACAAGTGTCCCACCCCAGTGGACCAATCCATTATTTATTATCATTACATTAAGTAATGATAATGCATGCAAAGAAGCAATGTGCCTGAAGGAGGGCACATTGTGTAGAGACTAAATATCATTTCAGAACATAGTTGCTGATACTGAATTGATTCTAACCATCACTAGCTACATAGTCTAAAGACTTAACGAAAAACAAAATTCTAGTTCTTCAGCTCTGTGCTTCCAGACATGGCTTTGAAGCACTTGATGATTAAAAGCAATAGCAATATTGTCTTGCATGTATATACTATTCATGGCTTTTCTACACTTATCATCTTGCCTTATTTGCAGCCTACTCTACAAAGTTGGTTAGAAGGGGTTTTTACCCTCTGTTATGCAAGAATGAAACAAGGCTCAGAGGTCATCTCACTTGCTTACAGCATCACTGTTGTGATTATATTCAAAGATTCAGATGTGAATGCAAATTTATCTCACTACCAGCATCAATCCCCACCCCAATCCTCTATACTCAGCCGATGGTAAGATCAATTTCCCCAGATTTAGATTCCAGAGGAACAGTAACTCCTTCTCTCAGCAGAAACTTACTGGTCGGGACCGGATTTCTTTGGCGTAGAGAGGTTGTAAGAATTCTGAGTCTCCTTCTAGCCTGAGACCTTTCTCTGTGATCCTCAAGTTTCCCATTCCATCCTGAAATAGAAACACAGAGATAACAGGGAAAATGTGATTAGCCAAAATTTCCAAATACCCCAGGGTTGTCAAAATTGAAACAGAATTGTTGCCTCCCCCCCCTCTTTTTTTTTTGAGTGTATGGGATGAGATGGAGTACAAACACATAAAATACTAGGTGTCACTGTTCAATGCAATTATGCATATCATCCTTTTTGATCACTTATTCTGAGAAATTTCTATTCCAAGCAATCTGCAGTGTCCCCTAGTCATTCATGTGCACAGATGCAAGAGGCCGTTTTTGCTAGGCAGCACCAAAAGAATGGAGGCAGAAAGAGAGTGGGAAGAGAGAAAACGATGATTCTCCAGGTCAAAATGAAAGATCCTGTTTCCAAAACTCTATGCAGAAATTTCATACTGGCAGCCTGTGGGCCAAATCCAGCTGTTGGACCTGGCTTGTTTGAATCACAAAACATTTAAGAAGTCAAATTATTTACTAACATTTTTGTTAATACTTTATTATGGAAATACTACATATAAAAGTAGAAAAAATAAATATCAAACACCTGGGTATCTATCACTCATCTTTAACAATTATCAGTTTATGGCTATTATCATTTTTTTTTTAAGACATGGTCTCACTCTGTTGACCAGGCTAGAGTGCAGTGGCATCATCATAGCTCACAGCAACCTCAAACTCCTGGGCTCAAGTGATCCTCCTGCCTCAGCCTCCTGAGTAGTTGGGACTATAGGTGAGTGCCACCATGGTTGACTAATTTTTCTATTTTTTGTAGAGATGGGGTCTTCTTATGTTGCCCAGGCTGATCTTGAACTCCTGGCCTCAAGAGATCCTTCCACCTTGGCCTCCCAAACTGCTAGGATTACAGGCATGAACCACTGTGCCCAGCCTGCTATTGTTATCTATTACACCCAACTCTACTCCTCTCCTTTGTTTAAATATAACTATAATCTCATTACTCCACACAACTCCCTAAAATAAAAATCATCCCTTAATATCCAATGCCCAGTATCAGTGTTCAAATTTCACTAATATATATTTTCTCTCTTTATAATTTGCTTATTTGAATTAAGTTCCCTATAGCAATTGGTTGATACATAAAATACTAGGTTATTCTCTAAAATCTCTGAAGTTAGTTTCTTTCATATACATATACTTTATTGGATAAATGTCATTTTTAATAGAATTTCTGAGAGTTTAGATTTTGCTGAACATTTCCATAATTTCACATGTGTTCCTGTGTCTGCTGTATTTTCTATAAATTGGTAGTTACATCAAGTAGCTTGATCAGATTCGGGCTGTTTTCTAGAAAGAATATATCCTAGGCAACAGGGTATATTAATTTTCTATGGTTACAGTAACAAATAATGGTGCTTAAAATGACACAAATTAATATGGAAATAACATTCATTGGAAATCAAGTAGGTAGGAGGGGGAGGAGAGGATGGGTAAATCCACATCCAATGGGTACAATGCACACTATCTGAGGGATGGGCACACTTGTAACTTTGACTCAAATGGTATGAAATCAATTTATGTAACCAAAATGTTTGTACCTCCGTAATATTCTGAAATAAATAAAATAACACAAATTTATTATCTTACAGTTCTCTGTCAGAAGTCTAACCCAAGACTCAATGGGCCAAAATCAAGGAATCTGAAAGGCTGTGTTCCCTTCCAGAGTCTCTAAGGGACAATCCATATCATGGATCTTTCTAGGCTCAGAGTTGCCCACATTCCTGGGCTCATGACCCACTTCCATCTTCAAAGTCAGCAATGGCTGATTGAGCTTTTCTCACATTCAGTTACTTTGACACTGAATCTTCTGTGTCCCTTTCCCATTTCTAAAGACTTGTGATTTCATTGGGCACATCTGGATAATCCAGAATAATCTCCCCATTTTTAAATCACCAGATCAGCAATAGTAATTTTATCTGCAATTTTAATTTCCCTAATGTAACATATTCACAAGATCTGAGATTACGACATGGATATCGTTGGCGGGGGAGGGGGGGGCGTTTTTCTGCTTACTACATGGGACATTCTTCCATCAGGAGGCACATAACATTTTTTGCTGTGATGTTATCAGCCATTGGTGACCTTTGCCTAGGGGATTTCACTAGAGGTTTCAAACTGGTTATATCCTAATTCTATTATTTCTTCTTAATTTATTAGCTAGAATATTCTATCAAGAGAAATTTCATCTCAGCAAACATTTACTTACCCTAAATTACAGTTCGCAGAGGAACTTGACAGAGCTTGATTTTTCCTCCTTTATTTATTTACTGATTTTCAAAATAGTGAATTGGTTACCTAATATCTCCCAAACCAATAAAAGTTTTTATTTTTTTAAAATATCACTGTGAACATTTTGATTTGTTTCATTCTAGCACAGTTATTATTCCTATGATCTAACTGTCCTATCTCTGGTCAGGAAAGTCTCTTCATGTTGACTCCTGAGTCCTTTTAATATGGGTCTTTGAGGGTTCTCTTGCTTCTGGCATAAGATATTCCAGGGTTATCTTACATAGTTTTGCCCCAGGCCTGGAATCAGTAATTTCTAGTAAGCAGCCTTAGGTTTATCTTAGTGGAAACTGGTATTTAGAGACCACAAGCTGGGAGCGTCGGGTGCTCACTGCTACTGGATTAGCCTTTGTGTCTCTGTACAGAGCAAGAAGGTAACTTTTGTCATGTTTTACTAAAATACATCTTAATTTTACATGAAACGTTAATTCAAATTCAGGACTCAAAGATTTCCATTTGACCTCATGGATTTTACAGTGTGATTACGTTTCTTCCAAAATTGCTGTTTTTAATAACACCAACATGGTTACTTATTTAACCCACAACACACACATAACAGTTCAGAATACCAATGGCACTGCCATACTAACATTATTTTAATAAAAACAACTTAAAATTTGTCAATTTTTTAAATCTTTAAAGCTTATCCCACTAGGGAAGTACAGTCAAACTGCTCAGTTTCAAATAAATAATTTGAAATAATTCCTTTCTGTGTGGTTAGGCCACCAGCCTGACACCTGGTGAGGTTCTATTGTTTCATTTTTTTTCCTCTTAATTTTCCATGACTGCTTTTTTAAAGTCCAATTTTGTTTTATAGAACTGCAAACTATTTATGTGGTACCAAAGTCAAATCTACAAAACAAAAAATATTCAAAGAAGTCTAGCTCTGTCTTTGTCCTTCTAACAGGTTTCCTCCTCCCAAGCAATGTGTGTGTGTGTGTGTGTGGTTGTACGTATACACACACACCATGCATACGGGTGGTTTTTTAATGTATTCATCCATTTTCCAATAACATTTGAAAATTGAAGTACCTGAATAAAAAAACAGGTTTCTAGCTCCTCATGAAAACTAGAGCCCCTGGCAATTCTGGGACTGCCGTCTCACATGGCCACCGTCCACCGAGGTGAGCAGCCGCCCTGCTTGGACACGACATATGGTGTCTAGTTTGCTACAGTCTCCACCCGACCTATGTTACTATGTCATCTATGTCATCTCAGACTTCTGCAGCTTCTCCCCTGTGGCACTGCCACTGTGCCGAACTCCTCAATACATTCAGTACAGCTTCCACACAGGTGGTTGAATGACCAAGTGGGCAGTGGGCACTTTCCCCTGCCCCTTCTTCATAAAAGCACTTCAGCCTGTGGGTAAGAACAGATCCTTCAGGTCAATATTGTTCCTTCAAGGATGGTGTGCCATCTGCATATTTCTGTTTCTGGCACGTGTGGGGACAGCTCTGCCAACAGGGCCCCAGACTGGTCATTCAAACCCAGCAGGAGAGGCAGGAGGCTAGAAGACGTGTCCCTGTCTCACCAGCAGCAGGTGGAACACGAGCAAAGGGAAAGAAGCAAAAGCAAATATCCGAAGGCACCTCTAACCCTCTCAAAATAGATATATAGACTAGCTCTCTTGTTGGGTTATTCTTCATCATTTCTGCTAGCCAGAGAGGCAGACTTTTTCACAGAAACATACATGAAACCTGACATCTATAAACTGACTAAACTGTTTTGGTTTTTATTTATTCATTTATTTTTTTGGCATGATGTGTTTACAAAACAAACAAGAACTTTTAAATATTCTTAAATAAAAGATTATATTTGGGGTATTCAGCAAGCTGATTTCAATTATTTTCTCCTCTTACATTACATACATATACCCCCCCTGCCTTTTATTTATTGATTCATTTATTGATTACTTGCTATGCACTGGTGACTATGTGCTTTTCATTGATTATCTCATTTTCTCTATTATTACTAAAAACTACCATGTTACTTCTTGGATTTATCATGAGGAAATAATCACACAACTGAGAAAGTATTTAGCTATAGAGTTCATTATTGTGCCAGTGATAACAGAAAAAATAAAAACCTAGAAACTATCTGAAAGTTACATGTTAAAAAGATAATTGAATCTATTATAATATAATAGAATACTATGTAGCTCTTGTACAGGAATATTTAAGAGCATAGGTAATTATTCATGATGCATTATTGAGGGAAACAGTTAAAGAAATATGAAAAATAAGCCCATTTTTAAATAATTATATTATACATTGATATGCATATAATCATGTGGATATAACAGAAAAAATTTTAATGGAAATTTTATAGGGGCAAAATTCTAGGGGGAGATATATTCAAATGTTAATATTTAGTATCTTTTCATGTCTGAGTTATGAGTGCTTTTTATTTTCCCCTTTTTGCTTACCTGCACTTTTTAATTTTTTACAATTTTCTATTAACACTAATTGCAATAAAAACTTAAGCAATAAAAACTTAAATAAATCTCTTTATTTCCTGAGTGATTTATCTTAAAAATCAACATTTATCAAGAATGTACACTTTACATCGTCTACTAAGTACTACACATATATTATCTCATGTCATCTTTTCAATGACCCTGTGAAATAGTTATTATTTTCCTTATTTTACAAGTGACCACATTTTTTGGCAAGTAACTTGCTCAAAATCAAACAGCTAGTTAATGACAGAACCAGGAATTTGAAGCCAAGTCTTTCCAATTCAGACTATATACTCTTAGTTACTATCCTAACCTAATCTTCAATAGTAGTATCCTTATAATATCTAGATTTCTTACTGTCACTGATTTTTGCTCATTTGGTAACTGCACTCAGCTGTATTAGATAGGACCATCCTCAACCCCAAGACTAACACCATCTATTCTTATGGGAGAACATCTTCATTCCACTTTACCAGGATATAGAGGCTCCTGATTACGACCCAACTGGCTCCCATGCCCAGAAACATAACCAGAATGAATCTTCTGCTGTTTTGGGGAAGCCTGCTGTGTGCATCATTTTATGTGGCATGCCATGAAGAGTCACAAAAAGAGAAGACCACTCCAAATCCTGTCCTATAAGACAGTTTATAATATAGGTGGTACAAAGCCATAGTAAAGTAGGCACAGGAATGACCAAAGTTTGAGAAACACAAATCTAATCCAATAATCAATTAACTTCTTTGCAAGTAATTATTTAATCTTTCCTTACACACCTCTCATGGCAGAAAACTCATCCCAGACTTGTCAAATCTCTATCATTTCTTCCATTTACAGGTTCTTCCTATTCTTATGCATCATTAGCTTCATTCTAGCCTGCTTCCCTGTTTCTAGGTCTGCCTAAAGGTATTTGGTGAGAAATGTCTATCAAATAGTGTGACCTTGTGTTATTGGCCTCTATTTCTAAAGTATAATACAAAGCAGATTGGGTAATCAACTAAATATATTCCCACATTTACAGAGTCTCCTTTATAGCATTGGAGCAGTGAGAATGGATTGGAGACACATAAAAATATCTTGAGATCAGCCTTACTTAAAATCATTTCACCTTTAACTACAGAAGGTACAGGGGTACCATTAAGATCGGAGTTTTAGGTCAGTTCTGAAGCACAACTTCCTTCCCAGTAAGATGCAAAACAGCTATTTAGCAGACTGAGAATCATTCCCAAAGTAATTAGAAGAATACATAATATTTTATTTTCTTCTTTAAATTATGAAACTAATTTTAAGGCAAGCATGAACATCCTAGTAGCCAGATAGCTGGGTAGCTGGTCTTGACTGAGCGAGCACTGTCCAGTGAATGGTCCTGAAGTCTATAAAATACATCCGAAACAGGAGTAGGAATCCAGGCTCCCACTGTAATCCCAGTGAGGTCAGGTCCTGAGGTCACAGGACCTGTCCTGTTCATCACAGTGTCACCAGTGACTACTTCCACACCTTGGGGGGGGGGTACTCACTCAGAATAGTTTTCAAAAACACAAGAGCAAATCCCACTATATTCCCAGTCCCATTTAGAGTGTCACACTGACTGCCCCTCAACCAGTTAGATCTTTCAGGGGAGACAGGGCCTAGGGGCAGGGGCAGAAGTGGGCAGAATCTGGGGACTGATCCAAGGATTATGGAATGTGGTCTTCACGCTTGATCTAGTCCAGACTGGTGAGTTGGTTGTTTTGAATAGACAGTTTTGTAGAAGATGAGTATAGAATAAATAGATTTCACAGTGGCAATACGATAGATTGAAATATTAACTTGTTTCTTCCCTCACGTCTCTCATGCTGGCCTCTGATCTCCTTCCTCATCATCTCGAACAGGTTCTTAGGCTTTGTAATTACTTGCCTTAGAGATTTTGAGAGTAAAGAAGCAGAGGTAGCCAACACCAGTGGGATTTTCTATCTTTTGTAAAAGGTAAATCTCACTAAACAGACTGTGCTAGGTGTGGTGGGAAGGGAGGTGAGGAGAGGAGATATTCTCTAACTAAGGGGTGGACCTAGATCTGTGCTTCCCGTGAGTTCTAGAGACCATGGTCTTGCCAGTGTCCCCAGGAGTGGTCAAGGTCTCATAGGGAAATGGCTGCAGGACTCCAGTCTCTCAGGTTTCTGATCCTGGAGGGGCAGAGGGGCAGCAGAACCTCTGGATCTCAAGGGATGGCATGGGTGGAACCACTATTCCCTCAGCATGGCCAGGACAAAGACCAGTGGCCCCAGGGCCTCTCCACTAGTGCTGGGCAAGACACCACGACATCTGAAAAATCCTGTGTGAGGTGGACTTCCCTGCCAGCCCTTGTGGGATGGGGGCTGGAAATCGCTATTATGTTGATTTTAGGAAAGTGCTATTTCTTGCTCCTCTGATTTTCCTGCTGCATCAGCATCAGACAGGTTTTTAATTCCGTCAGCACATTTGCAGGCTTGAAGTCAGGCCAAGTCCTGTTTTAGTAAGCAGGTCTCAAGACTCTCTCTTGCTGGAGCAGTTTTAATTGGCAGGCATTCCTTAGTTTTGATCCAAGAGCAAAACAGTTACACCCACATACAGATTGCATTAGAATGTGAGCTTCATGAGGGGTGGTTTTTTTTTTTTAACATTTTGTTCATAGCTGTAGTCTCGGTTCCTAAAATATTGCTTCGCAAATAGTACGGACTTAGCAAATTCTTGTTGCGTGATGGAATTTATTCATTCCAAATAGTTGAATTTTGAAAGGTAGTGTGGGGAGTACAAAAATGTTAAAACCTATACCTATTCCTACACCAGATTCCAATCTTTCAGAACACACATGTACTCACCATCAAATTGGTACTAACTGATTAACACTTATGTGCACATCTAGTAGTAACATTCATTGGGTGTCTGGCAGGTGGCGGGGAGGAGGGAATGGGTATATGCACACCTAATGTGTGCAGCACACATCATCTGGGGGACGGACACACTTGAAGCTCTGACTTGGGTGGGGCAAAGGTAATATAAGTAACCTAAGCATTTGTACCCCTGTAATATGCTGAAAAAAAAAAAAGAACATGCATTCCCAACCAAGGAGATATAGTCCCCAATGGGTGAAGATTGGTTATTGAAGTGTTGGGAGAATGAAAAAAATTTTACTTCTTTAATATAGAAAGCATAAATAAGCTTATGTCTAGAGTATATACACGTATATCTGTGGTATGAAAGTTTCATGTGGGGGGACAAATAGAAAAAAAATCTAAAAATGCTCCTGGGGAAGGGAGAGGCAATAATTTTTGAAAAGCTGAGAAATACTGTGTTAGAGTATTATGTTTCGAGACTGCTCTTTCATCCCTTTGTATTTTAACCTATAAATGGTTGCTTCTACCATTTGCTGATGGAATCATCTTCTTGTAGTGTCTCAGATTCTAAAATGTAATATGAGAGGAACACCAAAAGTAAAGCACAAATGTCTTGATCTGTACTAGTCCACTTCTCCCCCCTTGTCAGTCTCCCTTTACTATGTCACATAGCATGCTACTGATTTTTCCAAACTCCTTCCCTTTTTGAGTCTTTGTAACTATTGCATGTCCCTCCCTTGACCAGTGGCACTGTTCCCAATCCTGTTCCTCTCTCCTGTCCTTCGATTATAGTCAGATGTCTTTTCTGAGCCCATGTGGGATTTCTAATTCATATCTCCCATCTCCTATCTCCCTCGTATCTTATCTCATATGACATGCCATTGTAATTGTTCCTTTATATCTATGTCTGTAGTCACTAGACTTTAAAGTTCTTGAGTTGAGGGATAAGATGTTACTTATTATTCCATCTTTGGGGCACAGTACACTGTCCATACCTAAATATGTAACCACAAGAGAAAAGAAAAGAAATTGGCTAAAACAGAGATTGTTTAGAAAATGCCCATCCATATGAATTTTAAAACATTAATAACAAAAGTTACCATTTCTAAGTGAAAGTTCTAAAGTTCACTTAGAAATGGTAACTTTTGTTATTAATGTTTAGCCTTCCCAGACTCAACCAGGAAGAAATAGAATTCCTGAATAGACCAATATCTAGATCTGAAATCAAAACAGCAATAAAAAACCTTCCCAAAAAGAAAAGCCCTGGACCAGCACTTATAAAGAAGAACTGGTGCCCATCCTACATAAGCTAATCTCCAACATCGAGAAGGATGGAATTCTCCCCAACACATTTTACCAAGCCAACATAATTTTGATACCAAAACCAGGAAAGGATGCAACAAAAAAAGAAAACTACAGACCAATATCCCTTATGAATATAGATGCAAAAATTCTCATTACAATCCTACCAAATCGAATCCAAGTGCTCATCAAAAAAATAATCCATCACGACCAAGTGGGCTTCATCCCAGAGATGCAGGGATGGTTTAACATACGCAAATCTATAAATGTAATTCACCACATAAATAGAAGCAAAACCAAAGACCATACGATCCTCTCAATAGATGCAGAAAAAGCATTTGATAAAATACAACACCCTTTTATGATAAGAACGCTTAACAAAATAGGCATAGACGGGGCCTATCTAAAAATGATACAAGCCATATACGACAAACCCACAGCCAACATCATACTGAATGGGGAAAAATTGAAAGCATGGAATACTGTTCAGCTGGAAAAAAGAATGAAATCACATCTTTTGCCAAGCAACATGGATGGAATTGGAGGCCATTATCTTAAGTGAAACAACTCAGACATAGAAAGACAAATAACACATATCCTCACTTATAAGTGGGAGCTAAATAATACATACACACAGAAGCAGAGTGCGGAATGGTGGACAATGGAGGCTCGGAGGGATGGGAGGGATGGATGCTGGGGGGCTGCTTGGTGGGGACAATGTGTGTGGCTCCAGGGATGTATGCACTGAAGGCCCTGACTTCATTACAATGTAATATATCCATACAGCAAAACTACACTTGTATTAATACCTCATGAATATATACAAATAAAAAACTAAATGGGAAAAAACAAAACTGGATCATGATGATAGCTGTATAACAGTAAATTTACTAAACATTAGTGAATTTTATACTAAAAATGAGTGAATATTATAGTAGGCAAGTATAACCTTAACAAGGTTAGGTTATTTTTTAAAGTAACAAACATGACCTTCTCTTCCTTTTGTCACACATGTTGATATATTACATAGTTTTTCTTTCCTTTCCTATTACTTCCTAGTTACTATAAAGCTAAAGCTCATACAAGATCTGTCCAGAAAGTATCCAGCCCTTGTTAATATAACGAGAACGGTTTGTGAGACATCGGTGTAACCTGGCAGCCAAGGAGAGTGGACTGGAACGTGCACGTGTGAACAATGATGACTTCACTGTACTAGTCAGTGGGGTGCCAGACACTGTTGTGTGAGCGTGTGTACTGTGCAGCCATCACATTCTAAATGACTAAGCAAGTAGACCAATGAATCTGCATCAAATTTTGCATTAAGCTTGAACATTCCTCCTTGGAAATTATTCAGATGATTCAGAAAACTTTCAGGGACAAGGCAATGAGTGCAGCCCAAATAAAAGTGTGGCACAAACACTTCAAAGATAGTCAAGAATCTTAAAAATGATCCACATTCTGGAAGGGCTGCAACAAGCAGAACACCTGAGAATGTTGAACGTGTACAGGTTAGGTTAAGAGATGCTTGGAGAACTGTGTGAGGTCCTATGCTGTCTACTTTGAAGGGGACTGAGGTGTCATTGTCCTGTGTACAATGTTTCTTATATCTTGTATCTGCTTCAATAAATGTCTCTATTTTTCATATTACACGGCTGGATACTTTCCAGACAGACCTCATATATTGGTTAGAATAGTGTGTGTGTGAGACAGAAAGAGAGAGAGAGGTTGTGAGAGAGAGGAGGAGAGAGAGAATATTAATGTAAGACATATGTAACTGTCAAATTTCTTTGGTAGCTCAGGGGGTCAAGACTGTGATTTCTCACTTCCGTTTTGTAAATATCTCATAACGTTGCTCTTAATGATTCACAGATCCAAGACCACTGTATTTGAAACATTCCATATGTCCTGGTTGCTAACAGTAACGTATGGAAAGGCATTCTTTGCTCTATACTTTTCCTAGGGGTAAGGAAATCAAAGAAGGGAGGATTATCTGCTATTCCCAAAACCCATACATAAGGAATAAGTCTAATTTTCTTTACTACCAAATTGCCTAGTTTCCACTTGTCCTTTAGGGCTTAGCTATCAATTTCTTTGGGAAGTCTTCCTTGATTCTTCTCAATCCTTCAGAAACCATCTTTCCTCAGTAACAGGAGAACACATGCACACACATACACACACACAGCATTTTACTATACTGGTTAAGAATATGAGGTCTGGAATCAGACTGCATGGGTCAGAATGCTGGCTCACCCACTTCCTAGGCACCCTTTCTAAGGTTCATGCTTTGTATCTGGACACGAGGGTAATCAAGATAATTAAAGCTTCTAGAGTGAAGGTTAAAACAGATAATCCAAGCGTATCAGTCAAAAGAGGCTAGGATACACTATGGTAACAGACAGAAAAAATCTCAGTGGCTTTGAATAACAAAGATTACTCACCCAAGCTACATGCCCGTGGAGGGTTAACAGCGTGTCACTGAGGGACAGAGAATGCTAAAGTAGCCACTGTCTTCAACAGTGGCTCTGTATTTCTTTGGGTACATGTTTGACTGTATTTCCCCACCCACATATGATTGGTGTGGTTAATGAAATTATGGCAATTCACAGTCAATTTAGAGCACATGCTTTAAGAGCCACTGCATGCGTGACCATACCCTCCTATTATTTTTCTCTTTCTACAGTGCAAGCTTCTAACAACTGAAAAGAACCACAATTACACCTCCCACAAGGAGTCAAGTGCGGCTTAACAGTCAATAAACCCCAGCCAGTACTGTGCTGGCTGGCCATTCGAGGAAACAGCTACATTAGCGTGGGGATTGCCATGTACTTCTAGACATTCAAGATTACCCTTAAAGAACGTTTGTAAGGAAATGTACACACACGCTGTGGGATTATAGGAAGAGTCTATCACTTGACTTCTGGACTCGACCCTTCGGCTAGCTGTCGGCACTAACATGGACAAGCCCTTTGAATCTTTTGAATCTGTTTCCTCCCACTCCATAATGGGTAGTTGGACAGTAGAAATATTAAGGTCTGTTGTACTTAAAAAAAAAAAGGTCCTATTTTATGATGTACAGGAATGGGATACAACCTGGACAACAACTAATATCAGCAGTCATTGGTAACTGATACCCACTACTCACAGAAGCTATAATTAGGGCATCTTGTGTGACTTGTAGTCTAGCTTAAGAAACGCTAACAAAAACTCCTGCAAATCGCTCCAAATGCACACCTAGATTCAGGGAGTACTTAGGCACAAAAACCAATGCCAGCACATTGTTCTGAAATAGCAGCTTGTAAGCAACCTTTAAAAAGACACATTGGCGGGGAATTTATCGATTGTTTGAAGGGAAGAAAATGAGAGATGGATAATAAAGTGCAAGTTGCTACATCCCCTGTCCTAGGTGAAAAATGTGAGCTTATAAATCCTGAGCTATTGTTGATAAAGGAGAGGACTCATTTATCTTAAGCAGACACATAAAAGAAAATAAGTGAAATATGATTAGGCCTATGCCAAGTGTTCAGATTAAATTCCTACCGTGGCAATCCCTGCTGCTGGGTGAGAGCTTCCCACCAGTAAACCCCGATTAAGATGCTGGCCCAAGTGATATTAAAAATGCACGCTGCGGAAATCCTACCCAAAATAGATTCTTTCACTCGGGTATACACCCCAAGGGAGCCATCTGTGTTGTCTTCTATTTTCATTAGGAAAAGTTGTCAGTTGTATATGACAGTGTCTTCCATGAGACTTCAACTCACAGCTTCAAAGGGCCCAGTGCCTTTTTAATACATATGAGAAAAGTTTCCAGGGATAAGTTCAAAAATACAAAAGCTAGCATGAGTACTCCTGGAACGAGCACTGTCTTACCTATTAATTTGGCCCTCTCTTCAAGTTTTGATGTCCAAATTGGCCTTCCAAAAGATAGCATCAGAGGTACTCTCAGTCTTTCAGATGTGTCACCAATTTCCACAATTATGTTTGGCCTTAAGCAGAAGAAGCAGCAGATGTCCAGAGGAGATGTCTATTGCTGTTTCTTTTGCTTATACTCCTAAGCTCTTATATTCTTTCCATATTTCATGCATGTGTTTGCAGAACAGTAGAAAAACTGGATACTGGAGAATCCTGTTTGCTCAATGAACAAAGACATGATTTCTTCCTTTCTTTCCCCCTTACTCTAGAGGATCATACGGCCAGAGCTATGAAGTGCTGTAGAGAAGAATGAGGCAGAGTAGGAGGCAGGGTAGGAGATACACGTAAGATTAGAGGTCCAAGAAGTTGTCTCTAAGAAGAAACCCAAATGATGTAAGGCAGCCAGGCATGGAAAGATCCAGGTAAGGGAAAACTGAGAGTTTGGTACATTTGAGGGTCACCAAGAATGCCAACTGGCAATGTGACCAGCGTGGTGTCATGCCACTCTATGCAAGGTAAGGAGGAGTAGGAAATGAATTCAGAGAGGTGGGAAGGGACAAGGATCAATAGAACATCTTGCAGAAGTTGTTACCAAGGAGTTTGGATTTTTATTCTTTGTGTGACCAAAGGTTAGTGGAATGTGTTAAGCAAGGGAATGATGGGAGCAGATTTACATTTTAATTTAAATTCCAAGACTTCCTTGAAAGTACAGAACCACACTTTGATGAATTCACTACCTTAGAATTAATTCCAAAAATAACTTTCTAATAAAGAACTTGTTGATAATAGATTCTGTGAATTTGTTCAACTGAAATAATTTTTTCAGAATGGCTTCTCTGCCTCCTTTGTCTAGCCAAATCCATAGACACAATGGTTTCCACCTCAGGTTTTGGAATCAGAGTGGTCTCGACCACAGGTTTTGCCCAACTGCTCTGACTAGGACTCCTGTTGAACAGGAGTGGTGACAGTGGGCACCCTTGTCTTGTTCCAGTTCTTCGAGGAAAGGCTTTTACCTTTTCCCCATTCAGTATGATATTAGCTGTGGGTTTGTCATACATGACCTTTATTACATTGAATTATGTTCCTTCTCTGCCTTGTTTCCTTAGCCCAGGCAAATTCATAGACACAGTGGTCTAGACCACAGGTTTTAGAACCAGAAAGAGTAAACCATAAATGTGATGGTTAGATCCCTCCAAAAAAGGAATTTTTGAGTCCAGGCCCCAGGTCCCATTACTTACTAGTCACTGAGCCTTTCCTAAAACCTCTATTTCACTTGGAACGTAGTGATCACAGCATCCCTCCTAGAGGAGTGTGTGAATGTGCGCACATTTGATCTGCTTGGCGTGGTGCCTGGTACACTGTAAATGCTCAACTGCAGCCCTGCACTGAGCCCTTCATGCTCTGGGTCCCCGCTCCCACGTCTATTTCCTTCTTGCTTCCTTTTGTGACTACCTCGTCTGATCTCCTGCGGCAGTCACACTCTGCCACACACAATTTAGTACTTACTTGATTCGATATGCTCAAACTGGCTTGTGTAATAGGAGAGAAAAGAGAACTAATGATGGAGCTGCCGGTGTTGAAAGGATGCAGAATGAGCAGGTAAGGGGCAGGTACAGAGACATGAAAAGGAGTGTATAAGGAGGTGTATCTTAGTTCCTAAGAGAAGGTGAAGGGATTAGAGCTCTCCCAATATCTCAAAGCTAATAATACAGGAGAAAAGGAAAGCAGAAGAGATGTTTTAGGGTTTGCCAAAGTTGAGGACAAGATGGTACTTTAATAATTTTAACTAGAAATAAACAGATCATCAAATACTAAGAGCCCAAAACTGGTTAAAGAGTTTTAATTTGCCCCTTTTTCGCTTTTAATTACAATGCCAAGTATTATGCACACCCCTCTCCACTGCCCAATCCATCCCTTAGAAAGGGAATCATTAATACTACAAGCAGTTTCAGGGACCCCGATTTGGGGTTATTCCCTGGGCAAGAAGGGCAGACAGTCAGACAACAGTGGAGATTAAAAATCTATAGTGAATCCAATTATAACCATTTTTTAGGCCTCATTTGGGATGTTAGTTGAGATGGTGACGTTTGTGTCAATTGGACTGGGCAAAGGGGTACCCAGATATTTCGTTAAACATAATTCTGGATTAGACAGGAGGAATAAGCTCAAGAGATCCATTGTACAGCGTGAAGACTATGGTTAACAACAATGCACTGTATGCTTCATCATTGCTAAGAGACTAGATTTTAAGTGCTCTCACTACAAAAAAAAAATGACAAGTATGTGCGGTAATACATATATTACTTAGCTTGATTTGGCCATTCCACAATGTATAAATATATCAAAACATCATGTTGAACACAATAAATACACACAATTTTTGCCTGTCATTTAAAATAAATAAATAAAAAAGCCCCTCCCGCCCCAATTATGCTAGACGTGATTGTGAGGGTGTTTCTGGATGAGACAAACATTTGAACTCTCAGACTGAGTGAAGCAGGTTACCCTCCCGAATGTGGGTGGGCCTTATCCAATCAGATGAAGGCCTGAAAAAGGCTGACCCTCCTTGAGTAAGGCGGGATTTTTTTCCTGTCTTGAGTCTTAAACTGAAACATTGGCTTTTTCTGGGTCTTAGGCATGTGTACTTGGACTGAAACGACACCATCAGCTCGCCTGTGTCTCCAGGTTGCAGACTGCACACTGAGGGTGTCATCAGCCTCCCAAGTCACATGAGCCAATTCCTTATTAAAAACACACACACTCTCTCTCTCTCTATCCCTCTCTCTCTCTCTCTCTTTTGATTCCATTTCTCTGGAGAAGCCCAACTAATATCCCCAACTGTAGTTTCTGCTGTTACAGAGGGGAGGTTTGATGTCAGTAGCAGTGGCCCCAGGTAGACAGCTTTCAGACTCTCGGGAGTACACACAGGTTCCCTTTGTCCTGGGGCCACCTTCCTGGTGCACCTTACTGTAAGGCTGGTGGTGGGAACCCCCTCTCCAATAAAAAAAGAGAAACTCTGCTAAAGGCAGATTACTCTCTGTAGTGGTAGGCAAAAACCTGCCTCAGAGTTACTTCCTGTCATTGCTAGCTGAACAGCCCAGCCCGGGCTCAACCACATCCTGCTTTCTGTGACCTAGGCACCGGGCCGAAAACAGCACCTGCCGCCGTTCCCAGAAAAAGCCCTCCCCAACTCCCCCCTATAAAACCTCTGCCTCAGTCCCGGGCGGTGCAACTTCCCGAGTCCCTGGTTTCTCCTGGGACCCGGGAACCTCGCCCAGGTCCCTCCCTTGGGACCCGTTACCCTCACCCTGGAGCGCTCCAATAAAGCTTCTTTGCTTAACCCTTTCAACTCTGCTTGTCTTTCTTTCTCTGGCGCCGACCATCCAAAAACCTTACACTTACACCACCTGTTCCCCAGGGCATAGGACTCTGCATGGGTTATCGTGTTGGGGAACCCACCTATACCACTGGGTTCAGCTGGGTGTCATGACACTGCTGCCTTTTGGGTGGACATAGAGAGATGTCAGGGGGGCTCCAGGGATGTGGAGATGCAGGACTTCTTGGGCCCCAGGCAGGATGTAATCTGGTGGGAGCTGGGCTCTCAAAATGGCACCTTGCTGTAGTGACTTCGGTCTTGGGGGGTATGTGGGGCCCAGTGTGAACTCCCTCTAAAGAACAATGCCATTGCACGAACTCCAGGTATCTCTTTATATGAGTCTCAGAGCCCACAAGGGCTCAGGGGGCTCTCCTGTAACTAGGATAACAGGAGTCCATGATGGGAATGTGGACTACTGGGCATCTCTTGCTTACCTTACTCCCCGCACTGGGGCGTTTCTCCTGGCTCTGGGCACATCCCAGCTGGGCCAGTTGCTTTGCTTCCCCTTCATTCCACGCCTCAGAAGTTTCCTGTCACTCCCCTGCTGAATTTCAGTGGTCTCCCTTAGATGGTCTGTTTGATGTGTGATTATCTTACTCCCTGTTTTGGTTCTTCTTTGTAGAGGAGGCAAGTGCTGAGCGTCGCTACACGGCTATCTTGAAGTTCCCTTTTCTACCTCTATTTTATTAATGGCTCTCTCTACATACTTTAGGTATAAGGAAGATGCAGTGAGTAAGATTCATGTTTCCCTACATTCCATACAATGTGAGTATGTCAGAAAGGTTAACAAGCCAGATGCCTCCCACTCTTGTACTCAAAATGTGGCAGAAAAAAGATGCATGAAATGAGTAGATAGAATAAAACATCCCTCAGTCCATGCTTAAAAGTCACGGTGGGGAGACCTCAAGTTAGCCGGAAAAGATACTTCTGAAGAGTATCTCTGTTTCTCAGGACTGTCAGATATATGTATTATAGTAACAACTTACGCTGGCAAAATTCTTTAAGTTAAAAATAAAAAAAAGACAAACTTGTTTCCAAAGGTAATGTGGCAGATATTTCTCATTTATTTTTACCAGCACTTTCAATTTTGGCTCAAATCCTATTATTCAGGACATATGAATTGACTAGTGGGAACATTTCCAGCAACAATATTTTGGAATTAAAAGCTAATTTAACCAAGATGACCCCTGGAAATTACCAAGCTCAGGTAAAAGGAAATTCTTTGACATAAATGGCCATGTGTTATTCATTTTAAGAGGGTGTCGGGAGAACTCTTTAATCATCTTTTATCATCTAAGCCTCCTTTTTCTTCACACCATGCCTTGGAATGGGAGAGCCT
This sequence comes from Varecia variegata, assembly GCA_028533085.1. Classification (NCBI taxonomy): domain Eukaryota; kingdom Metazoa; phylum Chordata; class Mammalia; order Primates; family Lemuridae; genus Varecia; species Varecia variegata. The sequence continues at coordinate 16,277,088 of CM052447.1, forward strand.
TAATAAAACCTTCATGTACCCATGACTGATATATATGTGAGAATGAGACCAGGTCCAGGAAACACAAAAGGCATTTCAGAGCAGCTGGATAAAATGGGAGTCTGAATAGCTTGCAAAAGTACACAGTTTAACAAGCAATTATACAATGCAGATGTCAGCTTAGGGAATAACTCAATACTTTCTTAACTTCAGATTTAAAAATCTCTTTTTTTTTTTAACAGAATAGTATGATAGCAGGTTTAGTATCGAAGAGACCCATTCTCAAATGCCACTTGCACTCTTTACTACTTATGTGACCTTGTGTAAGTCACTTGAGATTTTGAGCTTCAGATTTCTCCTCTATAAAATATGCGCAAGTTATCTAGGTGGATGGGTATATTTGACAACATATATAAGTCACTGAGTGTAGTACATGGCACACCGTCGGTGCTTCATAAATGCCATTTCTGTTACTCCAGTTAAAAAATAGAAAAAGACTTGGCCTTCACATGCTCTTTTTGGGGGAGGGGGGAAGGCCTTCTGTTAAGCGTAGAGATTTCTGAGGCTAGGATTATTTCAGGTTTTCTCTTTCATTAATGATAACATCATATACTGGAGTGTGAGTTCTTTAGCGGATCCAGACAGAAGTCCACAGAGTTATTTCCCTGAGGTCTAAGCATGACACGTGGGATTCAGTGGAGTTTGTTTCTCTGTTTATTAGAAAGACCTGGTTTTCGGGATGTCAATATCAGATGAGTGGAAGTAGTCACAAGTTTCTTTGAGCTGCTGTAGATTTAACCTTCAAATCCTGAAACCTCTAACCTCCAGGCCAAGACAGCCATTCTGTCTGGTAGCAGGGTACTGCCTCCTTCACCTGCATTTAGCTCAGTGTCCTGAGACCTGCTCTGAGCTGTGTCCCCAAGTCTGTAAGGATGGCAGTGGGGATGCCCCAGAAACACGTATTTTAAATGAACTGGCTGGACTGGCAGGTAGGCAAGAGTGAATCTCAGTTTAAATGGATAAAATAGAATTTGGCTCTCATTTTGAGGGTCACGACATCATCCTTTACTCACCATGCTGCAGGTGCGAGGCACCAAGCTAGCTACCGAAGCTACTGCTCTCAAGAGACATTAAGAAATGCAGAAGAAAAGAAAGAATCTGAATTTCCCCCATGGTTGACTCCACATACAAATGAAGCTGCTGAATGCCCAGACGCCCCCTTCTTTTTGGTTGTAGGTGAACTTGCGTTTGTCGCAGGAGTCAGTAAGCACTGATTGCAAAGTATGCCCCTGTGGTGTGTCAACTGCAATTTGTATCAATCCTCTCTCTTTAACCTCAGGGTGACTCCCTTCTCCCTCACAGTTAGACTTCTGAGATTTGTTGTCTTTGGAAAATGTCACAGTCTGATACCTGTTAAATATCAAACATGTACATAAGAAAAGGAAGGACTCTGTCTAAGGCAAGTCCATGATCTCGGGGGCTCGGAGGCCAAACGGAAGAACACAGCTCCACTCCATCCACACTGACCTTCTTACTGGGCCTCTGAACACACCAGACAGGTCCAACCTCAGAGCATCTGCATTTGCTATTCCCTCTGCCTGGAATGTTCTTCTCCAGGCTTTCTGTACATCTGGATCCTTCTCCTAACTCATGTCTTTGCTCAAACATTATTCATGAGTCCTTCCCAGACCATGCTATCTGTAATCGCACCCCTGGTTCCTTCTATCCTGATGTACACTGCTTAATACCTAACTTAATCCCAAGAATGGAAAAATAAGCACCACATGTACTCACCAGAAAATTGGTTTCCCTGATCATCACCTAAGTGCATATTTGGGAATAACACCAATTGTGTATTTGACAGAGGCGGGGGG
>CM052447.1:16279440-16294922 GCA_028533085.1 Varecia variegata
ACGGCACTGTAAGGTGAGTGTCCAGTAATAGCCGATTTATTCTCAAGTTGCAGCTGAGACACTGGAGACTATGCTTTAAACAGAGCTCAACAAATCCAAAGTGTGCGGAATGACCTTATCCTAAGTAGCATTCTGGTTCAACTACAGAAAAATGCTGTAATTAATGGTAGAGTCAGGGAATGGCTGAAGTTTTGACTTTAAGAAAAAATCAATAGCTATATAAAAGCCTTTCAATTATTTGGGGGCTGAAACACCTCTGCTACACTGTGCTCACTCCTAAATGTCATTACATTATTTGACAAACATAACATGGAACATTCATGAACTGTGGTGTGTTGTGTGAGCCATATTTGTTCAGGGAGAAACTAGCTTGAAGAGGAAGTTAAAGTGCTATTCCCAATTTGTTACTAAAAATGGGGTCTGGTGAGTCAAGCACCCTTTCTTGCCATTGATTTGATTTCAACAAGAGTCTTTAAGAGAACTACAAAGAAACAATTCCTTGTATTTCTGTATATGTCTATTCTTAAAATGCTTTCATATATAAAATGGAGTTTAGAAATATAGATTCATATCTAGATTCTTCTACTTACCAGCAGTGTGATTTGAGGGCAAGCTATCTCATTTTTCCTAAGTCTCAGTTTCCTTACCTGACAAAGGGACATCACAGTAGCAGCTATTTCACAGGATTGTTGTGGGTTTTAAATAAGACAGTGCATACAAAGTATTTAGCATAGTATTTGACACATAGTACATTTAGCTAACACTGTCCTATCCTCATCAGGTAGGAAATTTTTACTACATGCATTTTGAGTGAAGTAAGGGAAACAGAGAAGTTCAGCGACTCAACTCAAGGTCATATGCTTCTGGGATTAGGAGAACAAAGATCTACTCATTTCTCTCTTGCCGCTTCCTCTAGCCACCCATACCTCAGTAAACCCTACGCTGACCTCAATGAAAACCATTCCATAGCTACACTGATTCATTCAAAGAATGTACAGTTCATGTAAAAAATTGTGCCTCAAAGCCTAAGTGCCATAGAACTTTATTACAAATTCACCGTTTGCTTGGAAGCCAAGAACTGCTCCCTAAAAAGGACTCATTTGGGAAAAGTCAACACCTTTTTTTCTGCTATTGATATATATTTTCTCGGATGTTTCCCAGAGCTAGTCACCCCCTTCCACTGTGTCCTTACAATCTTTACAAGTGTAGGGAAGAGTCTGAAAGAAGAGAGAGATGGGCTTACTTCATGGTGGACTTTTCTCTAGAATAAAAAACCCTTGATGAATCAGAATATAATTAGTCAGAATTTATATTAATCATAACTGCCTATTCTTCACAATTCTATATCAACTCATAGCCCATAAAACTACAGCCTTCTATAAAGTCTAAACCCATAAAAAATCTATAAACCCATAATATTACAGAAGCCAATGATGGCCTTCCTTCCTTTGGGAAGGTTACTGTGAAGATAAAAATATCTATATTCTAAACACTTGGGTTCTATTCGTAAGAGAATACTTTCCTCACTAAAATCTCTATTACCAGCCACTCAAAGTCCATTTAATCCTCATTTGCACATAATTCTAACAAGCCTGGCTATCTGATTTTTAAGCATAGTGAAATGGACTCTTCATTAGAATTAAGGAGATCAAAATTGTATCTACCCTCCCCAAATTCAATAAATTAAGTCATTACCGTTGTGTCTTGATTTCCCCAACAGTAAAATAAAGGTAGTTAAACTAAAAACTCTCTTTGGTTTCCTTCATTTCTGAAGTTATATATTAATAATATGAATTTCAATAGAGTAGCATCTTAAGTAGAGATAGGTATCAGAAGTCAGGAGATAAGGTTAAAATAAAAAAAAAAATACAGATACATAAGCCTAAGCTAACTTTGAAAAATTTTTAAATGGTCCCTTCAAGCTGGAAGCTGGACTCTTAGAAACATAATATTTCAGAATTGGCTTTTATTTTTATTTGCATTTGGCTGTGAATTCCTGGCCCATCGCACTACAAAGGCCAAGGTCTCATTTTAAAAGGAGGAAGAACACAGAATATTTCCCTCTTTTCACCCCCTGCCCACACCGCATTTCTCTTGCCCTTTGTAGAGCATTATATAGTTGAATTTTACGTAGAGCTTAATGTTATTCTCCTATAAAAAGCTTTTCACATGTTTCTTCCTTCATCCATAATTCTACTTATGGCCCAAATCTGCAATATTTGTTAAAACTATTACATGTAGTTGAAAAGCTCAAGGTCTCAAGGTTCATTTAGGGTTCCAACTTTCTTGATTTGCTATAGAGCACTAAGGACAATGCAGAACTGATTTATCCAGGAAGGAAGGAAACAGATGTTCACTGGGTCAATCACAAAGGATATTTTTCAGCAGAAGAAAGTCGAGTGAGTACAAGATTTTACTCTGTGTCTCCCTTCTAAGTGGAACCCAAAGGCTTGTCGCACCTTGGGTATATTACACTATGGCCGCGTGGAGATTTAATTATTTGAAATGAGATTATAAAAATTAACTCCAGAGTAGAGTCCCTGTCTGTCCTAGTACGTGAGAAGGTAAAGGACCAGAGGGAAAAACAGTGTGAGAACCCATGACAAAAATGAATTTCCTAACAATATTTTATATACGAAAACTCATTTGTAGCATGAAAGGTGTTTTCCCCTAAGAAAATTGGATTTCATTATAGCTGTCTTTAATGAAAAATTAAAATTGTTTAATTTTAGCCAATTGTTAGTCACATTAAATTTACTCTCATTTCATAGTCATAAAGTTCTCCTCATTTTCTTCCTTCCAGAATTTCTAGTAATGCTGTCCTGTTACCGAAACTGCTATGAGAAGTACAATGCTTATTTTGACAACTGTTGAGTTAACTAGACAGCAAAGACCAGACATATCAAATAGCCTAATTATATATAATTTTTAACCATTAAAAACAGTATGTCTTTGGGAATGCAATGCACATCTTTTGCAACATATTCTGACATTTTCATGAGCTTATTAGAATTGACATTATAAAGAGGGAGAGTAGTTACAAGGAATGAAAAGTCTGGACATAGGCGAAAACTCACATTGAAAGGTATTCATAGATTCGGGAAAATCCTAGCAAAAGAAAACTGTTTTTAGGCCAGGTGCAGTGACTTACACCTGTAATCCTAGCACTCTGGGAGGCCCAGGAAGAAGGATCACTTGAGCTCAGGAGAGTTCTAGACCAGCCTGAGCAAGAGTGAGACCTCCGTCTCTACTAAAAATAGAAAAATTAGCCAGGCATTGTGGCGTGCACCTGTAGTCCCAGCTACTCGGGTGGCTGAGGCAGGAGGATCGCTTGAGCCCAGGAGTTTGAGGTTGCTGTGAGCCATGATGATGCCATTGCACTCTTTTCAGGGCAACAGAGTGAGACTCTGTCTCAAGGGGGGAGGGGAAGAAAAGAAAAAAGAAAACTGTGTTTTGAGCACTTCCCAAAGTATGCCCTGGAAACACTTTCCCTATGAAATGCCGTGGGAAAAAAAAAATCTATACTATGTCTGTGTATCTGCATACGTGTGTATAAATACACATACACATTGAATTAATGTCTTTCTGTGGCCACATCATTTCGGGAAATGCTATGTACTCTATTAACTTCTTAGAGAATCACAAGGCATAGCCACCTATTCAAGGTTCCAAGAAGCCTGCAGTAAAATGTAATCTGCTTAACTTCATCCCAGTGTTCTGAAAATTTATTTGGCTAGGGGACTCTTTCTCATGAAATATCTTTTAACGTCCCGTAGAGCACACCATGAAACATTATGCTTTATCTCTTAGTTTGGAAATCTGGGGTTGTGGTAAACTAGAGCAAATCGTCTCTTAGCTTAACCATTTCAGGCTATGGAATGTATGGGCTTAGACAAAACAAGCTCCAGAATATCATTCACTCATTCACTCACTCACGCATTCAACAACACTGACGCCAGACACAATGTTAAGACTCCTCATTCTGGATACATCACTATCTGTTCTCCCTGTCTGTGGCACACATTACTGGGACTGCATCCCTTGCCTTTCCCATTCTTCAAAGGCCTGGTCAGATTCTACTTTTATGAATTTTATTAGGATGCCTATTATCCAATGGATCTTTTTTATATTTGAACTCCAAAAGCACTTAACATATACACATTTATGATAATGATTTCTAAATCTTTTACTATTTCTGTATCTTGAGTTGATGCCTAAATTTTCAAGCTCTTAAAAGGCAGGGACTATATTTCATATAGTTCATATGTGGTCTTAGTGCAATACATTACTGTTCATTTGATATATGCATCAACACTGTAGTCTCTGGCCTTATAAATTACATCACCCTAGACTGCCTGCCGTTGAGGGTTGTTGCTCCCCTCCTTGAAATGCAGAAATCGATACTGCATTTCCTAGTCTCTATTCATAAACAGGAAATTAACTCCCTTCCATCATTGTTCTAATTGACCTCCAGCTCAGCTTTGAAAGGAAAGACCTCAGCCAGAGAAGAGGCTTTATGGATGGTATCAATCCATTAGTGACGCCTTTGGTTTCATTCTAATGGTGCCATATGCAATAAAGAAGCACATTTCAATAGTCTGGGTGGAAGGGGAGTGGTCTCTAGAAAAGGTTTCCCTGTAAAGGAGCCTGGAACCTTTCATTCAATGCTTATCTCGTTTGTTCAAATCTCCAGGGAACGTGGAAAGGAAATCCTAACTAACTTGCAGAGAGAAGCAATAGTAGGTAAATGCATTCTCTCCAGCTGAACCTAGGACTTTCCAAATCAGTTAATCCTTGATAATCGCCTTACTTAAAAAAGTCATCAAGATGTCAGTCGGTCTTTTCTAATTTTCAGTGCAGTGATAATATGTTAAGTGCATTAGATGTACTCCCTTAAATCAGCAAGAACATATCGAAAAACTAATATGTATTTACTAACAGTTCTTTAGAACACAGGCACTTCTGGTAGAAGATATAGAAAACAAAGAAAGGGCTCTTATAGTTTCTTCCTGTGTAAAATGTGGCCACTGAGCTAAAGAGTTCTGAGGCCCAGAAAAACAAAATTATTCCTCCAAGACATACAGGCAAAATGGAAAACAGCAGCCACATCTCTGGACTCTCACTCTCTTAAGGTACTGTGCATTTTTACACAGGCCCTTTATGTGATTCTCATGGACGTCAAAGTTTGAGAACCACTGTTTTAAGGGACTGGAATAGTAAGTTAGACTATGAACTCTCCACTTAGACTATAAGCTTTCTTCTAGAACACAGGACACTGGAGTGCAGGGAATCTGTCTATCTTATGTCTATATATCTCAGCATTCAAAGCAATGTAAGCCATATAGTGTGCAGACAACTAGGTACTTATAAAGTGGAGAATGGGAGCAAAGAGAGTAGAGGAAGACAAGATAGAGAGACAAAGGGCAAAATAGAGTTATTTTATCCAGGGTGCTGGGACTCAGTTGATTTTTTTCCTGCCTTTGTCATCTAATCAAGAGTTTCTACATTCTTACATGCTTTCTCTTGAATGAAAAATAAGATAATCTCAACATTCTTTGAAAGGGATTTATTTTATTCTTCATGATTCAGGTTAATTGCCTTTAAAAAAAAAAGAGACTATCTTTAGTCTCTAATAACCCCCTGCTAAAATTGGCATCTTTCAAAGAGTTTCAAGTTTTGTAGGAAAGGAAGAAATTAAAATCCATTGAAAACCTGCCTTGTTCTAGTCACTTGTTTAAACCCTTTACAAAGATTCTCTCCTGTGATACTCATAATACCCTCCGGGTTAAATCAACACTGTCCCCATCCTACAAGTGAAGATGATGGGGACCGAGCTCGCACAGGCAACTGTTTTTATCCTTAATATCAATCAATTAGCTCATTGAATTCTTACAGCATCTGCATGAACAGAATATGGTGTTTTCTTTTCACACTTTTACAGGTGAATATTTGAGGTTTGGAGATGTTAATCAAGGCGTGCAAAGGTACTCAAGCTAGGTTGTGGAAGAGCCTGGACTGGACTGCAGGTGTCTCTCACTCCATCACTTGCACACATATATCCCACATGAGAAAATAAGGTTGGAGGGATTGACTGGCCTCCCAGCCCCAAGCGCTCAGATAGGGACAAGTCTCCCAACCCCTCCTGAAGCAGGGCATGAGGGACATTCACACTTTCCTATCCTTACCTGAGAGAGGCACAGGGAAAGGATCCAGCTTTCGAATATTCTTGGGTAAGCTCTGTGTGCCCCAGGCTCAGACACCCCTGGGCAGGGGGCCTCCAGGCAAAGACAGACATAGTAGTGGAGAGAATTTTATTTTCCCTCTATGTTTTTCTTAGTGTGAGCCAAAACAAGGGTACAAATTTGGTGCCTTAGTGAATAATCTAAAATATCTGAAGCTCCCATTAAGGGATGGGGTATTTGATACATTTTTTGGATGCATGTGTCAAATTTTTATTATACTTTTGGTACCTTTCATTGAAGTGGTTTCTATCTAGTTTAAGTATTTAACTTCTGGAAGTTGTAAAAGTCATTAACATAAATTAAAATTCCTGTGAATAACTACTGCATATTCATTCAGTAAGTGTCAAGTTGGCCTTTTATATATGCCAGAAATTATTTTAGGGGAATCAAAGGTAGAGCAAGAGTGACCAACTTCAAGAAATAAAGCAGGTTACAAAAGAAAAAAAAAAAAAAAAAGAGGATATTTTCAGAAGGATTTGTATTATTAAAGAGAATAAGGTGTCCCTGCTAAAATATTTACTATCTCACAGAAATACAGTTTCTGGATGGAGTATAAGAAACACAGATTTTCACACAAGGAAAAAAAAATAAAGTTAGCATAACAGATGTCTTTTTGGTCTTTGTTCCAGTAAAATGTAGATAACAGAACAATGCTAAGACCTAGAAACTGAAAATATCTCTTAAGGCAAAGGGTCCCATCAAGACAGGTTCACTGAGACCAAATTACTTTTGGATTAATGTAATCTTTATTACAATCTACAAAATAAAATGTCTATATTCTAACCAGCAAACCAAATGTAATCACTATATGTGTTTAATTCAACATCTGAATGAATGAATGAAACTTGCCAAGTCTGTTAGTTTTCAAAGGCTGCTTAGAAAACAACTCATGCTTTAAAACAATGGAAATTTATTGTCCCACAGTGGTGGAGGTTGAAAGTCAGAAATCGAGTTGTCAGCGGGGCCAGGATCCCTCTCAAACCTGTAGGGGAGAAACCTTCCTTGCTTCTCCCAGCTTCTGGTAACCCAGTTCTTTTTTGCTAAATAATTCATTCCTCCACCTATCTCTTTCCTTCTGCACTTTACTAGAAAGCAGCAAGGAGAAACCAAGTTGCACCATCTAAACTTGGCTTGGAAATCTCTTCACCTAAATATCCAGGTTCACAGCTTATAAGTTTTACTTTGCTCCCAACAGCAGAACATAATTCAGCTGAGTCTTTTGCCACTTTACAGCAAGGGGCATCTTAACTCCGCTAAGAACATGTTCCTCATTTCCATTTGAGAACTCACCCGAAGCATGTTTAAGGTTCATATTTCTAGTAACATCTGTTCGTGACACTGTATTGTCACTGTATGTATTCTCTAAGTGACACAGGCTTTCCCTATGGCTCTTGTTCTTCCTTGTGAGCCCTAACCAGAATCACCTTTGATGTCTGCATCTCTACCAACAATCTCTACAAGGCAGTCTAGGCATTTTCTATCAAGTGCTGCAAACGCCTCCAGCCTCTATCCATGATCCTACTCCAAAGCTACTTCTACGTATTTCGATATTTGTTAGAGTAGTCCCCTATTTCCTGGTACCAAAATCTGTCTTAGTTTCCCAGTGTGATGATAGCATAGTAGCTAAACTGGGTAGCTCAAAACAACAGAAATGCATTCTTTTGCAGTTCTGGAGGCTAGAAGTCTGGAAATCAAGGTATTACAGGGACCATGCTGCATCTGAGACTGAGTTCTTACTGTTTGGTGGTGGTTCTGAATCCTTGGCATTCTTTGGCCTGGAGTTCCATCAGTACAGTTTCTGCTTCTACTGTGACATGGTGCTCTCCCTGACTCTGTCTTCAAATGGCATTTTCTTATAATGACACCAGTCGTATTGGATTAGGGCCCACCTCATCTTAATTTGGTTATATCTGCAAAGATCGATCCTCTTTCCAAATAAAGTCACATTCCAGGTAGCAGGAGTTAGGACTTTGATGTATCTTTATTGGGGACACATTTCAACCCTGACAATAAGAATGTCAAGTATCAATTTATTGCCTCCCAACTCCAAATTCACCATTCAATGCGTGCTTTTTACTGATGGTCGGAATTTATGTAAGCATACTTTCTCCTAAAGTAACATTGCAGGAGAAAGAAGCTCTCTTGCTGTTTCTGCCATGGATCAGCATTGTGGGTGTGAGGACTTCCAGTGGCCCTCTGACCCAGCCACGGGCCCAGGCCACACAGTCCCTCAGCAACACCGCAGCCTTTGCCTGGCCTGACAACCTACCAGCAGCTTTTCTGATAGGCACATCACAAGGTCCAGCTCTCCTGCCGTCACAGATCCCCGATTCCCTCTTCCAAGCCCACACTCAGCTCTCCTGCCAACAGGAGGGCCAGGCCACGGCTCTTGCCAGTGTGTCATGCTCTCTCTGTAGATCCATGCGTGGCTCACCTGTGCCTCAGGACAGCTGTTGATTGCCTGTGTCCTATCTGCTCTCCAGAGGGTTGCTTGCATGACCACAGACCAGCTCCTATCTGAGCAAACAAGCAAACTTCTTTGCTATCCACCTTCTCCAATCCAATCTGAACCCTAGCCCTGGGGAGAAGGCTGCCATCCAAGTTTAGCTGTCCTTGGGTGCTGTCCCTTAGCTCTCGAATACCATGTAGAGTTTCCTCATGCCTTATAGTTATTCTTTCATTAGAATTTGCTAACTATTTATATTAAACTTCCCCTCTTTAACTTATTGAGTTGTTTCTATGTCATGATTGAACCCATGCTGATGTAACAAGATTTCATACAGACTTTTTCTGTGTCCCCTAGATCGCCAACACAATGGACCTAAACAATAAAATAATGGCATGCTGGAATGAGGAAGCAAAACAGAAGCTTTTGAGTGCAGGCCCTCCTAAGGTAGGCGTACTTTTTTAAAAAATAATTTTTGACACATGACTTATACACAAGCAAATGCACCTTTTTTAAAAATGCACAATGCAATGAGTTTGACAGTAGCGTATACCTGTGAAAGCACCACCACAGTTAAGACACAGAAGACTCCTATCACAACAGACTCTTCATGACCCTTTGCAATCCATTATCTCCCATCACCTTTGGCTCCAGGCAACCACGGATCACTTTCTCTCCCTATAGTTTTCATGTTCCAGAATCTTGTACAAAAGAAATCATGTAGTACGCACTCTTCTGTGTCTGGCTTTTTTCACGCAGTGTAACAAATTTGAGATCCATCCACGTTGTTGCGTGTATCAGCAGTTTGTTCTTTTTTATTGCTGACCAATCCACTTCCACTGTATGGATGTATCAATTTACTTTTTCTAGGGTGTCTCAACCTTGGGCACTATGGCCATTTTAGCCAGAGAATTCTACATCATCCTGTGTATTAAAGGATATTTAGCAGCATTCTTGGTCTCTAATCACTGGATACCAATAGGATCCCCATTCTCTACTGTGACAAACAAAAATGTCACCCGATATTGCTAAATGTCCCCCAGTTGAGCACCACTGGTTTACTGACCCATCTATTGATGGACATTTATGGGGATGAACACGTATGGGGAAGTGTGCTCACTATTTTTTAAAATAGTTAGTTCTGTAACTGGACACTAGAATGCAATTTCCATCACATTCTCTGCATGAAGGAGAAATCATCTATGTGCTTTACACTGGAGCAACACATGATAATCCTGTTTCCTCTTCTATATGACAATGCTTAAAATGTTAGTTTATCTTATTTCTACTCTAATTTTTCTCCCCTTCAGTGTAAAATATTTTATTTTCTTCAGTCTTCCTCCATACGTTGATACTACAGTTTCTAAAATCACACTATTCTGTTTGCCTTCTTCAGGACACATTTCAATCTGGCAATGATACTTTTAGAATGTAAGATTCAAAACTGAATCAAATACTCTTTAATAGTTAAAAAAAAGAATATTCATAGTCATTAAGTAAAACTATTCTACTTAATGTAGTTTAGGACTGAGTTGGTTCATAGTAAATTTATGGCCAAGTCACTCTGTCTCCAATCTTGTTCATGGAAATTGCTATTAATTAGGGTCTCCTTTATTCTGTGTTTGTATGACTACTTGGGACAGGGACTGAATATAACATTTCATATTTCTCTACATTACCTTTCATCTTGTTGATATGAGCTATCGTTCCAACACGTCAGATTAATTTGAATCTTCATGTGTCATTCACTGTGGTATCTTAGCTTTGTAGCATCCAGAAATTTCTTGAGAATAATTTCTAACTCTTCCTCTATGTTTTAAAATAAATGTTGAAGATGAGAATCCGAGAACCCTGTTGGCTTCCATGGATTTGGCATGAATCTAACTGAATGTTTTCTAAAAACCCTGGTGGCTATAGAAAGAAAAAGCTGTTATTATGGTTACCTCAAAAGAAACATTTGGTTTCTGCATAATTAGGAATTCTTTTTCCATGTGTAACCCAAAGAGGGAACGATGTTTTTTTCCTTCAAAAAAGTGATGGCTTGCAAAGCGTATTAAATGTAGTAGTACAATCTGAGAAATGGGTGGAAAGCAATGGGAGAATGTGGTCAGAGAGAGAAATGCAGGGAGTCGCAGCTTGCATTATGCAAAAAGCAAATATTGGGGTAAAAAGAAATTCTTTAGAAACACTTAATGAGAGGCTGTACTTGAAGTGTGATTTTTGAAGAAATGCAAGGACCATGAGCTCTCCATAATGAGGAGAAAAACGGTGATAAAAAGAAGCAGTCATTGGAGCCAAGATGAGCATGAAAATCAGGCAGTGGAAACAGTGAGGAACAGTGGGTAAGGCTGAATCAGGAGCTAAAGGGAAGGTCCTCTAACTACATGCAGTGGCTAGCACAGGCTCCAGAGCTACACTGGCTGGACCTGAGCCCTTGCCATGCCCTGTGCCAACTCTGTGACCTTGGACAAGGTAAGTGGCCTCTCTGCCCCAGTTCTCTCTTCTGTAAGCTGGAATAATGCTAATACCTGTACCATCCATTTGTTGGAAGAACCAATGCAATAAGTCATATAAAGTCTTGTGCAGTATCTGGTACAGAGTGAAAGCTCAAAAAAGTCAACGACTTTGTTATCTACCAAGGAACTAGGCGGGGACATTCTCATTAGCCATCAGCTAACTGTGCTAACTTCTCAGTGTGGACAGAAGGAAGTGTGAACAACAGCCACGTACCATGCTGCAGTTTGATGTTCTTCTATGCGCATCAAGTTAACTATCTAGTAAACTCCATAGTGCACTAAGTAAGGATTCAGCTAATATTTCAGAACTTTTTTCTTCTTGGTTAAATCTTTAGTTATAAAAACTCCTCCAGATTTGGTAGCAAATCAGTGCCAGAGAGCAGATTTCTCGTGTCTATGGCAACTGCAAATCCACCATCTCCAATTTTATGATTCCATTCTAAGAAGACCTCTCCATCATTGCCTAATGGACTTTGACTGAAAGCTGCTATCAAGATTTTGGTATCTGAAGTAGATAAATTAGCATTTCTTAAAAAATTCCTTCACAAGGCATGGTCTCAACACTGTCTGAGTATCTGCTAAACATACTCTCACAAACACCACTGGGACCACCCTGTTGGTTGATATCTATATATTAATCAAGACCCTTTGAGTACAACTGTTCAGCCAGCTGTGAACTCACCTAATCGTCTTGCCGTCCAGACTGCATTTCTCCATCCTGCCCATGAGCATGTAATAAGAGATTTTATTAAATGCCTCACTGAACCCAGACCCAAACATCTATGCTGTTAAACTGATCTACTAATAAAACCCATCAATTTTTAGCTGAAAAAGGCTGTTGGAAAAAAGTATGATCATGAAAAAGAAAGAAAGGGAGAGAGAGAGAATGAGAATGAATGGAAGGAAGGAAACAAGGAATAAAGAAGAAAAGAGAGAGAGGAAGAGAGAAGAAAGGCAACAGAAGGGAAGGAGGGAAGGAAGGGAATGAGGAAGAAATCAAAGTATAGGCAGGTTACACCAATCCATCTGCCTATCCCAGGAAAGAGAAATAAAGGGCTTCTTTCAGGAATGATGGAACTCGGAATAAATTTTATTCATTTACTTTTTGCTCATTTTTTTTGAAATTTTCTACATCTATAGTACCTTAATAATATGAAAAGAAATTTCTTTCCAAATCATATATATACAAATACATACACACACACACACACACACACACACATGCACACACTGATTTAATTTGTTCCTACCATTGATGTAAGTTCCAGCGGCCCTCCTCTTAATTAGTTTTCATTTAAAAAGTAATTGAAATTGTACATGACATTTACTATGATTCGAAAAGGAATGCCAGTGCTTTGCTAGCAATCCGATTGCACCCCCACTCCCCCACATTATAAAATAGAAAACAACTAGAACACTGTTTTCTGTTTAATCTCTTAATTTGGCACACAAAAATACCTTTCCAAAGTAGATACAGTTAACCCATTTGATCTTTCAGGGGATATCTCAGCTTGCTGTATACAACCCTTGTGCTGATTTATTTCCATTTGCTAAAAAAAATGCCAAGTGAGTTCCGGATGACTTTAAGAACTCTCTTCCTGAACCAAATTCCTGCCTTTGGCAGCTTCGCTCCCCTCAAGCCTCCCCATCCCGTGTGCACAGGACCGTGGATGGGCCAGGGAAGGCTTTAAACATGGCTCCACGTGGCCTAGCTCCACACCTGGGTTCCCACTGGTGGTGTGTGGATGTGAAAAATCGACTGTTTTGGGCAATCACAAGCTGCCAACAAAGGCAGCAAATCCAATCTCCAGGAAAAATGGGCAATCCAGACTGCAGCCCACTGATGCTTTTCTGAGAAGAATAAGATAGAACAATAATGAAATATAGTAGCACCTGTTAACAGGGCTCTCTGACCACCTGCCAGGGTGAAAAGGGTTCCAAAAGGAGGGCGCCCACCATAAGTTTGGTCCCTGATGCTCCTACCCCTCCTGCCCATCTGGAGAACGCACAGTTTTTGGCTTTCAGAACCTAAAAGTAAATACAGCCATCCATCTTAATGAATCCTAACAACACCAGTCTTGCACACACAGAGTTTATAGCAGGGCCAGCTTTGGAGAAATTCTGAAGTTGAAAAAGTTTCTTTTTTATTCTCCTAATCTTTTTATTTTCCCCCACCTTGTAGATTCTCAGGTCACCACTGGCCCCCTTTCCTTCCTTGTCTAGCTTCCTTCATTTCATTCTTATACTCTCTTGGTTTACAAACACATACTGCATCTCTCAGGCCTCCTGCTAGTTACTAGAGATTCAGAGGTGAGGAAATTCAGATTCAGTTCTGCCCTTATAAAACTTATGGTCTAGTATGAAACAGACATGATCCAAATAATCTGACAAATAAGAAAAATTTGTAATTCAGAGGAAATAAAGAAAGATGCTTCAGTATATTTAATAAACTTATCTGACTGCAGAAGTTTTTCCACAGTAAAACCTGCTCAATCCCATAGAACTGATCCTTTGAAGAACACACCGTTAGGAAGTGAGAACTCGATCGTAAAGAAGTGACAGCACAAACGTGCCAGGTGCTTTGTTAAGACCCTTGCAGCCAAGCAAAATAAGGACTTGACACCTTCTCACATGCTTTAAGCATTCCTGTGGATGAGGTTGTTCCTGCCCACACACATCCCCAGGGGCAGTTGCCTGTCCTTGGACTAGGTAACTGTCAAGACTAGAAGTTTATATATATACAGAAGTGCCCTGAAAATTAATTTCCAGGCATCATGAGGCTATTTCAACCAGTCCTTCCAGCTCACGCTGCTTCACTCTGTGAAAAGACGAGTTTGCCAAAGGTGTCCCATGGAGAGCTCCCTGCTGTCTAGCGTCATACCATAGGCCACGCTAATAAAGAAATTAAAGAACTCTTTTTTTCCATCCTCACGGTCTGATTGAGTGATTAGTATGATTCATCCCCAGTGGAGTGTTCTAATTAATGTGATCTCATTTTACCTTGCGTGAACCCAGGTAGGTGGTCAAGATGAAATTGACGTCCTATGCAACGAGTGCAGCCCAAGGCTTAGCCAAAGCCCAGAGGTGGAAAGAGAATGGGAGGAACTGTGGGGCAAGATTAGGACAAACGTTCGAACAGGTGGCACCATCCAATGATAGTGGTGCCTCAGGAAGTGCTGACTTCAGTCACCGGGACACTTCAAATAGAGAAAGGGTGACTTGAGGGGAGGATGCTGTGCCATGAGACTTTGCAAAGGCAGAGTATAGTGGGCATTGAAAGTACAGACCTAGATTCAGGCAGACCTGGGTTGGAATTCTGTCTCCTGGGTTTGAAAACTGGTTTGACCTTGTGCAAAATTGCTTAATCTCGTTGACCCACACTTTTTCCTCCTGTAAAACAGAGATTAACGGAGGTGTCCACACCTCATAGGGCAGTATTGACAATACGATAATAAAGCATTTAACATGATAGCTGATATACAGTAAGTATTCGGTAACAGGTAATGATTACTATCACTCTTAAAAAATGTTTTTAATATTATTGAATTTTTAAACGTCCAGGTTTCCCATTGGGGTATTGATATCCTATGAGGCACATACAAATTATAGGAGAAAGAAGAATTTTGATGAAGGCAATATGACCATAGCAGGACTAGAAAATTTGGTTAGGGGATTCAGGAAGTATGAATTATTTCTGGTCAGACTGCTGTGTTCTTAGACTATCAAATAAGCACTCATTTGTGTGTTGTACTGTATCAGATTGAATGTTACATACATTTCTATTTTTGTATGCGCAAAATGGTCAGATATTGGCAAGTTTATATGGTTCTATCTCCACAGAGATAATTTGCTTCAAATCATACCTTCCTGTCTCACATATTAAGGAAAGATTTGATGGTGAATAGAAGTAGTGTAAATTAACTTTGCTGAAGTATTTATCTCTGTAATGCTACATGACTTCCAATAAAATGCTGTGAAATTTTCTGTGGGCTTTTAAAAGAACGTGCTTAATCCCATCTTTAGAGTCCTGTCTTTATCTGTTTAACACCCTCCTGTGTTCTGAGCCCTCTTTTAGGCACAGTACACATGGTCTCTGCCTTTGCTTGTGGAGACTTGGACTAAAGCTCTAGTTTTGGCTGATGTATGACCTTGGGAAATTTGCTTCATTTGTCTGGGCCCCCTTTTCCCCACCTATAAGATAAATGAGTTATAGGTGAGTGCTCCTAGGTCTCTTCCAACTCTAAAATTCCATGATTCTATAGCTGGGCTCTCCTGGGA
>CM052447.1:16295422-16353171 GCA_028533085.1 Varecia variegata
CAGATGCAAACTCAGGTCTATTTGCCTCAAAAGTTGTGCCTATGACCAAGGAGCTACACCTGTTAGAGGTGCATCTTCCCTGTCCTCAGGGTGGCCTTACTGTGTTCGAAGTAGGAGGCTGATGACATGTCAACTAGAAAGATGCTGCTCCAAGGCCACTTCCACCAAAACTGGTCTTGGTCCAATCTACTTCAGAGTCCGAAATCATAATATGAAAGTTCCAATCTGTTACATTAAGGGTTTAATAGGCATAAAAATTCCATTAAAATGCCAGTACATCTTAGATATGACACCAAAAGCACAAACAACAAAGCCGAAAAAAAAAACCAATGACTTGTACTTTGCCCAAATTAAACACTATTGTGTTTCACAGGACACCATTAAGAAAGTGTGAAGAAAACTTATAGAATGGGAGCAGATATTTGCAATTTGTATCTGATAAGGATCTAGTGTCCTGAAATTATATAAAGAATGCTCACAACTTAATAAAAAGACAACCCAATTTGAAAATAAAGGATTTGAACAGAAATTGCCCCGAAGAAGATATATCAAATGGCCCTCCCTTATTTTTCACTGCCTAGGGGAAGGGCCCAGGGGTTAGCAGTGGCAGCCATGAGATCAGACAGCTTGGGACTGAGTATTTGCTCTCACTTTGCACATACTCTTAACACACTTCTTGCCTTCAATGGCCCTACAATTTGTCAAATGAAGAAAATAACAGCCAGTCTCTTAGGGCTGTTCAAAGATTAAAAGACTGAATTCCTAGAAAGCTTAAATAGCGTTTGCCAGCTAAAACACATTCAATACATGTTAAGTTTGTTATGATGGTTATTACTACAAGTACTACTGCAGCTATTACTATTATTAGCCTCTCTTCCTGTCATAATTAAACTAGATGCTATAAAGGGTACAAAAGACTTAAAAATGTAGAAAACGGGACGCCACTTGGTTAGGGTTCCCTGTGAAGAATGGAAGGAGAAAAGAAAAGAGGTGCTAGAACATGACTAATTGCCAAATATTGCAGCAGACATGACAGGTACTTTGCAATTTTATAAGCAAGAGAGGACAGCATGAGCTGGAGGAGCTAAAGCAAGCTTCCTGGAAGAGGTGGGAGTGGAAGTGAAGTTTCCTTTCTGTCATTTAGAAATGTAAACACCTCTCTTTATGTTCTCCTTGCTGCTGCCCATGAAAACAACCTCTTGAAAAAGATCCTTCCATCTTTACTTAACCTCCCATTGGCTTCCTTCCCTGGCTGCAAATTGCCCACCTGAAAGCACATAGAAAACAGAGCCAAAGTCCACTGCACAGAATAATAGGTCCTTAAGCTACAGTGACTGCCAGAAAATGTCAGCTCTCAGAACAGGAGCATATGGTCAAAACCGCCAGAAAAGCAGTGGTAATTTTTGCAGCAGGTTATTACTACAAACCTCCTTGGAGAGGCCAATTCACAGCTTGTCCTGAACACTACATTAACTCATTTATGGTTTTCCAAAGTGCTTGATCTCCTACTGTCCCCAAATCTGACAAATATGCTCTCCTAATTCATAACCCTCATGGAGACCCGTAAACTCCCAATCGAGTATGGTGCCATTTGGAGGTTGCAAACCCAGCCTTCGCAATGTATCTTCTAGGTAGCAGGCTTAGGCATAAGCCTTCAATCCCTCTAAATGGAATATTCTTTGGGCTTCCATGATTCTCACAGCTTCTCTGCCTCAAACCTAGAAAATGTGCAGCTGAAAACAATGGGGAATGCCCATTCAAATATCCCCTTGTAATGGGTCATCATAGTGGTGATTCCAAAACTTAAACTTGTTATCATTTCAAAAAGTTAACATGTATATTTCCTTCCCCCTCCAAAAGAGTGATATTAATTATCTCCTCTTCATGTTTCCTGAATTACCACCTTTCTTGTTGGTCAAGATTTAAGCAATCAGCAGTCAAATTGTGACTCCCCTTTGTTGCTAAGTAAATAGCAAACATTTTCATCTGTTACCAGGACTCTGTTTTCTTGAAAATTATGTCAAATTTAGATGCTAACACAACACTGTTTACATTGTTTAATCACAGCATTCAAACAGCTCTTCTATACTATAAAAGTTGCTAAACATACAAAGGAACCTTAATTTCTACCCTAGGAACCTTTGTGCTACGTATCTTTTTAAAAAAATAAACAAATAGTTTTGGGAAAGGTATTAAAATAGAAGACTGTTGACCATGCTTTGCCATAGACAACACTTCAGAGGAATTAAGGTGACTCTAGAATACCATCTTTATTTTCATTTAAATTAGACCATAAATCATTTCTTTTGAAAATTTACGACTATTCCCCTTCAGGGTGTAATGGGAGGATGATAGAATCCAACTAAAATAATGAGGAAGTCATATCCCAAAGCATGATGCATATACCATCAATTATATGTAAGTTGACTTACATGGTACAAGGATGGTATTTAAAATAGTATTTTAAAATACGTATTAGGAAAAAAAGACTAGCACATCGAACACAAAATTGCATGAATATTACTAATCAGGATGAACTCAGTATTTCTTCAAAAGTTCATTCAAAGGGAAATGTTTGGTATTTGGATATATCAAAACTATGGCAAATGAATGGGAATGAATAAACTATGTGACACTCTGGACATGGACTAAATGATAGTGAGGGCCTTTCTGGATACAAGATGTTCCAATTCCATGGGGGTGACCTTCCTAATTGATTTTTGCAACCTGAAATAATCAGTGCCCTGACATTTGGATAAGAAACTCTTCATTTGAAAGGGGTGGAGGTTAGTTACATGTGAACTATGGAAAATTTGATTTGTTTCTGATTCTTTCTAAAACCAGAGAGTTTGGACATTTCCTTGAAAGATACAGCAGCAAGAACAGCTTTGCTCCTTCATGGGGTAGAGTCGTGGCACCAGGAGCGCAGTGAAATAGAGAAGGTGATGGGCTCACGTGGAAATATGGGTTCTGATTCAGTCTCCGCCATTAATGTGCTCTGTGACCTTACGCGAGTCTCTTCCCATCTGGCCATGTCAACCACAGAAGTGGACTGGAGGATTTTCAAGGACCCTTTAACTTCCAGAATGTTATTATTCCTAAGCTTCTGTATCATCAGAGATAAGAAACAGGAGCCTATACTAGCAAAGCTATGAGTTAAATTCTTTGGGAATATTCTTAGTATATGACTTGACTATTGATTTCGGTATGATCAGAATCTCTTTATTCACGCATTCATTCAACAAATGCATATTTAGTTCTTCCTGTGATCCTGTCCACCCTTCAGCCTAGCTCAGAGAATACAGTGTTTTAGAACCTTACAGTGTAGGTTCAAGAATCACCTAAGAAATCTGCTAAAACACACTTTATATAATACCTCTTCCCCTCTGGTTAAGTGTGCGGCACAGACAAGCAATTCAAATTTTTGACAAATAATCCAGACAATTTTGATATGGTTGATCCATACTTTGAGAAGCTCTAGTCTAGTGAAACAGGCAGGTGATCAAGCAGGTTACTTTATTTATTTATTTTTCATGTGCAGGGAGTGTGGGAAGGACTAGGCAGGTTACTTTAAATCAGGCAGGTTACTTGACAGCTGTCAAGATAAACGGAGGCTTTCAGTACTGGGGGCACACAGATGGGGTTCCCATTTGGTCTGGGAGCCAGGAGAGCTACTTTATTAGAGGAAATGATACTCATACTGACCATGGAAGGATGAACAGAATTGCACCAGCTCAAGATGAGAACAAACAGCATCTTGGACAGAAAATCGTCTGGGTAAACACAGGGATGCAAGAGTTTCTTCCTTTCCCAACCCAGAAAGAATTCTCCAAAGGCCTAAACTGCACAATGTTCCTCCACAACCCCTCTTCAGAAGTATTAATGAAATTAATACATGGATAGACAAATAGACCAATTAATTTTTTTACGTGGTTGGTAGCCCATGGATGTTAGTATACTTGGACTCTGGAGGCCTATGCTAGTAATAGCATACAGAACTTGCAAAGGAATGCCTGTATCTCCTTTATCCCTTTCCAAAGAGAGATTCAAGAGCAGACACAGAAAATAAATTTAGTCCTTAACGTTGCAAGAGCTGATTATCTAAATGGCACTTGTTACTTCCAGCATTTTCTCATGTATGATCCCATGCCAAGAAATAAACAAATTGCATTTGTCCATCGTATCAGATCTTTCATTTTCTCAATAATTGCCAAGTATGACTAGATTGTAATCTTTTGAGATAAATGTCTCGCTGTAAAAAAAAAAAAAAAAAAAATACCTGAGAATGTGGTTAGCATAGTGGCAAAAGGGGAAAACCCCACTTGCAATATTTAATGCACAAGTTACAGGACACAGAGAATCTTGTGTCTAAGGCACACATTAAAATGTGCTAAGCTGTGTGGCCTTGACCAAGGCATACAGTTTTCTGTGCCTTGTTTTCTTCTTGTAAATAGAAGGGCATGATTTAGATAATCTCTAAGAACTGTTTTTGTTCTGACAGTCCATGAATCAAAATAAAAGAACATTTTTACAGGAATTAATTAATCCTCTGGGGATAAAATGAGATAAACATTTGCTTTTATTCTACATCACTCTACAGATGATCTCTTCTCTACAATAATCAGATCTGAAGAAAAAAGACCATGTGACGTGCTTAAGTGTAACTAGACTTTTCTAAGAGATAGTGTAAATTGAGGAATGATTCTGTGAAGTAAGATGACTTGCTTGGCAGCTATAATTTTACCTCCTCAATGACTGAGCCAATTTTCTCCTCCAGCTCTCTTATACACCTTTAATGAATCCATGTTTCTTTGATTAAATTAACATTTTTGTCTAGCTAATTAGCCTGAAAAACCTATGCTGAACTGATCTGGTAGCAACTTCATTACTGCTCACCGGTGCATGTTTGTGACCAATCACTGTCAGCTCAGTTGCCTAATGATTAGGGAAACATTAAGTTTAGCTAATTTGGCTTTCTGTGGCCATCATCACAGTTCCAACTGCAGGTCAGTCCCCACCCTGAATCGACCCTGTTTGACAATGACAGATGTTTTAATCACACGGCTTCATTCATTAACGTCTATCAGCACTGCTGGCCAGGTTTGCAGCAACTACCTTTATAGGAAACCAAAACTAATTAAATAGTATCTTCATAATTATCTTACATAGTTAGCCTTCTCTAAATGGACCACTATGACAAGGGCTGAAAAATAAAGCCTTAAATGAGATTGGAGAGGGAGGGAATTCCTCTATCGCTGAATTGTGTTTTCT
Organism: Varecia variegata; assembly: GCA_028533085.1. Classification (NCBI taxonomy): domain Eukaryota; kingdom Metazoa; phylum Chordata; class Mammalia; order Primates; family Lemuridae; genus Varecia; species Varecia variegata. Next base: position 16,300,694 of record CM052447.1, read on the forward strand.
CTCTGCACGTTTAATAAGTGGTTTGCCTCTGTGGGAGCCATTTCTCTCCTCTCAACTCTATGCTCAGAAAAGTACATCTCAGTTTTGCCTGTTATACAGCAGCCAGGTTGTGGAACTTATTTTTTTTCTTAGATTTATGATGTTTTAATAAGATTAAAGCAAAAAAAAATGCCACCAAATCTTCCTTACCAATATAATCGTCCTTCTTTTGGTATGAGCCTCTTGTAGACCCACACCTTCTACACTGCCTTTCTAAGTGGTTCTGATAACGTTGGTTCCCTCCTTAGCCGTGAGGGTGGCACATAGCCCAGGTCTCACCAATGGGCATTTGGCATCTCCCGTTAATAGGTATTGGTTTATAGCCAGGCATGTTACCCAACTGAGGCCAATCAGAAGCCATGAGACTTGATTGTGGGAGTTTCAGTTTGAGCTATGTAAGGAGTTGCCCTGTCTTTCCTGAGGCATTTGATATTCAGAGACAACAAGGTCAACAACTGCTATAGCCACTGCGTAACCACAAGGGGAGACACTTGAGAAAGGGGCTTACATAAGCGAAGATGGGAGAACTGCACAGGGAGGAACCAACTTGCATTCACATGTTTCAGCCCTCTTACCAAGCTGCACGTTGTAACACACCTACCTGTGAAATTTTCAGTTTTATGCCCTGATAAAAGACATTTGTGCAAATAAGAGCAGTAACTGATAAGCCCCCTGTAACTGTTCAAAATACTTTTATATCTGCTGTCCTATTTGATCCCCACAGTAATACCAAAGAGGTGGCAGGGCAGGAGTCATTAGCCTACTTAAGGAAACTAGAGGACGGAGGCACAAAGAGACAGGGGCTTGCTAATATGCACGGAGCCAGTGCTGAACTGGGGTTTCAAGGTGGGTCAATCACCAACTTGGCCCTTTGTTCTCCTGCTTAGTTCGTGGTGGCTTGTTTTTCAATATGGTTGACCCCAGATCATTGGAATAGTATTTGGGGGTGGCAGTAGAGCACACACATAGGCCATGGTGTTGGCATCAGCCTGGTTCAGATCCCTGTTCCTCCCATTTACCAGACAGATGACATTTGGCAAATTGAGCATCTATAAGCATTAGTGTCTGTATCTACAGCAAGGAGAATGCAGGTAGAATGCTTAGCACATAGTGAGTGATTTGCCTTTCCATCAGAAAAGAGACACTATTTTCTAAACTGACCGCAATGCAGAAATTAACCTAACATTATATTTGTTGAAAGTAACAAAAATTTGAACTTTGCTCTCAGTGGTTCAAAATACCCACCATCTAAGCAGGTTTTTTTTTTTTTTTTATTTTTTTTATTTTTTTTAAGTTTCCTTTCTCAGGACTCTGGCAGTGGCCAAACCCTACACTTAGGTCAATTTAATAACCTAAGGTTTTTTCCAGAATCTGCTTCCAAAGTAAGAAAATGAGAGGTCAAGCTATTTTCAGCAAAGAAAAAAAAATTGTTAAATCTTATGTGTCTAAATTACTAAGAATGAGTCTAAATTAATAGCAGAGAGAATGCCAATTTTTGAAGGCAGTTTAAAAAAGAGGTTGCTTTCTACCTAGGAAGTTTAGGGTACATCCTGACTCCTCTTCTGAGCTCTTTGACTAAAGGCAAGTTGCTTAAATTCTCTAAGCCTCAGTTTCCTCATTTTAAAATGAGAATATAATCATCAGCTTTTGTGTGCACTGACAGATAATAAAAAGAAAATCTGCAGGAAAGAGTTAACATAGTGGGCCTGACTGCTATCCTCTGAAAGGCTTGCTTATAAGGTTAGCCCTTGGCTGCAGTTTAGGAACTTGGATTTGGGGACGGTTCCCACCATTCCCAGAACTGATAAAAACGGCTATTCTTCAACTGTTTGTGTAAACAGTATGGTTTATGCTGAACATCTGCTTTCCTTCTGGGAGTGTGGAATGTTGATATATCTGAGGAATAGTCTGCCTATGTGACCAGCCCCAACACAAACAAGCTTCCCTGGTCGACAACATTTTATAGGTGTTTTCACAACTTGTGGTTGGGGGAATTAAGTGTGTTCAGTGTGGCTCCACTGGGAGAGGGCTCTGCACTTTGTCCCACCTGCCTTTTTCCTTTGGTGATTGTGCTGGGTATCCTTTCGCTAAAAAAAAAATCATAGTAATGAGTCTGACTGACTGTATGCTGAGTCCTGAGTCCTCCTAGCAAGTTAATGAACCTGAAGGTGGTCTTTGGGACATCAGATATCTAGCATATTTTAAAAAAGCATGCAATAAATAGACATATCTATCACTGTCATCATCTTGATACGTTGATGTTACTGCTTTGAACAAAACTGCAGGGGATAGTTACATTGTTGTGGCAAGACCACAAATTTGGAATGGTTTTCTCTAACAGCTTTTGAACAGGAATGTGTGAATGATATTTATCCCAAATATTCTCTCACATACATAAGGATTTACGAATGAGGATATTCACGATTGTGTTATTCGTGGAGAATCAGAGGCCATTTGGGTGCTTTTCACTGGAGAATACAAAAGTAAAACATGTTGAAGTGTATTATCAAACATCAGGCAACTGCAAAGCAATATTTAAACATGCAGAAACAGTAAAAATAAAAAAATTAGATACAACACAGTATCAATTATAAAAATTAAAGATACATGCATGTGAGACGATATACATTTTGTAAGAACATATACAAACAAAAAGATATACTCAATGACTAAAGGTGAATAATTTTCTATGGCAAGGGGAAGGATGATGGAAATGGGTTATGAGAATGAAGCACTTATTTTATTCTTAAAAGTAGAGCTTTATACAGACCAATAATAAAATTGTGCCATGAACAGAAGGGAATGATTAACAAAACTTTCTGCCCCTGAGATCCAAAATAAATCTATTTCACTCTATAACTATTATATGACAAAGATAACAATAATCATATTAGCTAACATTAATTGAGCATCTAATATACCAAGTATATACTTTTCACATATTATTTTATCCTCACTACAATTCTTTAAGATACGCACTATTAATATCCCTACCTTACAGATGAGGAAACTAAGGCACAGAACAGTAAAGCAACTGCCCAGATTAAGTTAGCAGACTTCAGAGAATCAAGACATGAACCAAGCATGAGTCGAACGTAGGGACTGATAAAAGGATGCTGAGGTTTAGCCTATACCTACAAGATTCCCGGGTCTTGGGGCTATTCTTGAGAGACTGTCTTCCCTCCTACTCTTTAGAATTTTTTGAGAATATACTGTGTCAGGCAGTGTTTTCACAATCCTAACTGTAACATTCAAAAAGAAATGATGCAAGATACTAAGTGAACTTTCACATCCAAGGTGCAGAGGGACTTCATTGCACCTGTACCCTTTGCCAATTTAGTATTTTCTTTTTCAGTTGTTTCTAAGAACCCTTGTGAAATGGAGCCTTAGGTACCTCTGCTAAGACTAGTCCTGCACTTTGAGTTTTGTGTCTGCGTAAATCAATCTGTTTGTGAGTAAAGACTGCAGCATTCACAACTGGCAGATTTCTTGGTCTCACCTTGCACACCATTTCCTTTAATTTTATAAAGGATTAAGTTTCCTTTAATCCTGCTAGCAACCTCCAAAAGGAAGTATTAACCTCACTTTACATCAGTAGTTCTCAACTGGGACAAGGGGGAAATTTGCTTCACAGAGGACACGTGGCAATGTCTGAAGACATTTTTGGTTATCACAACGTGGTGGGGAGTGTGCTACTGGCATCCAGCGTGGTAGAGGCCAAGCATGCTGCCAAACACCCTACAATGCACAGGACACGCACCACCACAAGGGGCTAGTTGCACAGCCATTTTCAATGAATCCTTTTCTATTATGTTTCAAGAGTAGATTCCTTTAAAACGTTTTGTGATGCTGCTGCCATCGATTACATTTGAATGGAAGGTAGAAGGAGCAAAAGCAGATTCCTTTGACAGATACCTGTTCAAAACAGGCTTTTCTTTGACAGTCTGAGAAAGAGGAAACAAAGACAAAAGAAAAAAATAGTGACTGTGTTACTGGGTCAAATCATTCTGGCAAAAATGGCTGGGTCAGATTCCACATTTGGGGAGCAAATTGTGATATTGCTTTGGACATTTTGTTTCTGCCGCATACGACCTGATTTTTTATTTTTACTTAGACTCCTGCTCACAGCAAACAGTCCCCCCAAGTGAATAGTTCTAAGCCCTCAAAAAGCAATTGGAATGGGAAAAAGAGGCTCAGTGATAAGATCAAGATATGAACTATCAACCCTGGCTACTGGGTGATAAGTTTAACTTTCTGACCTTCATTGGAAACCACATTAGCAAAGTGCTGATAAAACACTCTGAGCCGGTGGGTGGAAGGTGTATGCTTCCAGAAGCACTCTACGGACTTGCGGGCCCAGCATAATATGAGGCTGTATTTATCTCTATAATTTCCAGAGGGCACACGCTGTCATTTCAAATTTTTCCCAAGCACTGTGCCTGGTGAAGGCTCGCTGATTGCTATTAGGACTTATCCGTAAACCAGAGCTTCATCAGAAATCTTTCTAAAGGCAATAAAGAGCAAGTGGAGGAATTTCCCTGCTTTGTAAGTAGCATCTGTGATTCTGAACTGGGCCTCTTCAGGCCACAACTGAGAGGCTGAAGTGCTGCTTAAAGTTCTCATTTACTTAAGGGTCCTTGTAGCTATTCAAATTCTATGGCTATTGAGATGGACCTGTGTGTTCCTGTGGTCACCCACTCTCTGCCTCTCAAGTTCTTCCCTGTTATCACCACTTAAGAGACTACTATAAAAGTATGACGATGATGCTACAGATTATAAAATTACATGTGTGGCTGAATTTCTTTTGTCACCTGGACGGTCCCTGCTGACCTGTGTTTATCAAAGTCATGCTTGTGAAGAAAGCTGGCAGCAGTATGTCGTAAAACAAAGATAACTCAATTATTTGAAGAACCAAACACAAATAGTAATACAATGGAGAAGGGGAAATGTTACTTTCATTACAAGTACCACAGTTCCTCTGAACAGGGTAGATACCTGTATCTGATACAATACTCATTTGATGACCGTGGGTTTGGCAGATAAGGCCTTGAGCCCTTGGACTGAAGGATGGAGGAGTTTAGCACTATGGCGCAAGACAGGCCCTAAAAAGAAACAGCCCATTAGAGATTTCTGGTGGGGTTACAGCCAAAGGGCTTTTGACAAGAGAAGACAGGTATTTAAATTTTAAGTCATTTGTGATGTAAGCTACTACCTTCTGTGATCCTAAATAACAAGTAGCCATTTGCTTAACTCATAGCCTTGTGTTGGTGAAAACTTGGGGGAATGAATGAAGGCTTAGAATATGCCCAGTGTACAGAAGAGACACAGTATAGGTTGATCAGCGAGAAGATTCCTAAACTGCACTAAGGTAGTGAAAGCAAGAATTCAGGGCCAAAAGTGAAAAATACAAAGGTAAGTCTCTTTCCTCCAAGAATTTCTGATGCTATCAAAGAAGGATGCTAAGTTAGTCAATGACTATATAACCAGAAGTCTGAGTTTATTTAATTTCAATCTCAAAGAGCAATTTGCCTCAGGAGACATCTAGGATACAATAATAGTATCGATTACTCCTAAGCCTTGTTAGAATATAAGCTTCCTAAGGGCAAGAGCATGGTCTGATTTTTGTTGTTTAACTTTTTACCTGAATCTCCAGTGATTTATATGGTATCAGGCACATAACAGAGGCTCATAAATATGTGTATGTGGATGAAAAAGGTTTTTAATCTAACAGTGGTACCCCCCAGTTTACGATGAAGAAACCAATGCTAACACGAGATCAGTAACATATGCAAGGGCATAAAGTCTGTAGATTCAGGATGTAATTCCATGCTGTGCAAGTGTTGCTGTTTCCCCGAGACTATTCGAAAGTACCGCTGCGACCTGATTCTTAGGATGCTTTAACTAAACTTATCTGGTAGAAAGTCCTTGAATGCACTGTATAATCTGGGCTGGGTTATTACTCTCTTTATTAATAACAGTTTAATGGGCATGAAAGAAATGAGGCCATTTCCATTCTAAACCCTTCCACATACTTTCTTTGTGCTGATTCCTAACAGTTTTCAGTTAAGTATCCCAATGAAACCATTTGGAGTTGTTCTGTATTTTTTAAAACTTTTTTTTTTTTTTTAATTTAAACTTTTTTTTTTTTTTTTTGTAATTTTCAGGTTCAGCTAAACTAAGCATTTGATTTAGGGGAAGTAACAGGGTTAAGAGAAAGACATTGGGAGACTTAAACCTAACAGACGCTTGTTTGCACACACCTGATTGAGCTGAATTGAAAGCCTCAGTTCAGATCCTGAAAGTCATAAATGTTAGTTGACTAGAACTGATTCGTAACCACTTTGAAGCATGGATCACCAGCCATTTCAGAATTCTAACACCCCAAATGGCTCTTCATCTTATCAACACTACCGAGGGGTAGCATAATTCTTATATTGGGAAGCAGCCTTCATCTCTAAGAGACAGTAACTGTAGCTTGCAGCTAATTGTCTTAGCAATTACACCGTAAAGAATCTATTTAAAAATCCATGACAGAAATATCACATTGATCTCTTATCTCAGCAAAAATCTGAACATTGTTGCCCCAGCGTGTTGAAAAGTAGAATACATTTTTCTTTTTTGTAAAGCAGAAATTGAAATTAGAATCTGGCTTCAGTTGAGATGAATTTTTATGTAAACTGTATAGAAATATCGGGCCAAAAAAAAATCACAGTCCTGTAAAATTCACACAACATTATCAACAAAGTATTTGGTATAGTATAGAGAATTCTTCCAATATTCTCTAAGCTCCTAATGGCATGGGCTTAGTAAAAATGCCCTAAGAACATATTTCATTTGTACTTTCCTCATGCTTCCCATTAGATATTATGTGCTTCACCTTTGAAACAGCTTCTATTGCATTTATGATAGACTGAACATTTTCAGATGTAAAATTACATGGTAGGAATTCACTGGAAATTTTTAATCTGACTCTATTCAAACCATAAAGATAAGTCCATCAGTGTTCTGGACTCACTAAATTAGGATGTAGGTAATACTTAAAGAAGGAAGACTCAGGTGTTGTGAAGGGAAAAAGAAATGGTAAAGTTCAAGTCAGAATCTGAGTAAATCTTTTTCCAATGTAACCATGGGAAGAGGTTGAGAAAACAAAAGCAAGATACTCCAGGGCTAATGGACTGCAATAAAGTCTCTGGGAGGGGAGAGGCTGAGGGTGGGGGACAGAGTCATGTCACAAGAGTCTTACCAGGTTCTGCCACCTGCTGCTATGGAGTTACCCTGGGCAAGGATAAAGAAAAACAGCTCATTGTAGTAGCAGTTTACAAGTTTATTCGCAAAGCTTAGTGATACCCACACAGACACATACTAACCTTGGCAACTGCCACTAATAAAGATGGAATGCCCATCCCACTGTGTAACCATGGGAATGGACCTAGGTCATACTTAGTTCAGAAAGATGTTTTTAAATGTTTCAGTCAAAGAGCAAAAACATGGATGAAGGCAGTCCTCTATTTTGTCTTGAGCACCTGTGGAACCAATAAATATTGCAAATGGCAGGCACCCATCCCTACCTCCCCTTGCTTCTCAAGCCAGTGGCTGACCCAACAGCACTTTTTCCTGCTTGGCAGCCAACGAGGGGACAACTTTATCACATTCTTAGACGGATCCATGAATAGCGGCCAGGTGCCATTCTTAGTGGCAGTATTGTATTCCTGTTCAGCAGAAACTATACATCTGATTCTAAAAAAGAAATTGATGGAGGCACTAGTGTCAGAGACTAAATAAAGACCCATATATTATCTCACCCAAAGAACACCAGTTCCTGGACTTCCTTTCTTGGCTATGCTCTGGGAGACACATGGTGGCCATGGGCTGTAGGATACTGAGCAATCTCAGAACACACATAATCTGGGATGATAATATTGCTGTCGACAAAATCCTATTTTTTTGTGAAGATAAATATATCTCTTTCTGTTTAAGGGACTGATAATTAAGACTCTTAATTCTGTTTTAGTCAATTCTACTAGTGAAAAAGTGAAAAAAGTGAACCCTGTAGTCAAATACTCCCATGTGTATATGATTTCTTGGTAGCCAGATCATAAATGAACAAATGTACCTGCATTCTGTGAGTGGTTGGAAAAACATCTCCAAGAGTATACTGAGATATCCCTCTTAATAGTATGTAATGAGCTAATAAAGTAGGTTAATAAACCCTACTTCCATTCTGAAACATCCAAGTTGGTATGTATCTCTAGAGACACAATCAGAACAGAATGCTAAAATCAACAAATATAAAAGAAGAAAATTCAACACTAGATTTCATTCTGAATGAGAAAATAAAAGGTAATGCCAAATGTACACTTGTCTAACAATGGAACAGAGAGCTCTAGGGAAAGCTGAAAGATGAAACTTTTACTTGAAACAGACTTACCTTGGCACAAACCATCTTCAACTACAGAAACTCTTACACTGGAGACTGTAGCAGATACTTGTTTTTGCTCTATTTTGTTTTTTGAGTATCTTGCACCTACCCACTTTCTATATTGGGATATCCCTAATTCTTTGCAGAAATAGGGCCCACATTTCCTTTTGGAAGATATAAGGGTTGGATCCTCCCTTTTCTCTTTTCAGTCCCAGCAAGGAAAGGCATAAACACATGATCTACAAGAGGATGATCAGAACCTTCCTGTCTGGCACTCTGACATCCTATAAGGTCCCTGAAAGACATAGGACTGATTTAAATTCACTCCATGTGATGATGGCAGAGGCTTTGCCCTCCAACAGCAGGGATGGTATCCTCTATATGATACTACTGACACTTCCTGCTCAGCGGCTGCTGGAGTCACCTGGGACCCTGCCCAGTCACCAAACCAAGTCCTTCCCACCTCACCAATGCTGTGAGCCCCAATATCCTTTGCCCTTAGGATCAGAGTCACTTTATGTTATTTGCAACCACAAGTATCCTAACTGATGTCAAGACTTAATTCATGAAGTTGGAACTCACTTCCATAACATCTTCCACTGGGAAGCAGAATCACATCTGTTACCACACTGAGCACTGCCATGGGAGTCAAAAGACCTCCGGGATCATGTGGATAACTGCTTAGCAGAATGGCTATGGCAAGGCTTCTCAGTGTTCTGAGCCTCAGTTTCTCCATCTGAAAAGCTGGGTGTAAGGTTTGGTCTGGGGGGTTGAGAACTCTCAGTCTATGATCTTCTACGAGCTTTACAACCACCTCTTACCGTTGACAAAACAATGGACAAGAAATCACCCAACCCCCATCTTGAATCTTTTGTCCAGTCCATGGTTTCCAGAGGGAAGAAGATGAGAAACACTTCTGATGCTTCTGAACCAACTGTGACAGAAGATGGCAAGACAGCATGTTAGGATACTGGCCACTGCTCTAGACTAGCAACAGTTTGATTTCTGTATCTACACTTGCTATGAATGGAACTGTATCCCCTCAAAATTCGTATGTTAAAGCTTTAACCCTCTATGTGATTATACTGGAGACAGGGTTTTAAGGAGGTGATTAAGGTTAAGTGAGGTCATGAGGATAGAGCTTCATGACAGAACTGGTGCCCTTGTTAGAAGGCGGAGAGACACCAAAACTCCCTCTCTCTCCACCACGTAAGCATATAGGAAGAAGTCAGCGATCTACACAGACAGGAATAGAGCCCTCATCAGAAACCAAACCCTGCTAGACCTTGTTCTTGGACTTTCCAGCCTCCAGAAGTGCAAAAAAATAATTCCTGTTCTTTAAGCCGCCCAGTCTACGATATTTTATTATGATGGTCCAAGAAGACTAAGGTGACACCCAAGGCTTTCCCTGAAAATTGCTTGCAAATGTTAAGCAAACTTCACATAATTCATTTGCTTCCCCCATTTATCTGTGAGGTATTCTTAGCATCATCATCCCCAAATATTTATATAGTGCTTTGCATTTTGAAGTGTTCACGATCATTTATTAATGACTAAAGAGAAATGCTACTGCCTTGTTGCTTGGAATGTTATTTCCAAAAGTGAAATAGGGATGGAAATATACATGTGGCATTTGGAACAAGGGTAAAAACAGAGAAACAGAGGATTTTCCTTGGAGAATGAGATAAAATAATTCAACCGAAACATCTGAAGCATCGCTGCATTATCAATGTGCGATGTGTTGTGGAAACAGTTTTCTCAAATAGTTTTTTTTTTTTTCCGCCCTAAAATGAGTTTTAACAGCATTTTTCTCTCCTGCCCTTTCTTCTACTTACTGCCACTAAAAAAGGATTTTCTTGGCAAAGAAAATCTAAGAACATGATATGGAATTGAAACTGTGTTTGACTTAGAGCCCAAGTTTTGCATTCTTCAAACTCATTAATAATATAGGAAGAAAAAAAGCAAAACAATCACACGCCATTTTTTACTCATTGAAATGACTAAAGTTTTAAGTGGGACACAGAGTCCTTGATGGCAAGGTTGTGATGAAGTTAGTGCAGTCTGAGATTACAGATAGCCTCTGAAATTTGTCCAAATTTTTGGAAAGCAACTTGACAATATGGACCCTTAGGATCTTTCTGAGGCTATAAATGTCCTTTGAATGATTTTTTTTTTTTCTAATGAGGTCAACAGAACAAGGGAGACCAGAGATGTGAAGGAGTTTGCCCAAGATCACACAGCAAGTTAGTGACTCATCCCCAGCACATAATGCAGGGTTTGCCATATAGTGTGATCCTTATTAAATGTTTGTGAATGAATAAACAAATTTAGGTGCCAAAGCACTTTCTTTTCCTCCTAGACATTTCTCCAGAAAAGGAGGACAAATTTGTATGTCCAGCCATGTTTATTAGAGAACTCATTATATTAATAACTGTGGAAAGACACTACAATAATTGTAATTGCTCTAGTAGAAAAAATGGTTTAATTTTTCTAGCAACTTTATGAACCATATATTCACTAAATATATATTTGTCAATCCATGATTCTGTATTTGAAAGTACAAAGCCTATTTTAGTTACAGGTTTTAAAGAGACTTTCCTCTAATTAGTAGTAAATTAGAAACCACAGCTTTGCTCAATTTAACTGCTGTTTGAAATCCCCCAAAAGCAGTCTTCACTGATAGGAAACATTACCAGATGGGGGGGAAATGTTTGGCTTGGTTTTTGGAGTCAAGCAGAAGACAGGCCATTCAATACCTAGGAGTTTAGTTTCTGCTTTCATTTTCATTAGCATGAGCTCTAACCTGGGCTACATTTTAATTTTCTTGTTCAGTCAATTGGACCTGGATATTGAATCTAAAATGCTGAATTATGGCCATTCATTTCATCTCAAGACCAGTAAAGGATTTGAACCTTGTAAAGTACTCAATCTGATCAACGGTTGAGTCATGAAATCAGAGAACCTCAGGTTTGGAAGACAGAGCTAGTCATACCTGGCCACCGATCCCGTCCATACTCAAATCTCATCTTCAACACTGTCATCAGGCAAAAGAGATAACCACACAGAATAGACTTTTAGGTAAGCAGCTTTCTCCTTTCAGTTGGGTTTATTAATGCCAGGTGATATAAAAAAACTAAAGGTGCCTTCTAATCTAGGGCAATATCATGCAAAAGAGGGGCAATGCTTTGATAAAGCAAAAATCAGGTTGTAGAGATTCCAGAACAGTCACAGTTCTAAGGTTTTATTATATTTTAAATTTTGCATTCCCTAAGGGTTTGCATCAAGATTCATCTTATTCTAGAGAATGAGATCAGAGTATAACTAAAGATAGATTTTCACTGTATATCTACATACTCTCCAAGACTGAAAACTTGACCACAACTGAGGGTAATTACACTCTGTTCTTGTGTAAATTTAATTAGTTTACTTCTGGTTTCTACCTCCAAAGAATAAAATACTACCAATTGCTCTGACGGTGTAGTAAAAACATAAATATTACTTATTTGGACTGAGCCACCCAGAATAGTATAAAATCTGATTTTTCATACAAATGATAGTGTCATCACTGTTTGTGCTGCTTATAAAACCGATCATTGCTTATTATAACATATCAAATGCTAATAAAATCACTCCATTATTCCATCCCTAAAACATAGTAAACATTAAACAATTTGGTACACATCCTCCCAAATATTTGTGTAATAACACATTATTTCCCATTCTACATAGTTTATAACAGGGGTCTCTGCAAACTATAGCCTGTGAGCTCTCTGCCTGTTTTTGCAAAAAGTTGTAAAAAGTTTTATTGGAATACAGCCATGCTCATTTGTTTGCATATTGTCTGTGGCTCCTTTCATGCCAAAACAGCAGAGAGGAACAATATGGTCCTACAAAACTTAAAATGTTTCCTATCTGGCCCTTTACAGAAAAAGCGTGACAATTTCTCCTCTATAGCCTTTGTTTCCTGTCAATGTTATATCAAGAATATTCTTTCATAACTTTATGTAGATCTACTTTCTTTTTAAAAGATACAGATCATTGAATTTTTATAGAGTTTTTTTAACTTAACTGATATCCTATTGGTGGACATTTTAAATGATTTTTATAGATTGGGTTTATAAGTGTTGAGAAACAGGGAATGGGGAGTATTTAAAGGTGGAGACTGATAGAGATCTGTAAGAAACTTGCTTTAGAAAACTGCAATAAAATGTTTGTGGAACCATTTCATACTGGGTTTTCCTTGATTATTTGGGATGGTTTAATATTGAATATTATTTTAAGTATTTTAAACTTCCCCCCAGAAATCCTGGGACTTAAAAAAAGCGATTGTCAAGACACCACATTACACACTAACCAAGGAAATGGGATGCAAAACAGAGTTCGAAATCCAGCCTTTCTGAAAGCTCAGAAACTCTGCATGACCTACATTCAAACGAGTATGTTTCATCGCTATTTTAAGGCCAGTAACTCATCTGACTCCCATCTCCAAAGCCTCAGCACTGTGTCCCCCATTGATAAGTCCTAAGCTCTTTGTGACAGGCACTTGTTACTATTGAAAAGGCTCCCTTTTCCAAGTTTTCTAGCCTCAGTCCCAGGAGGCTAACCTATTAGAAATCCATTTCAAATGTCTGGTCCAGCAAAGACAAAGTCTGGTTTACTGAGAAGGCTCAAGAATGAGGTACATGTTAATGCCATGACTGAGCAATTGAGCAGCTGCTGTAAGAAGTTCAAGGTTTCACCCACGAGACAGGAACACCCCCATCCCACCCCCACTCCCCTACAACACACATACAGCCCCCACTGTGGGATGCTATTTTTGGCCTTCATAGTCTAAAGGCAGATGTTAGGTTTGCTGTTCTCTGTGCTCTTCACCCCTATTAAACAGCTAAGTTGAGGTGTCGCCAATGTGGTGGGCCACTTCTTCCCATCTCAGGGTTCTCAGCTTTAATGTCACCCCTCCGAAAGTCCTTCCTTGAACATTTGATCCAAACAGGGCCCTCTCCTCACCCTCTGTTCACCATCTCAGCACCTGGTGCCTTTAGTTATGGCATTTATCACAGCATGCAATTATTGTGTTTCCTCACTCACACGTCTATTCATTCACCCACCAGGCTATGACTCGGTAACAAGAACCAAGCCTGCCTGGTTCGCTCTGCATCCCCCATGATTTGAACCACCTGGCACGTAATAAGAGATTAATAAATATCTGCTGAATTCTGGAAGGAATAAGGAATTGTTCTGCCTGACTGCTAAGTTCTAAGACTCTGGACACAGACTCCACGTGAGAATACTGACACCTGTGTTTGTGACAAGGGAGACTGTGGTCAAAAGTAAAACTTAATTTTCCTATGCTCCTCTTTCTTCATTAGTAAAAGGCAAAAAAAAAAAAAAAAAAAAAAAAAGAAAAAAGAAAAGAACATAGAATCTAATCCATAAGATTCTTTGAGGTTCAAATTAGTTTGGTCCTGAGGCACAAGGAGTATCCTAAAAAAAAAAATTTATCCTTAGCTGCTATTTCTATTACTATGTTATTTTTCAAAGTACAAACATGGGTAGTAAAAGTCCATTTTTTATTTATATTCATATAGAACTATAGTTTTTAAAAGCACTTTTATATACTGGTCTAATTTTACACTTTGAAATTCTTGGCAGCTTGGTCAATTGAGGGTCACTCTAATCATTGTGAGTAGAAATGAAGAGGAAACTAAAGGCCCCAGCAGTAGTGTGTCGCATCAGGTAGGATGTGGCTATGTCAGGTGCTGCTCTGACCCCGACCCACTCTCACTTTTCAACATCCAGCTTCCCTAAGTCAGTTTAAAGGGGTGAACATAAAACACACAGGTGGAATGAACATACTATCAAGGTCCACCCCAGAATGCACGACTAAAAAATATTAGCTGAATTCCAGACTGCCTTATTGAATTCTCCTCTTAAGGGAACATAAAAATTGATCAGCTCTTGAAAATTCAAAGTGAAGGGAGAAAGGTAATTTTCAGTCTTTTCTTTCTGGCTGTCAGGCAGGAAATAACAAAAACAGCCCTCGCTCACAGGTGTATTTTATCAAGTGTCCCTCCTGTTAAGCAAAATAATCAACTTCTAAACATGATTTTACCACAGGCCTGAATGTGCTTGAGAAGTTATTTTGCAAAGTTTTTGGTGTATGCATCAATGATTTCTGTAGCGCTTTCTTTGTTAGGAGGTGGGGAATCAAAACATCTCTGGGCCTGAAGAATAGTAGTATTGAATAGTACTCTGAGCCAGGAACCACGCTAGGGGCTAATCTTACAACAGCCCTGGTAGGCTGGTATTGCTATCCCCACTTTACGGAATGGGAAACAAAGATTCAGAGAGGTTAACTGGCTTGCCAAAGGTCTCAAACACACAACAGGCAGAGCCAGGATCTGAGCTCAATCATGCCTGGTTCCCAAGCATCTTGCTCTTTCCACTGCACAGAGCTGCCCTGCCTAATTTCTCAGTGCCTTGGGGAATAATAATCCTGAAGCAGGATTTGACGAAGTTGAGCCTACTTCCAACTCCCCGCTATTCCGTCTGACCCCTACACTTCCACTTACCCAAAGGGGCTGCACCCTTTTGCTTTTACGGTTTGCAAAAAGGGTGGGGAAGGAAATGACTCGTGCTAATTTCTGCAAAGCAGATGGGACATCTTGAAGAAAAAGGTTCTGTGCACAGGCCAAGAAATAAATGGTGCGGCCTAAGGATCAGATGGTGTATGAGCTACGAATTCCATGAAAATCAACCTAGAAAATCACCAGTGAGAGTTTGTTGAGCTTTCATGGTGCAACTGATCAACACTTGTCTTGGCATTATAGGAGAAACAAGGCAACAAAGAAAAAGCCATTAAGGGGGGGGGAAATTAAAAATATTATCTTAAAGTAATACCAAAGACTATAAAATCATTTGCTAATGTCATGGGTTTATGCAATAAATATGAAAGGGTACCAATTATAGACTGGCATAGTAAGGTCTAGATCAGTAACAACCTCAAAATCTTTCATATGTTTTCATTTCATGAAGAGAGAGTTGATCTGGTCCTGGGAGACCAAGAGGGTATGGTAGAGAGAGAGAGAGAGAGGATTAGTATTGCAGAAAGAAGAGTGGGGAAAATAACAGGACAGAGACTGAGAAAAATGAGGCCCCTTTTGTGGATCACATAGCTCATGTAAAGGATATAACGAAGACAGACAGAAACGGCAGGCTGGACTGTGGAGGGGGCTTGACTGTCCATCAAAGCTTTTATGAGTTCATTTTCTGGGCTGAAGAGAGCAGGAGGCTGATATAATATCAAATGTTATTTACTGAGTGCAAACTCTATACCATGCACTATGCTAGGGGCTTGATAATTTTAATTACTATACCATTCCTGCGTGGTAGCTACAACCATTTTGATTTTCAGGATGAGGCAACTGAAACTCAGAGAGGTTCAGAAAGCCAGACCAAAATTACTCAGCTAATAAGATACAGAATAAGGATTCAAGCCAACGTCTGCCACTTCCAAAGGCCATACTCTTGTAATAGCATATGACTTCCTAAATCTCCATAATGCTCAGTGGTAGTACTGATCTACTATTTGTGCAGGGGTCCTGGAATATTAGATGGGGAAGAGTGGAGGAATGCAAAATACTAACAATAGGACTAAAATGTGACAACAGTTTCTTGTTCCAGTGAAAAGAACCTAACCAGAGTGCCGAGGTGAGGTGGGACAGACAATAGCTAACACATGTGGACTGTTTAATAGAGGATTAGACAGGACTATTATCCATTATTTCATTTAACCTTCACAATAACTTGGAGGTAAAAACTACTATTATTATTCCCATTACCGACAAGGAAAGCAAAGCTCAGACAAGTTGTTAGTGACAGGCCAGAAAATTATTCTGAGGCTGGGCACAGGCATGGTACATCTAAGCTGTCAATAGAGGAAAAGGGAAGGGAAGGGAAGGGAAAGGAAGTAGGAAGCGGGAAGGGAAGGCCTATCTGCATGTGAGGACTCCACAGAGCCCGAGGATTGGTAGGACCTGAGCAAATAGAAGTGGTGGGTGACTCAAACTTTATGATATGGTCTGAAGCTTGGGAGACTAGAAGAATTGTTATCTCGAATGAAAACAGGGAGGAAGCTCTCATTTTGGACAGAGAAAAGTGTTCATAGTGGTTTCAAACCATGGGAACTTAACCATTGCAGTATAAAATACTGCAGAGACTTCAAGGAGAAGAAAAAACGAACAAAGCCTATTGGATTTAAAATTAAGGAAAAGAAGAAAAAGGGGGTTTGTAAAGGGTTAAGGGGCAGATGAAAGGATGGTGAGGCCATGGAAAATAGGGTTTTTCTTTTTCAGTGTAGCCAGACAAAATGCATGCAGGGCTTAACACTGAGCCAAAGAAATTTCGTTTCTTTTTTAAAAGAAAAAGAGAATAAAGGGGTTTTAAGTATATATTTTGTATTTTTCCTTATATTACTATTCGATGTTTGTCTTCCTACTTCCAAGAGAATACAAATTCATTGGAGAGAACCTGTACAACAGAGGGATTATTATATCCCTTTTGTTATAGATGTGGAAACAGACTTTGGTAAGCTCAGAGACTTGCCTAAAATCACCATGAAGTGGTAAATCTGACTCAAAGGCTCTCAATTTCCAGGCTGTACTTCTTCCGTACACACCGAGGTCTTGGCCTTGGAAAAGTCAGCACACCTTTCTTTGGAACGGGGAAGGAGAGGATGACTAAAGATAGACATTCTGAGGAAGTAAAGAGAATGTGATTTCAGAGGAGGACGGGAACAAAGGGGAAGTTGGCCTAAGACAAGAGGTGAGGAGCAAATGGAGTCCCACGTGGTTTCCTGCACAGGAAGCTGACAACGCCACACGGAGCTTTCCAGGGTTGCTTTTAATGTAAGTCTTGTAGGTGCAAGTCTAGAGAGCGTAGGGTGGCCTCCTGTTCTGGTTCTTCCTAGATGTCCTTATCCCTTGTAAGATGGTTAAGTCTCTGAGAAGTGTTCAAACTTGAAAGGACAAAAGCGTCAAGAGGATAGTGATGAACTGTTAGTAGGATGTGGCTTTATAATCTCAAATTACATATTCAACAGTAATATTAAAATGTGAATGTAAATATCACTTTCATGGCCCTTTTTTCTTTACAACAGCATCTTTGAGCTGGACATTTATATTCCTGAAACCAAGTATTCAACGCCATCACCCTCCACTTTAAGGAAAAAAAAAACTTTTCTTCTCCACTTGTGTTACAGATGATGTCATAAAGTGGAAAGTTTGTAAAAGTGAGTTTCGGGAGCGGAATGTCTTAAAACCAATCCCCTGAACACTCTGTGATGGCATAAAGCAGACTTTATCCAATAATTATTAAATAAGAGGAATTAAGCATCAATGATACAATAAAAACCATATACCTGTGGGAGAAGTCCACTTGCTCCCCCCCCCTTCTTTATTTCCCCAACTCTGTGTGAAATTTCTCTTTGCAATCCTCCTTGTCCTTTCAATTAAACAAAAGCTCAAGTCAAGGCACTCCTGGCGAGACCAGTAATGGCCTTATCATAGAAAATTTAATTGAGCAGATTAGAATTTCCCTTAGATGTTTCTTCCCTTTGATTCCTGTTTCCTTTGCCAATTAAAAAAATATTATGAAGCTCAGGTGTGTTCAACATTGTCCAAGTAGCTGGGGATGTGTGTTAAGATAAAGAGAAGATGCTACTGACCTCCTTGAGGCTCTCAGACCAATGAGGAAGACAGATGTGGAGAGACAGTGACAGGACGGAATTAGTGCTTCTTCAGAGACAATGTTGACAGTGTGGTGGGGGCCCAAGAAGCAGCATAGCTCAGAGGTTAAGAGAAGGGCTTTGACATTATAAGCACAGCTTTGGATTAAAACAGTCCCAGGCTTATGTGCTGGCTTAGCAGCTATAAACACTTGGGCAGGTAACTTAACCTCCTTAAACCTTAGCTCCATCCTCTGTAAAAATAGGGATAATGTCCATCTCATCGAGCTGTTTTGAGCATTATGTGAGATAACTTGTCTCAAGTGCTTATGACAGGGAAAATACTCAATAAATGTTTTCAAAAAATTCTACCCCCTGGGGGGTCAGGGAAGGTAAAGGTGATATTTGGAAGGACAAATGTGGAAATCACTGGATGAATGGGATTGAGGAAGAGACGGTAGGAAATTGCACTCCAAATCAGGGAATTGCATTGCCCGAAATCAGAGAAGACAAAAACCATGGGGCACGGGAGGGCTGCAGGTAGGTGAGCAAAACCGATCACAGCTTGCACCGGGACAGCAGTAGGGAAGGAGCTGGAAGGGAATGAGAAGCTTTGGCAGTGCCACCCAAAGAGGAGACATTGGAGGTTTTCCTGCGTTTAATGAGAAGCCATTGAAGGGTGTCCGTGTTAATGGCGCAGGAATTATAACACGATGCCTCAAGGAAGGACATCACCACCAACGATCTTTTTCACGCCATCTCCAAGGTCTCCGGCTCTCAGGTTATTTCTTGCCTTATGGAATTCCTAACAAGCCAACCATGGGCTGAACACATTACAGTCATTCAATCTTTAATGCCACGGACCAGCTGCTGCTAAAATTATTTCTCTCTCTGAAAGAGGGATTTATGCCCAGAGGTTTTTTTTTTTTTTTTCTTTTCTTTAGCAAAGATGAGGCCAAATACAGCAGGGGATATCTATACACAGGAGTGGATAGAGAATCCAAAAGGTGTGCTGATCAACTATTTAGTAGGGAGTTTTGGCCCCTGCCTTGGAAAAATCAATCCATCCAAAAGTACAGGGGAGCACCCACTGCCCACCAGGTACTGGGCCGGCCTCGGTGGGGGACACAGGAGCTAGAAATTGTGGTCACACCTCCAGGCCTATAGCTGGGGAGGCAAGACAAAAAGCAGGAAATTTTATATGGGATTCAAAACCATCTTGACAACAAAATAAATGCTACTACTCAGGCACAAGCTTTAAGAACTCACTGTTAAGAGGAAGGTGATTCCTCGGGGACAGGAAACACCTCAAAACCCTTGAAGAAGTTGCTTTGCAGTGGGCTTTGGAGTGTGGTAAAATTTAGACGACAGAAGGCGAAAGGGGACATTTTCCATCTGTGATTTCTAGACTTGGCAATGTCATCGTTTACTAAAATTCCCAAATAAATCCTGTAAGGCAGAGAGAATTGACATGAGTTTGTAAACTTTTTTGCCAAAGTAGGAACACTATGCTCAAAATAGAAAAACGTATCCTGTACTAGGACTATCGTTTCGTAAAAGCAAGAATAATCCAACATACCAAATGAAAGGACAACAAGCTCAGAATAAAATGCACAGAATAATTTTCTATTGCTGTGTGATGGATGACGATAGATTTAGTAGCCTGAGTCAACAACCATTTATTTTCTCTCGGTTTCCATGGGTCAGAAGCCCACGCACAGAACTGGGTTCTCCGCTGAGGGTCTCGCAAGGCTAAAATAAAGGTGTCACCTGGTTTGAGGCTCCTCTTCTCTCATTGACTGATGGCTGAAGGCCACTCTCAGGGCCTGGTGGCTACTTCAGTTCTTTGCCTGGGTTTCCTTCCATGTGGCCTTTCACACTTCCATTCTCTTAGTCTGAGACCCCTATACCCCAGTTTAAAGGGCTCATGTGATTAGATCAGTAACACCCAGGAAATTTCCCTTTTGATTAACTCAGAGTCAACTGATTAATAGTCTTAATTGCATCTGCAAAATCCCTTAGGCAATAACATAATCACAGAGTGAGACCTCATCCTATTTACAAGTTCCTCTCTCACCAAAAGGGAGGAAAGTGTCCCAGGTATGCACACCAGGGGGTGGGCATCTTGGCAGTCCTCTTAGATTTCTGTCTACCATGGTGTACTTCTTCCAAAGAAAGGAAGTGACCAAGTCATCCCAAAATAGATCAAAAGATATTATTAAAAATTCTTGAAATGCAAAAATGATCACAGTTGTTATAGAAAACCCATTTTTACATAAGTAAAAGAAAAAAATATGTGATTTACCACTGCATTCTGAGGCAGGATATATATGGAAAGCCCTTTGAGACAGAAGCCGGTCTGACAGCTGCTCTGTATGACATGGGCAGTGGGGAGGGATCTGAGATTAAAGAGATGAAATGCAGGAGGCAGGAAACAAGAGGAGATTCTAGGTGTATCAGTGGAGAAAGACAGAGGAGGGGCAGCCCCATAGTGATTCAGAGAAGTATTGACTTAGGCGAGAAGACACATCTGATGAATATGGTAAGGTCTTTGATGCAGGAGGTGAGAGGTAAATGGCTCTCCTTGGCTCGCTTATGAAACCTTCAGTATTACTGACATTTCTCTGTCATGCTTTCTGCTGGACTGGAATTTCCCCGACATATATAAAGAAGTGTTGAGTTCTGCACCAAAGATGGGGTGGGACAAGCAGAGGGAGAATGCATATGAAGATGACACTGCATACACTTACACACAGGTAAGTTGAAGGGAATAAAAGCAACATTCTTAACACAACTTGTGTTCAATTCCAAAAATTCTAGGGGAAATAAGATGTCAGAAAATGCACCTCCCTCCCAGGTCCTTTTCCATTTTCTCCCTAAAGATCTGGAGAAAAAACATCCATAGACCATATGTTTAACTGCAAGGCCTATAGATGAACATCAAGACCTAGATCAGTCCTTGCGAGGTAGTCGGGAGTTTATCTGAGAGGGATGCTGTGAGTGGCACTTGGGGACTGTGATTCTAGATGTGGACACAGAAACACAGGAGCAAGAAAGTCTCAGTGCTTGGCAGCTGAGTGAACATCTGGCAAAAGACCTTGCAAATATCTGCTCCTCTACCATTCCTGTTCCTTATCACGAGCTCCAAAGGGAGGTCATTGCAATCATCTCGGTGAGGCAGAGAATTTGAGGGATGGTGGAGGTTAAATGACCTGCCTGGGGCTGCTGCACAGTATGGAGCGAAGTCGAGATGAGAACTCCCCGGTGCCTACGCCCCAGGCCTTTGTTCAGCCTTAATAGAGCCTGAGTTTTCTAAAACCAGACGCTTTTCCTGTTGGGTACTGCAATAGGATTATGGAATACTGTACCAGAGATGTAGAAAGTGTGATTCAGAGGGACACATGACAGTCCACCTGACACCAGGCTTGAAGACTCTTCGTCTCAGTGTCTTACTCTGAAAGCTGGAATGCAGCATTGTGGCTTTTCTTCGCTGGGATGATGGATGGAAGGATGAACAGAGGGAGGCAGGGATACGGGGGCATGTGTGCACGGGGTCTGGGACCTGGGGCTGCAGTGTGGCCCAAAAGTAACCAACCTTAATGTTTTTAAAACAGTTATGAAGAACATATATTAACACAAACTCCTTATAGGAATGATGCCTAACTTCTCTTATCTTGCCAAAAGTCCATGGCTATAAAATGGTACAGCCATTGGGGAAAACAGTATAGCAGTTCCTTGAAAAATTAAAGGTATAATAGAATTACCATATGATCCAGCAATTCCATGTCTAGGGATATACCCAAGAGAATGGTAAGCAGGGACTCAAACTGGTATTTGCACATGAATGTTCACAACAACATGATGCCTCATAGACAAAAGGTGGAAACAACTCAAGTGTCCATGGACAGATGAAAAAATAAACAAAATGTGGTCTATGCATACAATGGAATATTATTCAGTCTGAAAGAGGACTGAAATTCTGATACATGCCACCATATGGATGAACCTTCAAGACATTATGCTAAGTGAAATAAACCAGACACAAAAGGACAGATACTGTATGATTCTACTTAGAAGAGGGGCCCAGAGAAGTCAAATTCAGAGAGAACAGACAGTAGACCGCAATTTTTTAAAAAGGAGGGAAAGAACCATGACTACTTGTTTCCTATGTGTATCTCCACTAGACTCTAGGGCCTATGCATGCAAGGACCACTTGTTTTGCATATTGTCTTTCTTTTTTTTTTCTTTCTTTTTTTTTTTTTTTTAAGACAGAGTCTCACTCTGTTGCCCGGGCTAGAGTGCCGTGGCGTCAGCCTAGCTCACAGCAACCTCAAACTCCTGGGCTCAAGCGATCCTCCTGCCTCAGCCTCCCGAGTAGCTGGGACTACAGGCATGCACCACCATGCCCAGCTAATGCATATTGTCATATTCCCAGTGCCTTGCATGGTGCCTGGTACTTAGAAAGTTCTCAATAAATAAACCAATCCTGGTCCACTTTTGTGTAGTGCCACCACCTGTGGCTTTATCACAGTCTCTTGCTTTTTGACAATTTATTCATTTTTCTCTCAATGTGTTCACTGTCCCTCAGCTGTATTTGCAGACTTCCCTCTCTAGGCGAGGCAGCCCTCTGTAGTTAGGCTACAATAAGGGCCCTGCACAGCTTTGCCACCTTTCAGTCCTCACTACCAATAAAAGAACACGATTAGATAGTACTGACTCTGCACTGTTGAATAAATACACGATGTGCTATATGGATTAAGAAGAATTTATCATAATACTGTACATCAGAGCATCTTTTATTATCCAAGAATTTTTCAGATAGCCAGTGGGTTCCACTTCTGCCTGGACATCAGCATCAACTAAAGAACTTCTTAAAAATATTCTCTGGCACTGCCCTTTACATTCCTGAGTTAATAGGTCTAGCATGGACCCTGGTATCTGATTTTTTGTTTGCTTATTTGTTTAAGCTACCGTGCAAATAAGTTTAGAAACCTTTGCTCTAATTACTTCATAAGTATGTATTGCTTCCCACATTAGTTTATAAGCTCCATGAGGGCAAGAAATATGTCTCCTATATTTTATATATCACCATGTCCAAGAGATTAATAAGTGCTGAGTTGAGTGATTGATATCCCTAAAAGCATGAAACAGCATAGAATACTGTGTTAGCCTATAGCTATTACGCCATCCCAACATCTCAGAACATAAAGAACCAAACGCAGCTCTTCATTGTTATGCAAATATATATATATAAATATAAATATATATATATATACACATATATATATAAATATAAATATATATATACACACATATATATATATATATATCCTTTTGGAACAGTATCAGCAAGAGCTGATTATTCCTTTAGGTCCACATCTGTTGTTTCAAATATTTGGAATGTAGCAGACTTATGAATAACACATTTCAAATCACAGGAGTCCAAGAAGTAAAAAGCAGCCTGTTGTCAGGGCCAAGCAATGTGTGTTTAAACGAGAACAGCTGCAGATACCAAGCATCAGAATTGCATTAAACAATAGTAATGTCAATGATTGGAGTTATAAACAGTTCTTTTCCAGGCAATATAGGTTGTGATCAAACCCATTTTTTGACTAGGAGGAGTAAGTGATTTTTTTTTTTGTTTGATACTCCACCCAACAATATTGTCCTTATTATTTTGGAACGAAGTCTAAATGCTGTCAGCAGCCGCACATTGTTTTTGCTTCAACAGTTCCCTGCCCAGCTGTCCCTTTTAAAATGCGGATGCATTAATTTATAATTCATCGGCACTTGACTATAAAGTAGGTCAGCATATCCTTAAGTTAGAACTCTAGGTTTAAGAAGACTTCTAGCTAAACATTTCTGAGAAATGGTGGAAAAAGTGTCTTTAAGAGTCCAAAACACACATCCACAGTGATTCTCAAAGTGTGCTTGCTGGGACCAGCAGCATCAGCATCACTTGGGTTCTTGTTAAAAATGCAAATTCTCAGGCCCACCCCAAGCCTACTGAATCAGAAACTCTGGGGGTGGAGTCCAGTGATGTGTATGGTAGCAGCGTCAAGGTGAGGCTGGTGCTCACTGAAGTTAGAGAACCACTGTATTACCATATGAATGGTGCAAAAAGGCTGGCAGTAATGGAACACACATACTAAAAGCTGCCTCACTCAAACACGTTTGCCTCCACACCCCACCCCTCGTCATGTAACACCTTTTAACTTCTACAGAATCTGTGGTTCCTATGGTATACATTAGAACTTGCTACACCAGATTACGAAAAAGCAAAATATACTCTTTGCGTGATTGTCAATATCAAGTGACAGGAACAAATATTCACTGTATTATGCTACATGCCAGACCCCAGGAATATCATGGTAGATGTGACAGACATAATCTCTTCCTCCCGAGGACATACAGTCTACTAGGGTTTAGTAGGAAAGCCAGATAAACAATGAACGTGTAGAGAATGTTATGTGTGAAATCCCCACAGTGCAGGAAGAAAGGAAGGAAGATTAAGGGGGAAAATGGACAATTCAACATTATTTGGGTCATTAATTCACTTTGTAAGCCTTTTCCACCCTTCTCTTGTCTTGGTTACCTTGGCCAAGGGGACTGAAGCACCTGCCTCCTGCAGATAAAAGGCTACTCTACTCAGACACACTTGCAGGAAGCGCCAAGTACAAGGACTCTGGAAAGTCATGGTCATGGTCATGGTCAAAGGAAGCTGGCCAGTAAAGTCACAGTGGACACCCTCACAGACAGGCCTGTTTTTCTTAGGTCACCTGATCATCTGAACCTGCAAAGGTAGGCCTCTGGTTTGGTGGGCCTGCTGCTTGCAATGTAGTTGAAATTTGAGGAACCGGTGAAAGAGAATATTGCTGCTATAATGGACAAGGAAAGCCTAGACTTGCACCTTGAGAAATCCCACAGCCAAGTCACATGGCCTATTGCAATGAGCTCATTGAGGTGGGGAATTTTGTCTGTTGTATTCACTGCTAAATTCCCAAACTCTAGAACTGCGGCTGATATACTGTAGGCACTCAACAAATATTTATCTTTTAGGAGTCAACAAACCCTCTTTGTCAATCTTGTCCTGACCTGTGTATTAGTAGGAGTAGGCCAACTGTTAAAACAGTAGATGTTAAAATATATAAAAGCCCATATACAATAGAGCAGAGCTATCCAATAGAACTTTCTGCAATAATGGGAATTTTCTATATCTATGTTGTTCAGTATGGTAGGCATTAGTCTCACAGAGTTGTTGAAGACTTGAAGTATGGCTAGTGTGACTGAGGAACTGGAGTTTTAATTTAACTTTAAATAGCTACTGTATCTAGTAGCTACGTATTAGAGAACACACCAAAAGAAGTGCAGAATCCAGACTGATGGGCGCTCTGCCACCCCCAATATATGACATTCAGGTCACCCTGGAAGTTCTCTATCCAGCCAGTTGGAAGAGGAAAAGAGCATGGGGAAGTGTGGGTGGGGGGCAATTTTATGGGCCAGGCATGCAAGTGTGTTATTTCCATTTATATCCCATTAGTGAGAACCAGTCACATCTGAATGCAAGAGAGTCTGGAAAATGTAGCCCCTGGGTGTGCAGGGAGGCACCTTATGGGACAGGAGGAGGCACATATCATTTTGCTGAATAGCCAGCTATCTCCACCATGCATGGCTATGATGAAAAAAAATTTGTTTTCTAGGATCCTTTATCACCTCCTCCCCTCCCATTAACTATAGTCATGGAATATTGCAGTTGGATAAAAACCAAAAGATCGTTTCATTCAACTATCCATCAGATGTTCAGGTAGTTCCTACTAGAACATTCCCCTAACAGGCCTTTGTAGTTCTAAATAGGTTCCTCAAGAGACCTACAGGGAAGCTTCTTTCCACACATTCATTCCAGATTTTCCATTTCTCTTTCTTTTCAAGTAAAACTTACCTGCACTTTCTCTTAGAGCCTAGCTGGATGGTATTAATCTGATTAACACTTGCATGTGAACAGGACCCGCAATCCTATCACTTCATATTGCGGAGTCTCCCAGCTGACAAATCTGCACATCACACTAAGGGCTGTAACACCAGTAAGGGGACTTCAGGCAGGGCCTTGGGGGAGATAGTTCTAGCCAGTAGGGACAGCTCTCATATTCCCTGGAATACTTGTACAAAGTGATTTAAAAGTTTTAGATGCAGATCCAAAAGCAAAAAAGCACTATGTTAACTAAATCCTGCTTCTGTCAGCCACAGGACAGATTCAAAACCACTTCTCAGCAACTGGAAGACATGGAGAATAACAGATCCCTTTGCCCAGAAACTCATCAAACTTGCCCCTGCCCCTGGTTGGGAGCTGTCAAAAATCATTTCACTCTGATTCCTTGGAACTCAGCATTTAAAATTCCAGTCTCTTTCCTGGCAATGACCTGTGTACTGCTTTGGGGAGGGCTCTGTATTGCTGGTTACAAACTTATCATGCATTTAACACTTGTCTCTCCATAGACTCTAAGCTGCTGGGGGAGGCAGGGGTGCTTCCCCTACACATGTTCATCTGCCAAGCATTTAGCACTGTGTTTGGCGTGCCATAGCACACAGTCGACAGCTACCTGCCCAATTTGGTCAGAAGGGCCCATGAAGCTATTCTGGACAATCTGAGTCCTGCTCCTGGCTGTGTGACCTTAGGCAAGTCACTTTCCTTCTCTGAACTTTGGGTTTATCTTCTACAACATGGTTCAACAAACTACAGCCTGTGGGCCAAATCTAATTTGTGGACTATTTTTTTTTAATAGCATGTGAGCTAAGAATGGTTTTTATAATACATTTTTAAAGGTTTATAAAAAACAAAGAAAAATATATGCAACTGAGATTATATGTGGACCTCAAAGCCTAACACTTTCACTCTTAGACCCTTGACAGAAAAGGTTTACAGACCCCTGCTCTAAAATGAGGACTATAAACTAGGGGGAAAAAACAAACAAACTTTTTTCTTTTAAATTTTGTTCTCTCCCTACTGCTTATAAGAATGATCTCTCTAAAGCAGACCTGACAGGGAGTTCAAATACTGAATATTTAACATAAATGCCAACCTGCTCAGGTTAATACAGGGATGAGAACATGATCAATACCCTTCACTCTAGGGCTTCCTTGGAAACTCCTTAGGTTCCTGGAGTCCAGTTTGAAACCCTTAGACCAAACTATTGGTAAAGCCCTTTTTGCAGCTCAGACTTCATTTCTGGGAGGCAACAGAACCTAGTGTTTAGTGCTTAGGCTCAGGAATCAGAGTACTTGGGCTGAGTCCTCACTTTATCTCTTACTACCTATAGGCATTGGGGAAGTCACTTAACCTGAAGCACTCAAAATGGCAATCATTATAGTAGCTACTTCTAGGGTTACAGGGAAGGTTAAATTAAACAATGCACAGAGAGCATTTAGCAGAAGGCCCGGCATATACTAAGATGTCAATCAGTATAAGCTATCATTGTGATTATGAGAACATTCTTTCTTTTTATGTTTCACACATGACTGCCTCTTGAAACGGCTTCAACAATAGCATCCAGAGGTCAATACGTCACACCATGCTCCGCACCAGGGAACACTCAATACATATTAACCAATCAATACTGTTGGCAAAAGGCTCAGCATCCCTCCGCTGAGAAGCCCAACAAGGGCATGAAATATTTTCTCTCCAAAACCCTGCTTACCTAAGCCCCAAACCCTCCTGATACCCTCCACGCTGCAACAACAAACACACACACACACAACCACATATATAAATAAAATATTTTGCTGCTAATGAGAGGCAACCCAGCAGTTTTCTCATCACTACACTGACAAGTTTATGTGCTCTACAATTGCAGTCGAAATATTTTTGCTATTTTCATGATTTTCTTGGCTTCCTTCCCGAGGAATTAATCATTTCTCCAGCACTGGGGAGAGGCTGAGAAATCGCAGACATGACTAAATGACATGATAGTACATTCTTTTCGCCTACGCTGAATCTCTCTCTGTGCATGAAATTAAATCATTCCAAGGGAAAATGGATTGCAGTGGTGGGGAAAGTATGGAAGCATAACCCCTCCAGGGCTTGCTTCATAAAAAGGGTCCAGTTGGCCAGGTAGTTTGACTTCAGTTCTTTTGAGTTTTCTAAATTCTAAGTAAAGAAATGTGAACACAGTCAAGGTCCTGTGGATATGCCAAAATTAAACTCACGGTGTCACTGGGTTGGAAGGAAATAGTTTCTCTGATAGACCAACTAAGGTCATGACTCAGAAGGAAGACTCTTGTGGTCAAGTTTTGAATCAGTGAATTTGACCTAGAAGGAATCTCAAGATCATCTTAATCTCCTCATTTTGCAAATAAGGAAGCTGTAACCCAACGGAACATTGTGGTTAAATCTACAAGCCTTGAATGCAGACGTATGTGTATTTGAAACCAGGCTCTGACTCTTTCTAACAAATCATGTAACTTCTCTGTAAATGTTAGAGTACCTTCCTCACAGCATCATTAAGAGGATTAGATGTACTGTCCAGCACAGCACTTGATACATGCTGAAAGACTGAATATACAAATGAACAATGGCCAGATCACACACAAAAACAGAACTCTGACCCACACGTGCAACAACCTGCCCAGGAAACCCACCCTGCATCTACAATAAACAACTCATGAAGCTACCTGCTATAAGTCAAACTTGTAAGAATCCAGACTGCTATTTCTACTGACAATCCAGGAAGCTAAACAATAACTCTGTAACAACCTGGCCTAAAATGGCCAGGATGTGATTAATAGCTGATAGCTTCCCTAATATGGTTTCTGTTTCCAATTTAGGACCAATCAGAGAAAGCCAAATGGGCATCCTAACTGATCGCATGGGATGCCCCACTAAGAGTTAACCTGTCTCCAACTTCTCTACTCCATGTCCAATCAGAGCATACCTAAAGCTGTCCCTTCTTTCCATGATAAAGCCCACTCCTCTGTCTGCCTTTAAGTCTCTCCCAGAACACAATCTAGATGGTGGGTTGACTCCCTTGCTATAGCAAGCTCAGAATAAACAGCCTTTGCTTTTCCCATTTGTTTGGTCCTCGTTCATTTCCACAGTACACACACAGTTACCCTGCACATACCTGCATAATTAGACACATGCTGTCATGCCTTAAGGAAAGATACAACCAGTGTTGGGATTTTTCAATCCACTGATAAAGCCAATAGTCAAGGAAGTAATCAATGCAGTATGATGACTCAAGCCTGTTCTAGCCAACAAGAATTCTAAAAACAGCATATATTGGTATAGTATTTGCTCTTCTTTCAAGAGCTTATCCAACTGTTCCCTCATTTGCTATCAACTTTATCAATGAGTCAGAGGCAGAGTCAACTTATCCATTAAAGGACAGTAGGTACAAAGCCAAGACCACAATACTTTTAGAGGAGCACAAAAACGCTTTAATTTCTTTTAAAATCAGGAATAAAAAGCAGATTTTTAGGTCAAAGAAAATATTTTATATAATATTACTGTATTAGTGTTTATACCAATGCAATTATAAAATACATTTTTAAATATGTTTTTGTGGGGGAAGGTGCCCACAAAAGTAATAATTGTCCTTTGTGGTGGACTAGTAATGGTCACTATCAGTTGTCTAGTTCAGATTCCATCTTACAGTCTTTCTTCTACATCATGGGAATTCCCAAATTGGTCTTCCATCTATTTTCTGATACATATTTTTGATACTTTTCATTTATCTCTTCTGCAGTTATGGGAGCTAATATGTTCAAAATACAGAAGAGATCATTACCCAACTTGTAAAAAAATACTTTAAAAACTTAATTGGCACTACACACTGCTCATCACAATTTGGTCTTAATTTACAATCCTGTGTCATTCACTAGTATCACCGTCCAAGCACCCCTCATTCTACATCCAGACAAGACTAAATCAGAGCCTCCAAGATCCTCCTTCACCTCCTGTTGCATTAATACATTCTTCTCGGTTCCTGGTTCACATATCATACTCCTAACGAATTCCTTCCAAGTGTCCAATATGAGATTTCCTCATCTCATTCCCAAAGTACCATTAGATTAGAACTGATTATAGTGAGATATAACTCTTGTCTTTCATTGCTTAGAATATGACCTCTTTGAGGGCAGGAATCATCTCTTACCCATCTCTTTTGAGCATCAAGGACTGACATTTATTAAGTGACACACCAACAATGCAAAACTCACCAACAGCAAAGCTGGCACTAGAATCTGAGTCACCTGGCTCCTGGTTCTGCCTCCTTTCAGTTCATCTCACCACATTTCAATAACAGCCGGTCAGATCATAGAGGCAGTGGATGCCGTAGCTGTCTAACATTGAAGACAGACAGCGCTTTGCTAGTAACTGTTTAACAGGCTCGGGGGGAAGAGGGATCCTGATCTGTAGTGTTTGCTAATCTCTGTGGTTTAAATACTCTTCACCAGGGCTAATTTCAAGCTGTTAACATGACTTCACTGAACACGGAACTGGGAAGATACAGACAGGAGCACACCATCATCTGGTATTTCCACCGCCGTATAGATACAATAGCCTAAATAACTTTAAGAGCGCAAATAACCATAAAATGTAATAAGAATAATGAGGAAGTGATATGTTTTATTTTTTAACCTTCTATTTTATTTATCTGCATGTTTATAAATAACTTAATTTTAACAATGACTGTGTTTAACAACTGACCTGTTGGCAAAATGCCTGAAAATTTACCAATGGGCTCTCATGAGCCAGCATGAGTTGGTGTCACTATACCATGAAGACCATGACACTTGTTTCAACGTAGCCTATGTGACTGTCGTAAAATAAGCATCTATAGTATTTGAGAGTTTAGATCAATAACATGGTAAAGGCCCTGGTTAAATTGCATTGTGTTTATTCAGGCAGGTCTGCCCTGCTGTCCCTGTCCAGAGCTTCCCTACTACCTATTTTCCTTTTATCATGTGTTCAGTGCCTACCTGTCCCACCAGATGGTAGGCGCTATGAGGTTGAAGACCTTGTCGATTTTTCACCACAATGTCTGATGTCTAGACCTCAATGATGTTTGCTGAATGGGAGAAATAAATATGTGAGCATCTCGTTGCTACTCTATCACATTTATACAGACATGAAAAGGCCATGCCATAAGACAGACAGCAAGTGTTTCAGAGTTTGAAACAGAGGCCATCACAGGGAAAGTCTTTTATCAGTGTGACCCAGTATTTCTTGCATTTGAGAGCTTCCTGAGAATACATTCAATATATGTAGTGCTAAAAGGACCCAGGTTGCAAATAGATGCCAGGTGCAACACATTTTCAAATAGTTTATACAAAGCACTACAAATTAAAACTATGAATTAAAAGGTGGCATGGCAAATAACTTATTATGAAAACTGCAGTGGTATTTCACAAGCCATTACTTATTGCTTTCCACAATTTAAGGAAGAAATTTCAACAAGAAAGAAAATGTTAGACTTCTTTGTTTTGCCCTGTACAATTTCAAAACATGATAGTAATAACAAGCATGTGTATTGTATGTGTGTGTGCATGTGTGTATGTGTGTGTATATAGTTATCCCTCAGTATCTGTGCTGGGTTTGTTCCACGATCCCCTGCAGATACCAAAATCCATGGATACTCAAAGTCCCTTATATAGAATGCTGTAGTATTTGCATATAACCTACACACCTACTCCCATATACTTTAAATCATCTCTAGATTACTTAATACCTAATACAACGTAAATGTTTCCTAAACAGTTGTTACTCTGTATTGTCTAGGGAATGACAAGAGAAAAAGTCTGTACATCTATACACGTTCAGTACAGATGCAACCTTTTTTTTAATACTTTTGGTATGTAGTTGGTTAAATCCACAGATGTGGAACCCACAGATACAGGAGGCTGACTGTATATACATTCATACATTGCGCAGTGATGGGACAGGTTCTGAGAAATGTATCATTAGGCAATTTCACCATAGTGCAAACATCATAGGGTATGCTTACACAAACCGAGACAGGATAGCCTACTACACACCTGGGCTATGTGGTGTGGCCTATTGCTCCCAGGCTACAAACCTAGACAGCATGTTACTGTACTGAATACTGTAGGCAAGTGTAACACAATGGGAAGTATTTGTGTATCTAAACACAAAAACAAACAAAAATATGATATAAAAGATTTAAAAAAGTTCACCTATATAGAGCACTTACCATGAATGGAATGAATGGGAAGGCTTAGGACATTACTGTAGACTTCATAAACACTGTACACTTAGGCTACACTAAACTGATTTAAAAATATTTTCTTTCTTCTATAATAAATTGCTGTTAGCTTACTATAACATTTTTACTTTATAAACATTTACCTTTTTTTTTTTTTAACTTTTTGACTCTTTTGTAATAACATTTAGCTTAAAACACAAACACATTGTACGCCAGTACACAAATATTTTCTTTCTTTATATCCTTACTCTATAAGCTTCCTTTATTTTTTAAATTTTTTTATTATTTTTTGCCTGTCCAAACTCTTTGTTAAAAACCAAGACACAGATACATAGTTTAGCTTAGGCCTACACAGGGTCAAGACCATCGATATATCACCGTGTTCCACCTCCACATCTTGTCCCACTGGAAGGTCTTCAAGGACAGCAACGTGCATGGAGCTGTCATCTCCTGTGATAACAATACCTTCTTCTGGAATACCTCCTGAAGGACCTGCCTGAGGCTGTTTTACAGTTAATTTCTTTTTTTTAATAAGTAAAAGAATACACTCTAACACAATGATAAAAAGTGTAGTAAATACATAAACCAGTCGTAACATAGTCATTATCATATACTGTACATAATTGTGTGTGCTATACTTTTATATGACTGGCAGCACAGGTTTGTTTACACCAGCATCACCACAAACACGTAACACATAGCAATACCATGAGATGATGACTATGACATCAATGGGCAACAGGAATTCTTCAGCTCCATTATAATCTTAGGGGTCCCTGTCTTATACATGGAGTCCACCATTGACCAAAACATTTTTACATGGCATATGACTGTGTGTGTGTATGTGTGTGTATAAACTTTATATACTAGGTTCTATTAACTCATTTAATAATATAACAACCTTTTAATGTATGTACTGTCATTATCATGAGGAAACTGAGGCACAGAGAAATTAAATCACTTGCTCAAGGTCACACAGAAAGTAATGGCAGATTGGCTCCAGATTCTCTGTTCTTAATCATTATGCTATATACTATAGCTGACAAAACAAACAATACTAAAACTTAGACTTAAATACTTCTAGAGTTAGTCCCAGTTGTTCAAAAGTAGGAGTTTTAATCTTCTTAAAAGGTGTCTGGGGTAGGCATCCAGTCTCCAGATGAGGAGGAGAAACCACCCTAGTTTGGGGACGTATGAATGCCTCCCCTAACCAGTGGAGCGAGGTCCAGGAATTTCCAACAGCTGCCCACCTTTGGTCAAGCCTCCTGTAACACTTCAGATGGAGGTATGTCTTGCAGAAAAACAACAACAACAATAAAAAGTTAAGCCTCTACCCCCAGATTAGATAACCAACAGAAAGCCCATGGGAAGGAGACAGACAGGCTTTTCTTTAAAGAGGCTCAGGGAGGGGAAGCTGCGGAAGTTTGTACCTACTCAAGGATTTGAGCGTTTATATGTTTGTGGAGGGTAGAGGGAGGAAACGTACAAGTCAGCCTCACTCTAGATAGGGATCCTACCTTCCCTTTCTCTCCCATGCCCCTTACCAAATTAAATCAGCATTTCAGGTACATACACGTGGTGAGATTTTAGTAGATTGTACAAATAACATTGATTTTACACAACTGGCATGGGGATCTCCTGGTTTCAATATTCCATATTTCAAAATAGCATCTGTATTAGGTTTAAATGCTTAGGGAGATATTTAAAATACAAGTGGATTGCTATCATTCCTGTTCAGCTGCTAAAAGTTTAGATTAATAAAGTCTTGGAAGATTAGCAAAAGTGGGAGTGAAAAAATTTAGAAGTTAAACTTTTTCCGTTAAGTAAAATCCAGAGCTTTTCTGAAAAAGTTGGAGGGACTGGTCTAATTAACTGATCCAAGCTCCTAGCTGTATTTCAATGTAGCCCATGCATAGATTCTGGCACAATGGGGTCTTCAGGCTGCCAAATCCAAAATCAATTTGTAGGAGAAACAGCAATCAGTCATTAATTGATTTCTGATTCCATTCTGTTTTAAATTAAATGACACCTTCGGGCTCTTGTAAATGAAATAATAGTAACTGATTGGGCACATCTGATAGCCATTTGATTGCTGTCCATATCAGACCACCACGTTTCCCAAAGACTGCCATTCGCCTGGTCCCTGGTCGTTGAATGAATCGGTCTTCTGTATTTAATCCATCAATTGTCTTTCTGTTAATGAACCAGGGTCCATGGAATAAACAGAAGTGCTCAAGAAATCTATCATCAGGAGGCTTTTTAAAAGAACAAACAAGAGTTCTACTTACATCTTGAATTTCTCACTAGCCTCCACACACATTTGTTTCTGATGATAACTCAGAACCAATTACAGATCGGTGGTGGCGTCAACAAAAAAGGGATTCACTCCAAAATTTAAATATTACTTCTTTGTAGCTTCAGAATGTAAAATCCATCTTGCACAGATCTTGTGGCTAGACAATCCATCAATATCAATCGAGCCTGAAAAGATGACTTCGCACAACTTCATACCTATTGAATCTTACTTAGAATCTCTCACCTTCTCCAAGATGAAAAGTTGAAATGGAAAGAAAAGAGCACAAGAATTGGAGTTAAATCTTTGCTTTCAGAGCTATCAAAACTGATAAGGTCAGTTTTAGACTGCGATATGAATGTGGGCAACGGGAAACTAACGCCCTCCACCATCTTGTATATTTCGCTTCATGTCAAAGACAATACTCATTTCCCCTTCAACACACACATTCTCCTAAACAAGGATATTTTTCTTGATGTTGTTTTTGGACCTTTTTTTTTTTTCTTATTGAAAATGCATTTTCTTCCCAACATCTCAGGAAGTTAGAGATCATACTCTATGCCAAATAATAATTCTGCTTTTATAAAGCCATGCCATGCTTCAACAGCTAATTCTTCATCTGCTAAGACAGAGTTAGCAAAGAATATTTTATTTTCAGCGGGGCCCTGTTAGTCCTGTGACTCAGCTTATAGGTGCAATACATCATGCCTGGAGGCTCTCTGGGTATTCTATAACCTCCCATGCAGAACTTGTATTAGCAAGGAAATGACATATTTACATAGCAATTAAAAATATGTTTAGCATTCCCTGAGGTGTCACCCCCTCCCCCCACCACCCAATTGTTTAAGCTAAAAGCACATTAATCATTTGGCAGGGTGTCCTATGATAGAGACAACAGTTGTTTCGGTATCCAGTGTTTAATCCTGCACACAGACAGGGAATCTGAATTTCCACAACCTTGGAATGTCACCACCCATTGATTATACTTATGCTTAAACATAGCATGCTCTTTTCGACAACACCATTTGGAACTGTCACATACTGAGAGATGCATGAGGCTCATGTGCTTTCATGCTACCCACCGCCCAATAAGACAATTTATTACTGAGCACGGAAAAGAGGAAAAGGGAAGGCAAGCTCATTCCCAAAGGCCTTCTTGATATGGAAACGTATGCTAGAGTTTTCTCCAGTGCAGTAAGATTCCAGAATCTGCTAGACATTCCAGAATGTTCTTTCCCGACTGCTCATAAATGGCATTAGTTTAAAAGCACACTTTAAAATGAGTATGTATTTCCCCAAACAAAACATAACAAGAGACAACCATGGATAAACATACCTTAAGTGAACTGACTATTTTGAAATACCTTTTAGGAGTGCTAAGAAGTTTTGGACTGCTGAGATGAGCCTGACTGAGGTGGTTTTGGCTGATGGCAAAGCAATGACAATCAAACACAGAGATGCCAACACTGATGCGCCATCCCTCCGTGATCTGGAGCACTCTGAAGCTACAAATAGTGAAGGAGGCCCAAAGTGCTCACCATCAGCAAAATACCACCGACATGCACGTGAAGCTTTGTGCTTCCGAACAGATTTCTGCAAACTTCATTTCACTTAGGCATGTGACAATATGATGAGGGACTATTACAACCCCTGCTTTACAGTTGAGAAACTGAATTCCCTGAATTACACCTGACTTTTTAAACAACACTCATTTAAAAAACTGCAAACTCAGATACTTCTCTTATGTCCAGTACTTCATACATCAGATGCTATAATGCGGATAATGACTATAACCCTTGATCACATATACTGTATTTTCACTGCACACTATGTAACATCTGTATTAAGCTTCAAAATGTATTAACTCATTTAATCCTCATCTCTCCCTTTTATGAGTGGGGACATCTAGACTTAGGCCAGGAAACTTGCCGAGTCACACAGGCAGAAGGTAACCGCAGACAGGGTGGCTAGATTCCACTCTTTTCACCACTCACGTTACAGGGTCCCCAGATCACACTGCTGACCCCATACTCTGCTTTATCTTGGAGACTTTAGTGCTTCAAGAACACTTGTTGGCCGGGCACAATGGCTCACGCCTGTAATCCTAGCACTCTGGGAGGCCGAGGCGGGCGGATCGTTTGAGCTCAGGAGTTCGAGACCAGCATGAGCAAGAGTGAGACCCTGTCTCTATTAAAAAGAGAAAGAAATTATATGGACAGATAAAAATATATATAGAAAAATTAGCTGGGCATGGTGGCACATGCCTGTAGTCCCAGCTACTCGGGAGGCTGAGGCAGTAGGATTGCTTAAGCCCAGGAGTTTGAGGTTGCTGTGAGCTAGGCTGACGCCATGGCACTCTAGCCCGGGCAACAGAGTGAGACTCTGTCTCAAAAAAAAAAAAAAAAAAAAAAAAGAAGAAGAACGTTTGTGAATGAGTAAACTAAGAAAAGGCAAATAATTCTATTATCACTAAAACAGGTTGGAAGGCTTCTTTATACCTAAGAAACACTTTAGTCATCATTACCTGCTAGAAGATCTGGGTTTGAGCATTCAGAATTCACGCTCTCTCACTAGCTGCGTGCTCTTAGGCAAAAAGTTTACTCCCCCTAAATCTCCACTTTCCCTCATTCAACAACAGAGGTGGTAGTGAGAAAGACCCATGAAGGTTGTCTGGGCAACTGTATGAGACCATACATGTATACACCACTTAGTGCCTAGAAACTGTCAAGTTCTCAATAAATGGGAATGTCTATAATTTTTAAACATTTAACAGTGCATCTAAATCCATAATTCTGAGCATATAAAGCTCTGGTTCTTTGCTCAAGGTGTTCCCTCATCCTGGAAGGCCCTGTCTACCTCTCCCCCAACCTTATAATCAGTGACAGTCCTTTTCTTCTCTGCAAGCCCAGATAAGCTTTTACGTCTTCCAGAGAGAGAGTTCCCAGCTGGTCTAACTTGGACCCCTTCTCTGACTCTGATATTCCCATACACTTTTCTGAATCACTCTTCCAAATGCACTGTGAAAAGGAAATACCAATAAAGGTTGTTCAATTTAAAGAAATTTCCCCCATTGGTTTTAATTTTGATTTCAACATGTAGAATCCCTGTGAGGAACTATGTTGCTTCATGGCCCCTCTTTTCCCCACTCTACTTCTCTCTTCACTTATTCTCACCTACTCCTAGGCTCTGGTCTGCCCATACCTGAAACTGACTTGGGTTTGAAGCAGGAAATATACCCACAGGGGACCCTGCCTCAAATGCCTCCCGATGACAAAAAAGCTACCATGGTGTCCTAGTGCCTCTAACTAAAGAAAAATCTAGAGTTTAAATTTAGACATGGCCCAATCTCCTCATTTTATAGGTAGGGAAAATGGAGCTAGAAAGAAGAGGCAGTTTTCTATTCATTACAGGACCGGTTACCAATCAAGTGGGAATTAGAACTCAGGTCTTGGAATTCCTAGGTTATGGCTCTTTGCACACCACTGGCATCTGAATGCAGACCCCTGACTACCCTGACTTCTGAGTGGTTTCCTGGGGCTTTTAATGGCCTGCATTGGTGGCTGGATTCCCGGACCCTCCCAGTCACACTCCCGAAGATATCCTGCCTGCCCAAGAAGAATGTTACAATGTGCTTTTGCTCCATGTCCCAGCCAACCTGCTCTTTCTCTTGTCTGGATCTATCCCTGACTCCTCCCCTACATCACTTGACAACTTCAGCTTCCACTGGAGATACTGGCTTTCAATACCCACAAGGCTCGTCCCTACTTAAGCCTGACTTGCTGTCTAGGCCAGGTCCCTTCTCCAAGCCTAACAAGTCCTGGAATGACAATCAAAATTCGCACATAAATATGGCACAACTTGTTTTTATAGTCCTGCATTAGAGAATACTATTTTAGATTCTAAAATTCTTAGAATCTACCCCAAATCCTATCTGATGGCACTGACAATAACAGTAGAGAAAACAACTTATTTTGTTAAGATATGACTTCATTTTTTAATTGCATATTTATTCTGGGATACTTCTTAGTGTTCTTCTATGTAGATAAAACCCTGAAGATTTTCTTTTATCTTGGCATTTAACTTTAATTTATTTCTGCATTTATTCAGTTATTCAACAGATGTATTCTGTTCTGCCTCCACTGCCCAGTACTGTATCTGGCACACAAGAGGAGCTCAATAAACAACACAGACAAGGTTCTTATTCTCATGGAATTCTTATGAATAGGATGTTCACTTGATGAGTCAAATAACCAAGTAATTACACTACAAGATGAGAAAGGCTTTGATAGGAAACATCTAGAAAGAAGCAGAAGCATAGAGGAGGGACATCTAATGTAAAATGAAGAGGTGAAGCCTTCCTGGGGAAGGAACTTCTAATAAGAGCTTGTAGAAGAAGAGGAGCTAAGGAAGCAAAGAAAGAGTCAAGAAGACCAGTGAACCAGGAAGAGAGAACCATATACTCAGACACCTGGAGGGAAAGAACACAGTCCATTGCAGCAATGCGAAGTATCCACCCCTCCTGGTACCTCTTCCTCAGCTCATTTTGACAGCCACTGCAGCTGTGGATCCAACAGCATATACTTGACCCAAATAACCCAAACTCAGCCACAAAACACGTACACACAGACATGCACATAACTGTACACACACATGATATAAACAGCATGGACTGTAGGATGAGCATGAGAGAGAGATTTGACACTCAGGCAATCTTGATAGTCCTCATATATATCTCACACAGTCTCTTGCCATATTCAAATCATTTTGGCATTTAATTATACATACATATATATTTCCCCTAAGAATAAGCCAATTACTACATCTGGCATATGACGCTTAATGGAAGAAACCACGATCTGCTCCAATACTGGAGGAATGAAGCAGCTGTTTCAGACTCTGCAGAGATGACACGTCGTTGCTAATGGGAAGGGATAGCCCAAAGCCATTTGGAGCACATCTGTGTTTTGCATTACGGGCAGTGGGTAGACGTCACTTTAGACTCCAGTGAAAGGTTCCATTTTGTAGGCAACAGAATCAAGTTTGCTAAGCAGAATGATGACTCGCCCCGGCTCCACAGTGGCCAGAGGCAGAGCAGCCCTGGGACTCCTGTCTTCCCAGTGCATAGCTCTATCTCCAAGCATCAAGCTTTCCATGTGGGTGAAACCTGATGATGAGCACAGATATCCCACACCGCACTTGGCCCAGGATTCATGACAGTATCGTGGTTAACCTCCCAGACTCCGTCGCTCCTTTTTTACTAAAATATCAGTCTTTTGAACCAGGTGGTATTCAAGAATGTCTATCTCCTCTATAACAACCCTTACTGACATTGGCTGGAGGGCTTGTTACACACAGGGATGAGCTTGGCTATTGCCAAGGATGCAATCAATTATACTAAATATAGCTATTTACCGTAAGTGGAATACCTTAGTTTTAGTCACCAGAATGCCCTTATCAACCAGATTAAAATCTAAGTCTTTTTCCTAAAATTATACTACTATCTTTGAAAGTCCATCAAATTCCTTATGTAAGTCACCAGTTCTAGCAACCTCAAATGAGATGAGGGAAAATTTGCTTTTGTTTACATATTTCAGTGAACAGAGTTTGGAAAGCTGACAAACTCAATCCCAATATAAATACATCCTCTACTGGATTTAGAAAATGTTCTATTCCTACTAATATTGTTACAACAAGTCAAACTTTGTGTTCCTGATTTTCACTACTTTTTGTTTTAAACTCCTTATCATAGCTCTTGGAAACCAGTTTTTTGGTTTAGGTTTTGACTGATAATCTATTGGCATTTGAGCAAAAAAGAGACATAAACACTTAGCAAAATTTAGCCTTGATTTGCAAGTGAATCCAGGCACAAAAATGCCCTTTCCAATCACTCCACTAAAGCTGGTCTTCAGCATTTTCTTGGTACTTATGTTTGTGTACTCTTTATGTACTTTTTACTTTTATTTCTTATATATAATAACACGAGTAAGCATCCACAAGTCTTTGAAGCCTGCAACACAACTGTGCCATCTTTATGCTGGCTTCTCTTGGCAGGGGAAAATTGAGGGCAAAGAAGGGTATGGCAATGTGCCACACGACCATCTAAGAAACATTGA
This sequence comes from Varecia variegata, assembly GCA_028533085.1. Lineage (NCBI taxonomy): Eukaryota > Metazoa > Chordata > Mammalia > Primates > Lemuridae > Varecia > Varecia variegata. Next base: position 16,341,498 of record CM052447.1, read on the forward strand.
TTAAATATTTGGAGAGTGACCAATGAGCACCATGTAGCCTAAGAGCTTGGGTTTTGGAATGAGACACACCTGGGCTTGATTCCTGTTCCCACTATCATTACTTATGTAATTTAACATTTCTGAGCCTTCGGTTTAGCAGCCATCAAATAAGCATAAAACCACACATACTTGAACAACTTGTGGGAATTAAAGGAGATAATATAAAAATAATGATGATGATAATAAAAACATACACTGACCACCAGGTGCTAAGTGTTTTACACAGATTAGTCATTCAATCCTTCTAACAACCACAGGAGGAATATACTATCATTATCCCATTTTTGGATGAGACAACTAAGGCAAGGAGGGCTTAAGTAACTTACCCAAAGTCACAGAGGCTTAAATGGTAGAGCTGGAATCCACCCCTGAGCAGACTGCCTCTGGAGCTTCCAATCAAACTACTGCCCTGACCTTTCTTATTGCTGTGTACCAAACACAGATGAGCCCCCAAATAATCTAAAGCAGATTCTGTCATGGTAGTTTCCACTGAGAACAGAAAATTAAAGGGTAAGGTTCAAGGCTCAACCACCAAGAGCTTTAGGTAACACCCACGGCCAGAAAGGCAGTGCCTTGAATGGATGGGCTCTAGACTGAACTCTTTGTTCTTGTTCAAACACAGGAAAATAATGCTAAACAATAGCTACACCAAGCCTAAAACAAGTTCTGTGCCTTTTAACACAGACACAGATGATTCAACTAGCTGTGCCACATAGCAGTCCAAAATGCTAAAATAAAAAATTCTTTAACTTACAAACATATACGTGCACGTTTACATGAGGTCTTATAGCTGTCTGAGCAAAGTACTACACTCATACTGGAACCTAAAATTCTAAAAAAAAAAAAATTGTGCCATGCCCCTGTGCCCAGCCTCCCAAACCACCATCCCCAGGGTACAGATAGATACTCATATTCTGTGTAAAAGCTGAAGACCAATTTGATTTTTCTTGCCTGGAGTGAAAAATGATACTCCAGCTTGATTAGGATTCACAGAGGACACCCATTCTCTGCATCTGCAGCCTTAAGTTTCCATTTACCTGTGAGTTTTTTTTCTTTTTCTTGAGCCCATCACGTGGTGATGAGGAGTGCTCAAGCCAGCTTTGCTTTGCAGCGGGGCCATTTTCTCAATTCGTAGTCCTCATTACGTTTATTTAAAGAGCCTCAGAACTGCTACAAGGTTGCAGGTAATTCACCATCCCGATGACTGTGGTCTCCACCCTGGCTTCCGGTGATGGATCCAACTCAGTTCTTCCTGAGATGTTTGGGTCTTTGATTTCTCAATTGCCATTCTTTTTTAGTAGATGTCACAGGAGAGGAAGGGGACAGACTATTGGGAAAATTTCATTATTTACTCTCAATTTATTGTTACCTGAGTTATTGAAATGGTATCTCAAAGTCTAGCGATACCACGGTGCACACAACGCCTCTGGAAATGCACACCACGTCTATTCAACTTGAGAAAAAAAGATGCATCGCCACAACCTTTCCCTTGGCTTTACCCTCAGGTACTTCCTCATAATTTAAGATTAAAATGCAAACCGCAACCTGCCTATATATAGTTCTGGACTCTGTACTATACGTTTTGTATTAATTCCTTTGCTTCATACCCCAAAACTCAAGAGATTAGTACTACTATCCCCATTTTACAGATGAGGAAACCAAGGTTTAGAGACATATTTAATACATCATGGGTAGGAAGTAGCTGAAATGGCATATAACCCACACCCGTCTTAACCTCCAAGCCATGTTCTACGTATCTGCTACTCAGGAATCATCACACCTAAAAACAAGTAAAAAATAAACCTTCTAGCCTTTTCAGTCACCATGCCTCACACAAGTTATTTGGTAATATTTTATCTGAATGAACTAATGAGGGCCTGGTAAGCATGCTTCTCTAGCTTTTGCAAATTCAGCCTGGTCAACCTCTTCTGTTGTAGGCTTGAAGACGAAGGCTGTGTTTACATTTTTTAAATAAGAAACACAAATCAAATTAGACTTCCCTACGATTTGGTTAAGTAGTATAGCATTGTTGATGTCCGATTTGGCTTTGGCAAGATTTGTAGTACATTAACTTCTTTGTTACCATAGCAATTCTCTTGGACACCCAGAGGGAACACAGATGAGCCCCCAAATAATCTAAAGCAGATTCTGTCATGGTAGTTTCCACTGAGAACAGAAAATTAAAGGGTAAGGTTCAAGGCTCAACCACCAAGAGCTTTAGGTAACACCCATGGCCAGAAAGGCAGTGCCTTGAATGGATGGGCTCTAGACTGAACTCTTTGTTCTTGTTAAAACACAGGAAAATAATGCTAAACAATAGATACACTAAGCCTAAAACAAGTTCTTAACAATGGGACATTTAAATGTCATGTGTAGTCAGGTTTTACTTTTTCCTTTTCCCCTAAGATATTCTTCTGAACTATCCTGAAGGAATCTTCAAAGTAAAAAGACTGGTGTCATCTTGGATTTCTCTTTTTCTTCTCACCATCAGCATCCTACCCAGCAGAAAATCCTACCAACTCCTCTTTACAAATATCTCCCTTCCTCCTTCACCATCACTCTGGCCCAAGCCACTCTCTTGAGCTCAGCTCATTGTAACAGCACTCTGTCTCATCCCCCCTTTCTCCCTCTGCCCTTCCAAGTCTATTCTGATTACAGCAGCCAGAGAGATGCTTTAAATCAAAAATCTGATCATTACTCTTCTGCTTAAGAAGTGGCTTATTTTGTTCCTCAGAATAAAATCACAAACTTTGTTCTGATATACAGACACTCCATGATCTGTTTCCTGCTAACTCTCTGATCTTGTCTCTACCACTCCCTGTCATTATTATGCTGCTTCGGCCAAGCAGGATACTTCTGTTTCTTGAATGTGCCAGTCACACTTACACCTCAGGGCCTTTGCACATGCCAGTCCCTCTTACGCTGTCTGCCCAGACATCTGTATTATTCCCCTACTTCTGGCAGGTCTTTAAGTCACCTAAATGAGGCTTTCCCTGGACTATCTAAACTTTTAACTCCAATCCACCAATGACATATTGTAATTTCCATCTGTCACTTATTTTTCCTTCTTAGCAATTATCAGTATTTAAAATATATATAGTTCCCTGTTTATCTTATTTAATGTCAGATTCCACATTAGAAGGCAGACTTTACTTACAGCAGATATTTTTTGTTTATTTTGTTTCTTTTGCATCTTCAGAACCTAGAATGGTGCCTGGCATGTGATAGGCACTCCAAATAACTATTAAAAGAATAACTGAATAAAGTAATTAATGTATAGGTTTTTGGGTGGAGAAGTAGGTAGAGGGAATGGAAGTAGACACAAAGATTTGGTATATAGTCGACACTCAATGACTGAATGGATGAAAAATGGATCAATCACAAAATGGTAGTATTTGGGATGGTGGTAATACTTGTGATTTTATTTTATACTTTAGGATTATCTATATTTTATCATACTTCACATAGGATGACATTTTTTAAATTATTTTTCATCTGTATAGAACTTTATGGTTTATGAATTTTTTCCACATACCACATCTTATTTTATCCTGTGGCGGTACACCGAATAGGATTATTTTCCCTTTTTACAGGTGAAGAACTGAGGCCACGAGAAAACAAACTATCCATGAACTCACTGCTAGTGACAAAAGTGGAAAAATAAGAAAGAACTGATTGTTTTGTTTACGTAAAGGGATGGAAGTTGGCTTATATCACAATTTCGACACACTGAGAGCATGCTGATGGTCATGACATTGCACGGGTCTGGATAATTGGATTTCTATAAATCTGGACAAAAAATTGAGACTAAATTGATTAAATTGTGGTAAAACACACAAACAAAATTGACCTTCCTAATTTTTTTAAGTGTATAGTTCAGTCATATTGAGAACTTTCAAAATGTCATGGACCCATCACCACCATCCATCTCCAGAACTTTCCATCCCCGAAACTCTCTACCTGTTAAACAGTAACGCCCCTCTCTCCACCTGCCCCCCAGACCCTGGCAGCCACCATTCTACTTTGCTTCTCCAGGAATGTGGCTACTCTAAGTACTTCACGTGAGTGGACTCACACAGTGTCTGCCTTTGTGACTGGCCTATTTCACTGAGCATAAAGTCGTCAAGGCTCGTCCATGGTGCAGCACAGGGGAGAATGTACTTCTTTTTTAAGGATGAATAATACGCCATTGCATGTCTAAGCCACACCTGGTTTATCCGTTCATCCGTCAGTGGCTATTTGACTTGCTTCTACCTTTTGGCTCTTATGGAAAAGGCTGCTATGAACACAGGTGTACAAATACCTGTCTGAGTCCCTGATTTCACTTCTTTTGGCTATATACCCAGAAGTGGAATTGGTGAACCATATGGTAATTAAAAATATTTGTGTGTGTGACAGATAATAAGTGTTTACTGCTGCCTCAAGCCACTAAGTTACACAGCAATAGATGAAGAGCACAGCCCACAGAACTTGAGAGTTTTTCTTACACCACAGGGACTCCACATTCATGAGATGAATTCACAATTAATGGAAAATATAACACCAGAAACAACACAATTAACTTTACCATTTAAAAAAATTATAACAAAGAATAGGGGTACCCGAGGACATTATTGGTAGAGAGTGGGTGCTTACGGCTACACTTTTCTGGGCTTGAACACTAGAACACACACCATTCCCATCCCAAAGTGCACAGCTGGCTTTATTTTCAGCAAGGACATCCACTTATGTAGCCCACTGTCTCTTGACTGCCTGTCATGCACTAGGCTCTGGGAATTTAGCAGCGACCAAGACAAAAACAGTCCTTGCTTTCATGGTGCTTACCATTATTTAGAGAAGACAGATAATGCATAAATCATACCAAATCTTTGCTTTTTTGGCTGTGGTATCTGCTTTAATGAGAAAACACAGTGTGCTGTGAGAATGCTGAATAGGCTAGCCTGCAGTGGAGAAGCAGCAAGAATCAGGATAAATTTTATAATGTAATGGGAGTTGGGCAGCCATTAAGATATCAAATTTATTTTGCAATGTAAACAACCAATGCTAAGCATCATTAAATTACTCCCTCCAAATTTAAAACCACACTCCAGAAGATTCAGAATAATGTTGGCAATATTAAGATGCTCATCAGATGAATTAATTAATTAGCTTAAAGTTTAATTAAGTAGTAGGTATTAAGTTCATTATCCCTATAATACTGGTTTATTTTTAAAATAGAGGCTTGGGATTTTACACAAATTCTTTTCCTCCATACTGTTTTATTTTCAGTTTAGTGGCTTCAAGAAATGTATATCTTATGGGAAACTATTGGAGAGGTGGGTTTTATCTTTTTGGTCATTGTTTTTCAATGGTGATTAGTTTGGGCTCTCATCTGTTAATTAGCCATGCGTGCTCAAAGTGAAACCCAGGATTCAAAGGCCACAAACTTCCTACTTTCACCATTGTCTGTCAATAAATGGAAATTATATGTATTTGTAAATTCTATTTTTATTAAACTATTTTACTAAAGAGCACTGTGGGTCACTTTTGATATGAAGTCCTCAATGAAACAGGAGAATGTGGTAAATTCAATCAGTTTTTCCTAACAGTATAAATTTTTCCTAAAAAGTATAATTCAGGCTAAAAACATGAAAAATACAAAAAAAAACATGATTAGTAACCAAAAATAAAAAACAAAACAAAAATATCTGACATACATAAACCATTTTCATTTTATTCTATTCCAGTACTTAAGACTCAGTTACTCCATTTATGAATGGGTGTATTTATGCCTGTCCTCCCAATCTCAATAGAGTTAGTGCAATAATTAAGATAACATATGATCAATAAAAAATACCAAAATCCAACCTGTAAATTATACGTGCGCTATACAGATTTCTAGAGAACAGTTCATCAAAGATCTACGTTCATCTTTCACATCTTGAAGTGCTACTCAGAAGCAGCTACCAACCAGAACAGCATTCTCCAGCCCTCTTCCATCCACCATGTGGTTGAATTCTTGTCAACAGACGTGTGTGTAAATGATATTGGCCAGTTCCATGCAAACGTCCCCACAATTCTCTGCACTCTCTCACTCACTCCCCTTTTGCTATCCGGGTTAACATTCAAGATGATCTGAGGAGCCCTTGCCATAAAAATGGCAGCAACTCCTTCAGCCTTGGTCCTGGAAGCAACTGTGCGGAGCAGAGCCCTCCCCGCAGCCTGCCACTGTGTTCCAAGTGAGTGAGCAACAAACTATTTTATTAAGCCACTGATAAGGAATTACCTGCTACAGAATCTAGTGTAAAGTTGCCTCGTACAGGAAGGCACTGCTGTGAAGCCATGGATCTTGTATCTATAATTGTATCTATAAGAGAAATCAAGCATATTTTAAGCACAGATCTTACATGCTTTCATTACAAAATGTCACGGTCCTTTTCAGTGTTCCAGAAGAAGGTTGGCTAGCTCACCATTTTACAGAAAATAATCAAAAGAGAAATCTATTTTTAAAGTGAAATAAATACAGTGACAATATAGAACAGCGTTTTCAAATTAAACCATGTAAGTAGCATGGGATGGTCGGTCTACAGTCAGCTAAGTTAGAGAAATTCTGGGCTAAATATGTCATTGCTCATATGCTTTTGCAAACCAATGCACACTGCAAATCTCCAAGGAGTGAATGGAGTATGGGTGGAGCAAGAATTAAGTTTTTCCTCAACTTGGAACACAAAATCTATTTTCCACAAAATTTCCTGAAACAAGCATTTTTTGGAGCACACTTTGGGAAATGCTCCCCTAGCAAGCCTATTGTTAATAGAAAAAAACTCCCAACTCTGTAAAATAATTGAATCGGGTTTATTGTGAGCCAATGTTGGGTTACAAGTTGGTTTTATACATTTTAGAAAGACAGGAATTGTAGGTAAAATCATACATCAGTACATGGAAAGTATACATTGGCTTGGCCTAGGAAGGCGGGATATCTCCAAGGGGATGAAGGTGTTACAGGTTATAAGTGGGTTCAAAGATTCTCTGATTTGTAACTGGTTGAAGAAATAAAGCTTCGTTTAAAGGCTTGGAATGTTTTAAGATAAGGAAGTCTGTTAATCAGAGACAAGCCACAATTATACACTCAAATGATCTGTTAAGCAAATTGATGGTCTGCAGATGATGATTTAACCTTTGGTCGTAGGGCTTGTTAATAATTTAGCGCCTTACTGTCACAACGAGTCAGTCTTGTCAGTCTTGTGGTCTTCGTTTTAACGCTAATGCTGGTGGATGGTTGTATCTAAACTCCAAAAGGGAGGGGCTTGTCTTACCTCCCTTCCCTTCGTGGCCAGGAACTCATGTTTTAAGGTTCTCCTGAGGTACCCTTGGCCAAGACGGGGCCTGTTCAGTAGGCAGGGGGGTTAGGATTTTATTTTAGTTCATACCTATTATCTTGAGATTAATATTATACAAGGGTGACCATCCTGCTCTCTCTCAAAGTTTCCCACTGTCTTTATAAGGAGCCAGACTATGGTACCTCAGGTACCACTGCTAGTGTTTTAACAAGCGCTATTAAAAAAAAAAAAAAAAAGAAAAAAGCTACGAAGGGCATTACTGGGACAAGTGATAAAACTTGAATATGGTCTATGGATTAGATACTAACATTGCAGCAATTTCAAGTGTCCTGAGGTTTCATTATTGTACTATGCTTATGTAAGAGAATGTTAGTTTTTCTTAGGAAATGTACACTGAACTATTTATGAGCAAAGGGACATACTGTATCTAAATTACTCTCAGAGAGTGTTTTTAAAAGCATGTATTAGGGGGCAGAGAAAAAAACAGAAGGAGAGGAAAAGGAAGAGATTGATAAACACAAAGAAAGAAAAAGGAAGGGAACAAGAGGGGAGATTGAGAAGCAAATGAAGTAAAACGTAAATAACTGGTGGATCTTGGATCTTGGTAGAGAATCTTCAGCAGCTCCTCCTCCAAGATGCACGGATCTCTCTTCCTGTTTCTCCCTCCGCTACCTGGCGGTGGGAACCCCACAGATTACTTTAGTGTTATGCTATGTAGTCAGTCAAGTGCTACTTTTCTCCAGAGCTTTGAGGATCCAAAACTCCCAGTTATTGTTCTCAACCCAGGCATGGGTGAACCTGTCATAGCCATCTTCTGTGATACAGTTTTTGGGTAAGAAAAGCTCCCAAATCAAACGTCTATTTTGGGCTAGAGTAAAACAAGCAATCTCAACACCGAGGATACCGTCCTGCACTTCCGTATTTTGAACCTTTCTTCTCTCCTAAGGCTCCCTCTCTCCAGCATCATTCACTTTGCTCCTACTTCCCCACCAAAGCAACACAGTCTGGGTGGTCCTTCCATACTCAGCCCTCCCTGCTGACCACTGGGTGACATGGTCACCAAGATAATACAAACCCAAACAAAAACATCCATGGAAATATGACACCGGCTTGGCCTCAGTTTACAACAGCCCCCTTTCTGGGCCTTATTTTACTGTTTAAATGGCTATAAAATATCTGAAGCTGGGCAGTGGTATTCTAATCACAACTGCTATCCATTCACTTTCTTTCAGCACTGAAATTCTGTGAATCTTAAACATTATTATTGAAGTCAGAGTCAGGGAGATTTCTGGAAATGTAAGGATGTTTTGCTTGCTGTGGCATTCTCTAAAATTAGGCCTAATTTCTTCTGGATAATAAATGCTTTCAAAGAGATGGAAAGAATCCTGGCCTGGTGAATTTCCAAGGTAAAATGTGTAATATACTCTTGTTAAATTAATTCTTAAATGGAGTGATTTTTCCAAATATAGGCTAACCTTGAGCAGTCTTAATGCATTACTTACTTTTAAGTGATTAAAGGTAACTCTTACCAAATCAATAGAAAAGGAGATACCAAAGGGGGAACATTAAAGCTAAAATTAGCACTGACTGAGGATAGATACAAAAATAATGTTTTTTCTTTAAAAATCTAGCAAAATTATCAGAGAGTATAGAAAAAGAAATGAGAAGTTGAAAATGTAATTGGATTGGCAAGTGTCCTCCCTTATAGATATCTTTTAGAGGAAATTATACTCTTCTCCTGTAAATTATCTAAAAGACATGAATGCTAACACCAACACAAATGAAACCTATCTGATGTCTGGACAGCTAAATTATGAGCAACTGTTAATACCCAACACCTCTCATGAGCAAGAATCACTATTTCATCCCTCTGGGGTGGTACAAAAACAGATGCAAATCACTGCATTTCTCTACGCTTTATAAAATGTCATCTTCATTAGGGCATCTCAGGCTGAACACACAAGGGCAAGGGAGTACATGATTGTCACCTAGAAAGACCTGAAGGGAATAGAAAAGGGAAATACAAAACCCTTATGGAGAGTTCTTTGAACTTGAAAGAGATACATTTAGAATGTATAAAACAAAATTTTAGCACCCAATGGGTAGCAAACTTGAGGATTCAGTGCCCTGAAAAAAATGCTGAATGTAGCTTTAAAAGCTTCAAAATATCTACTTCACAGGAGGCAAAGCTATGTCTCATAGTTCCAAGGAAACTAGCTAAAAAGCCTTATATTCCCCCAAAGTATTCTGGCTAAATTGCAACTCCTGCCTTCAAGGAGCTCATACTTTAGTTGATGAAGAAAGACGTTTGTATAAAATAATCTACCAATAAATGTTAGGTGTGATGACTCGTGCTACTAAAATTTCAAAGCAGCCCAAAGGGAGGATGAGGGGAAATCTAATCACAACAGAGGATGACTTCTTGGAGGAAGTAAATCCAAATGAGCCCTGACTGATGGCTCCTCTTATTGCATCTCATATCTGCAAAAAGTTATGCCAAAGTAAAGTATGCAAGTCAAATAACAGATTAACTCCCATAAAGGTGCTACAAAATATATATTCAGTGGTGGCACACCTCTTGGACAATCTTCAACAATGCCTTTCCTGCCTTTTGCCATGTTCTTCAGTTTTTCTCTTTTCCATTATAACCTCACACAATCACCTGACTTAGGTTCAAGGAGGACCCCGTAGAGAATACAAGTTCACCACTGTCAACTCTTCAGACCTTTGCTTTCCATCACTAATTGTTTCATTTTCCAATTTTTTAAAATAAGAGGATTAAGGGAAATTCAGTGCCTTCTTAGAAGGAGGGCAGAGACCCTGATGGAGACAAGGAGCTGGCAGTCACCATACAGTAGCTTGAAATGTCAGCTGCCACACAAATGTCCAAATTCAACACGTGAAAGGCAGTTAGTGTAGTCAACAAGTCTTGTGTCTTTTGTTACCTAAAAGTCAAAGATGTGCTGTAAACACCAGGTCCAAAGGCATGGAGATCGGAAGGAACATGCCACAGGACAGTGACTGCATCACCCTAAAGGGAGTGGGGAGACATTAATCGGAGAATGTGAAAAGTCCAGTGCACAACTGGAAGGCTCCCTAATCAAGGTGCCCCCCAAATTAGAGCAATTTTGTCTTTATGCTGTTGGCAACTGCAAACTGATGAGCATTTCTGAGGAGGAAAGTGACACATGAAAGTAGCATTTAAGAAAGATTGGCTGGGCAGGTGGGAATTAAATGACATAAAGAAGGCCTGAATCACAGTGGTGGCAGTGAAAATGGACGAGGAAGGAGAGAAAGACAGGAGAAACATATAAAAGGAGATAAATGTCCTCACTGCCATCAAAGACAAAAGGCTGACTCAGAGTCAGTATCCCAAACCTAGGTTCTGTAGGCAGTTTTTGCTGGAGATTAAGGAGATACACATTTTGATTCTAGGCTCACCTCCCACTTCTCTGAAGGAACAGTCTCAACAGCAGGGTGGCGAGCATCTGACGCTTGGTCTCTGTTCCCTTGGTCCCTGCCTGTAGCTCCCATCCTGGTTAGACAGGGTCTCCAAAAGGAAATCTTAACTTCTGCTATCCAAGTCCTAGACTTGGGGCTTTTACTCCTTCTTTTATATTCCTTGGAAGTATCACGAAAAGAATTAGCAGAGTTCCCTACATTGATCCTAAAACCATTTGTCTTAGTAGAAAATAACCTTAATTAAAGATTATTTTATCCCTCAACTTATAATGTAAATAATTATTCCTAAAGATAAGCGTCTTGTAGAGTGGGTTAAAAAACAGACACAAAACCCCAAAACAACTGGTTTTGCATGATGCAAACACCAGAGGACTGCCTGTTTGAATTGCTCTCAATTCTGCTTAAAATAATCCCTAGGCATGGAAATATAAGCATTGTTCTCTATATTTAGCAGAAAGGTAAGAAAATGAATTCAACACATTTGCAGTTGCAGGTTTCCTAAATAAGGGAAAAACATGCTCAGGGACCAGGACAGAGTAAAAATAGAAACCTAAGCTGGTAACTGCATGTCATGAGGGGGGAAAAAAAAAATCATTGTTTTTTTCCCTCCACTACACAAATCATCTACTTGCTGGTTTGCAAATGGGAAAATACACAATAAATCCTCCATCTGCCTCCCATAGAATCTTAGGGAATTAGAGGCCAATTATTTTTAAATGTATACTGCTTCACTGACTGTCTTAATATTCTACTTATTTATCACTCATCTGTTTGTTCACACAATCTCCCCCCTCCTTTTTTTTCTTCCTATTAATGTCATGAAATGATCTCTCTTTAACAACACCATAAAAAAA
>CM052447.1:16353671-16370377 GCA_028533085.1 Varecia variegata
GAACAGCGATAAAGAGAGAATTCATCAGTTTCAATCTACATGTAAAACTTACTAGGGAAATGATGAGGGAACTAATAAAAAAGCTTAATTGCCAATCAAATGTGAAGGCATGCATTTAGATAATAATTGCTTAGGATTAAACAGGGCTTCGTAAAGACCTCTGCAAAGGCAATAGCTTATGCAGCAAGAGAATGTGGCTTGGTATAACAAAGTTATTCTTCTTAGGAACAGAAATCCTAGAAATATCAGGAGATTTTAAAAGTAATAGCTATTCTTTTTGACATAGAGCTGATCAATGTAATTTGAACTGTCATTCAAATAAACTAAAAAAGCCTAGGTAACTTTATGAGAAGTGAACTTAGGAGAATATACCAAAATCGTATTTCTAATTATTGTTTTTTTGCCTCCATCAAAACAAAAGCAATGCCATTCTAGTATACTTTTTCCATTGCATTTTAAAAACATGGAATATGATTTGTGGGGGAACTCAATGACTCCCTTGATAAAAGTCATAAATCAAAAGAAAGAGTAATGCTTTTAGAATTATGTGAGTTGATGTAGCACTGCCAGGGAAGGCTGGAAATGTAGATAAACTGGAATCTGACATTTGGAGGTCAGTACTAAAGAGGTTAGTGTTTACATGGAAAAGCTATTTGTGCAATTAACTGAAATTAACTATGCTTGTAAAAATTTCATAAACACATCACAGATCTGGATTTTTGACTAATTAAGCTCAATTCAGTTGCAAAAACTAAACTGTATAAGCTTTTATCAGAAAACCCTGCACACCCATTAAAAGAAAAGAGGTAAAGCCATAGTTTTTAGGAACCATCTGGAGAAGTAAACAATTAAGGGAAAGCTGCAGAGACAGAAATTATAGTCAATTATCTGAGACATAAAGCCATATTTTGAGGTTATTCTGTCCTTCATTTTCTCAAGAGTGCCCCTTAATTAAATGCAAATAATCAAAATGGCAATTAATAGATTGCTATAATTCCCTGATTAGATAGTGGAGCCCATTTACAATACTTTAAGGTTGCTGTGGACTCGGAAAAAGCAAATAGAGTGTGTTTTTATGAATTGCTCCCAATGTATCCTTTAATGGAAAAATTCTCTACAGAGGTTTATCTCGGAGGCTAGCCATGAGGTTAGCAACCATCATGCCATTGCCATGATATCCAGAGCATTTGAAAACTCAATCTTCATTGACATACAGGGATATTGGTTTTGTATGGGGCTTCCAAGAGGGGAGGGATTTCAAACCACCTGAGGTGAGCATCACACCATAAAAATAAAAAATAAGGCATTATTTGACCTTTAAAGGTCAAATGGCCTCTCATGAAAGACACAGTGCAGAGTGTCATGCATGCTGGCTGCTCCTTCATTGCCTCTTACTTAAGGTGTTCCTACCGTGGAGACTGTCTGAAGGGCACCTCCTTTTTCTTGCCCTTATGCAGAGATTGCCTACTCCAAGGCTTTTCTCCAACAAGGCTTTTGAAGTTGCCTTTTCCTCTGTCTGGAATCTCGCCCAGCTCTTCCCATATCTATCTCAATCTCATTCCTTCAGGATTCTACCGAAATTCACCTTTCCAGAGAGGCAAATGTTGACCCGTGTCTAAAGCAAGCCAGGCCCAATTTCACATTGCCATATCTCTCTGTGGACTTCAGAGGACACATCACAACCAATCATTATTTAGTTTACTTAGTAGCATGCTTTTTTATAGGCTATCTTATCCACTAGACTAGTTAGAGTTTACTGTGTTTTGTATATTGCTGATTTTAAATCAGCAATATAAAATACACATAAAATATTTGAGTGATTTTAAGTCTTATAACAATGATGACTTTCAGCAACACCCAAGTTAAAAATGTTTTTAAGATTCCAGTAGTCATTCCTTTACAAGTAGGCTTATGACTCTGTGCTGAATTTTAGCAACTGAATCCTGTTTTCCTCTTTGTAAGGCAATTCTACAAGTGTGCAGTCCCCAACCCCTGGGTAACAGCCTGGTACCAGTCCATGGCCTGTTAGGAACTGAGCACACATCAGCACCTGAGCTCCATGCCCCGTTCTCACTGGTGTAAAAATTGTCTTCCATGAAACTGGTCCCTGGTGCCAAAAAGGTTGGAGATGGCTGCTCCAAGTGTTGAAGCTGACAATAATAATAACTAGCACTGGATATGTACCATACTCTACTTTCTGGTTATCTCTAATCTTCCTCACAACTCTGCAAGCAAGTATTGTTAATCATATTACTAAAACAATAAAGAGAGGCTCAAAGAAGGTCACCTATTTTGTCAATTTCACCTAGAACACCAGTAGCAAATCGGAAGTTTAAACCCAGGTCTGTCTTCTCCAAAGCCTGCTAAATCACGCTGCTTCTCTCCTAAAATCATTTTTTTTTTTTTTTTGCACGTTAGGATTTTTCTGAATCATCCTTTGGTACTATGGCTTCAGAGTAACCCTGGACAATGAGAGCCCAATGGAAAATTCGTCAAGAACCTGGGAAGTCTGGACTGAGAGGATTCGCTCCAGTGTAGTGAAGTCTGCTGGTTGATGGGAGAAGAGAATCAATAAGGTCCATTAGAAAACACAAAGAGAAAACAATTTCTCAATAAACTGTGTGGGAAGCTTAGCCCCAGCTGTGAATAAGTAGTATTTATCCTCATATGTGTGTATTACCAAGGTTCCAGAAATGAGAGCATTTTAGGGATACTGTGGGCCATCAGCATTCTTCACGTGTCCTGCTGTTGACTTTTTGAACCATTCTAATAATGCCACAAGCATGGAGGCTAAGGGCTCTGAGGAGTAAAGACAGCATCCTCTAAGACTGCAGAGCATCGCGGCAGGAAGTTGGCATACCTGCTAGGAGCTCTTAGTTCAAACTGGCTTCATATCCTGGCTCTGTCACTTACTGCAACCTTAGGAAAGTGACTTGACCTCTCCCCTAAGCCTCGATTTCTTCATCTGGAAAAAGGGATAATATAGGATGCATCTCCAAGGGTTGTTACAAGGATGAGATAAGATGTTCAGTATCATATCTGGCACAGAATAAGCTCTCAATACACATCCTCCTATTTGTGACAATAATTGATCTGTAAATTTTGAGGTCAATATTAATGTACATGTGAGTGGCCAAATACTGTTTTGTGCCAATGAAGAAGGCAAAAGACTTGTTATAAACAAGATCCCTCTTCCCAATGCATAAAGTATTTGTATTACGTGCAGGGAATCTTACCTATCCTTACAGGTGAGGTCCCCAATTCAAACATCATGTAGCCAAGGGTCCTTAAGAAAGCAACTGTCATGACTTGCCCTTACTTCTTTTCTATTTATGATTCTGCCTTTCTTTTTACTTTTAAGTTTATTTTTAGTTTTTCTTGAAACTCACAAATATTACGTAAGTACATTCTCCTCACCAAATGTTCAACAGCATAAGGTAGCAAAGGAAAGTTGCTTTCCACTCACCTCTCCCACCTGCCTGCTCTCCCACAATCACCACTATTCAATTCCTCCCCCAGAGGACATTGTTGTCAGATTTTCTAGGGATCCACATACAGCATTACTATTCCTTCTTTTCCTCTTGACTCCTTTTGTTCAGTTCTCAATTTTGGCATTTGTACAATCATCTGGTCTTGAAAGCCCCTCTTTGCTTATGCTAACCCACCCCTTCATACATTCTTACACCATCCACTTATCACAGCTGCTTTTGTACAGTTGTTTGATAATGTGATTAATTCCTGTTTCTCCTCCACTAGACAGAATGCTCCATGAGCGAGGAACTGCATTAGCTTTTGTTCACTCTTGTACCTCCCAGCACTTAGTTTGGTGCTTGGCCCACAGGAAGAGCTCAAGAAGCCTTTGTTGAGGAAATGACTGTTATTTATTCATTAGGCTGTCAGCAGACTGTAACTATAGTAATAATACATCTGAAGAGGTGAGGATTTCAAATAGGAACCATTCACTTAATTGAGATTAGAAAATTATTATTATTTTTTTTTAAGTCAGAAACACAGGCTCTCCACTAGTTAAAGAACAAGACACAAATTATCCCTGCTCTCATGAAACCCTCCCTGCCAAGAATTGCAATGGAAGTTTCAATTGAGAATATCTGAAATTGCTTAAGTGAACTATACGGCATTTATTTCCTAAATATTAATAGCAATTAATGGTGTATGGCACAAAGCTGCTTAACCCAGTGAGTGATCAAGGGACCCAAATAATAATTTTTCTCTATCTTTGGGTTTTAGGGACTATGCTTCCTATTTTATAATTAAGAGATTATCAGAGGGGGAGAGGGGGAGAGAGAGAGAGAAAAAAACATCCTTATTTAACATGGCAGATTACAGCCTTGTATATTAACGGTCAAAACTTCCTGACATTGATCAGCTCAAATTTGATGGTTAGCTAAGGGATAAGAACAAGCTGAGTTCTTATAGACACTGGCTCGGTAAGTTGCCCGAGTCTGCGAAAAGCAAATGTTGCCTAGTTCTGCTATCCACTGCTCACTTTTATTTATTTCAAAGTTGGGAGGTTGACGTTAGTACTTATTAGGCAGGACACCTAAGAGGTTCTCCCCTTAATAAAGCTGGTTTGTAATTAAAAGCTGGTAAAAATGCATTTAGTTAGGTTTCTCCAATAAATAGAAAGGCTATCCTCCTACTGAGGATTTTTTCCCCTATGAATGTTTTATTTCCAAAGCAACAAGTAGTTATTTATATGTGACTTGATGAAGGCCAAAACATAACTCAAAAGCAACCAAACCATGATTCTTACAACACCTGTTATGTAATATCACCCCTTACCATTATTCATGAAGATAAAACTGCTAGAGTAGCCAATGGCTGAACCACTCACCACCTACACACTACACACTGACCACTACTGCTACTGAATATTATATGAGTAAATTAATTACTCTTTATTAGACATATACTTTAAATTTTGACAGTGAATGTTTTCAGACAAAGTTAAAGGCATGAACTTTGAAGTTAGACATATCTGGGTCTATAGACTGACCCTGCTACTTACTAGCTGTGGGAGCTGGACAGGCTAATTAAACTCTGTGCTTGGTCTCCGTATATATAAAGAGGCACTAATAGGACCCTTCACAGGGTCCTTGGGAGGAATAAGAGATAACATAGGCAGGGACTTAGCATTGTGCCCAAAGAGCGTTCAATGCAAGGTGTGGTGTCTGCACACTGAACAGCAGTCAGTGGTGCTGGTATTGCTGTGCCAGATGGATGGCCTTGACAATCTCTCTGTATTTGTTTTCGGTGGCTACCATAACAAATTACCACAAAACTGGTGGCTTCAAACAACATAATTCTATTTCCTTACAGTTCTGGAAGCCAGAATTCTGAAATCAAGTTGTCACCAGGGCCGTATGCCCTCTGGAGGCTCTGGGGAGAATGTGTTCCTTGCCTCTTCCACCTTCCTGTGACTGTTGGCATTGCTTCATTTGTGGCCGCATCACTCCAACCTCTGCCTCTATGATCATATTGCCTCTTCCTCTTCTGTCTGTGCCAAATCTTCCTCTGCCTCACTGCTATAAGGTCACTTGTCATTAAATTTAGAGCCCACCTGGATAATAATGCATGATAAATGTCGTCATCTCAAAATCCTTAATTTAGCTAAGACTCTTTTTCCAAATGAAATAACATACATAGGTTCCAAGGATGAGGCCATGGAAATACTATTTTGGGGGCCGCCATTCAACCCACTACAATTTCCCATCTCACATACTCTTCTAGAACCTTGTAATGCCCCCATGAAGAATTATAGCCTACCTACCCTCCCCTTCAATCAGGCAGTACTTTTCTGTCTGCCTTCAACACAGTAGAGTGGAAGCAGCACTACCTGACTACTGAGTCTAGGTCACAGCAATGCTGTGCTTTTTCACCTTCTTTAAATGGAACACACTCTGGAGCTTAGCTACTAGGCTGAGAACTGGCCCAAACTAGCCCTCCAGGAAGGGCCATGTGGAAGTGTTCTCTGGCAAGCTGAGGTTCCAGCCGACAGCCCTCATCAACTGCCCACACAGGTAAGTAAATATGCCTCAAAATCATTCCAGCCCCAGCTGTTGAGTCACCCAGCTCAAGTGCTAGACCTCAGAGAACAGAGACAAGCCATCTCCACTGAGTGAAGCCCAAATTGGAGATTCGTGAGCAAAATAAATTATTACTGCTGTATTAAACCACTAAGTCTTGGGGTAGTTGGTTGGATAGCAACAGATAACCAGACCAATTATTTATTAAATAATTAAATGAATTAAGACTAAAAGTCCAAAAAGGCACATGAGACATATTCCCTGGAACTTAGTATTCGTATCTTGGCTCTTTGCCTAACTAGATACAGAGTGAGCAATCTCTCTCTCACACACACACACACACACACACAGACACACTCTCACACACACACACACACACACACACATACACACTTCTAGAGGGAAAAAGGCTCCCATCTCTCATTTTGGGTCAAGGAGTATAAGAGGACCCAGTAATTAGACAAAGAAACTATTTGAGCTTGGAGGACCTTATATATCATCTAATCCGAACTGTATATTTTACATATTGGGAGAACAAAACTCAGAAACAGTCCCTGAACTTCCCTCTTCAATATAGCTCTTCACCCAACAGAAGCAAGAGGTCCATCTTGCTCCTCCCAGGCAAGATGAAAAATCTATCATAGTCTCACTATCTTCCTAATTAAGAATACTGAAAGGAAGAGAAGACGGAGAATGAGTGTGTAGAAAAGGTAACAAAGCTGATAAAAATGTAGTAATCATCCTGACCATCTGTTAATCAGATTATGAGAAATTTTCTTCTCTTTCTGTTAAATTGTTTTTGTTTTCCTACCTTTATCTCATGGCTCCCGGTCTTGGAAAGTATCCAGGGCACAGAAAGGAATGGCAAACAATTGTTGTATGGTGAGGAATGAAGACTTTCTTTGTTCAAGGGTCCTAGCATACCCTCGCGAAAACATATCTAAGATATAGGATGATAGTAGGTTATTAAATATGGAATGTCCAATTTTCTTAAGTACTAAATTTGACAGTGATATCTCTGACATTTCACTTTTCACTTTAACACTTTTTTTTTTTTTTTTTTTTTTTTTACTGTGAAAGTGCACCCTCATTTTATCAAACACACATTTTGGCATGTGATTATCTTTCAATTTTTTTTTAAACAATTGTGAAACCATGGGTAAGTCAGAAATTCATGTTATTTTGGAATATGAGTTCCATTGTAGAACCAATGCAGCACAGACAGCTTGAAATATCAACAAAGTGTTTGGGAAGGATGTGGCTAATGAACGCACAGTACATGGGTGGTTTGAGACGTTCCATTCCGGTGATTTTAATCTTGAAAATGAGTCACGTGGGTGACCTGAAAGCTGTAGTGGAAGCGAATCCATCTCCACCTAGGCGTGAATTAGCAGCAAGGTTTGATGCTACTATCCCAACAATATTGTTCTATTTGAAACAAATGGACAAGGTAAAGAAGCTGGATAGATGAGTACTCACATGAATTAAACGAGCATCAGAAGAGAAATTGTTTTGAAGCTTGCCTTTCTTTGCTGTCACAACATAAAGGTGGAACATTTCTATTCTATATTGTTACATATGCTGAAAAATGGATTCTTTTTGACAATCACAAGCATTCAGCACAAATGGTTGGATAAAGATGAAGTACTGAAACACAATTCAAAACCGCATATTCCTCAAAAAAAGCTAATGGTGTCTGTTTGGTCCAGCGCTGATATTATCCACTACAGCTTCATGAAACCTGGTCAATCAACTACCGTGGATGTCTACTGCAACCACTTGGATGAAATGATGAGGATGCTTGTGAATAAGCAGCTGAGATTGGTCAACAGAGACAGGCCAATTCTCTTGCAAGACTACATGCCGCAAAAAACAATGCTGCTCAGACTACAGAAGCTGGCCTTGGAAACTCCCTGTCATCCACTGTATTCACCAGACCTTGCACCTACTGACCACTTTTTCCAGGCTTGGGACCACTTTTTGCAGGGAAAAATACTAAATTCTCAACAAGCCGTGAAAAACACCTTTCACGATTTCACCACTCACCCTCTAGGCTTCTTCGCTGCTGGCATAAGCAAGCTACTGTTAAGATGGCAAAACTGGGCAGACAGTTTAGGCACAGACTTTGATTAATTATGCTTTTTGTTTGTGATATAATAAGCTAAACTTTTGATTCGAAATCAGACATTTCATATTTAATGACCTAATAGATTCTAGACCAGTTCTGAAACAAAGAACTTCCTGTGATAATGGAAATGGTCCATATCCACTCTGTCCAAGATGGCAGCTACTAGTCACACACGTAGCTGTTGGACATTTGTGATGTGTCTAGTGTGAATGAGGAAATGAATTTTTAATGTTACTTAATTTTAATTCCTTAGTGGACAATGTTACTCTGAAAAGAGTATTTACAATGCTCCCCTGAGCCTAAGAAATCCTAACCAATGAGTGTCAGGCAAACCACCTGACAGGAAACTTCCTGACATTCATTGGTTCTTTTCACAGTTTGAATCACCTAATGCCCTTGCCTACTGTGGAAGGACCAACCTTCAAGTTCTCTGTGGTAACATGTCCCTTGGGGTCTGCGACTTCCCTCCTATGATTAAGAGTGAACAGATATTTGAGATGTGGTCACGACTTCTGATTTCTGAGAGTTATTCAGAGCTTCACAACAACATGACCAACAAGACCCAAAAATTATGTTTGTGAGCAGCTATGTGTGATATGTGAAGACAAAAATATTTCCAAGGAGATTTTCTAACATTCATTTTCTCAATTCTAGGACCATAAAAAATAATTGTGGGTATATGAAAACTCTCATAAGTGGCAAAGGCCATGACTATTATCCAAATGATAGGATAAAATTACACAGTAATTTGTTTATAACTGGAATTCAAACTTCTCGGTTTGACCTCCCAAGAGTCTCTATAATTTGCATTCTGTTCAACTTTTCCGGTATCAAGCCCCCCTCTCTCTCCTTTCCCAGCCTCTCCTTCTTCTTCAGTTCTCAGTACTAGAACCATCACGTCTGAGGTTTCCCAATCATGTTTAACTCATCCTCTTCCAGGCTATAATCATGCTACTTTCTCTGCCTTAACCACAACTCGGAAGGCATCATCCATCCTTTAAGGCTCAAGAATCTTCCAGTGCCTTCTAACTTAAGCTAATTTCTTCTTTCCTACTTCCTTAAAATATATGTCATTTTTGGAAGGCATTAATATTGTGCATGTGGTTTTTTCCCTAGTAAACTGAGTTATCAGAGTACAGAATTGTTTCTTGTAATATTTATTTTCTATCCAAAGCATAGTATACTGCACAGTGTGCTTAAGAAATACTGATTGAAGAAAATCTGCCCAATAAATTGTGTAATCTTATAGCAGTCTTGATTCATGTCATTTTTTGCAGCAATTGCAATACCTAAATCATCCTTGATGATTTACATTCTTGCAAAGGTGTAAAATGCAGGATACTTCAAACCAAAGAGGACATTAGAGGGCCATACCCTAGGACCCACCAAGGCATAAAACGAATTTTTGTTTTTTGTATTTCTGCATTACAATTTTCACATTGCTTCAAAAAATAACATTTTGGCAATTTTTCAGACAGGTGGATTGAGCTAATGGATTAAAAGTGATCACAAGAGGCAAAAGCAATGAGAGACAGAAGCATCATGTTCTCAGTATGGAAGCCCTTCCAAGTCCCCAAGCACAGCTAGCACCTACACTGAAGTGGACACTACTCAAACACACGACATAGTCATTAACAGTGTTAAATGAAAAGTATAACTAACACCAATAATACCATTTTCTCTCATTTGCTGAGAAAATCTGCATATTAACTAGGATGAAGTCTCCTGCTTCTAATCTATTTCACACACCACTATTACCCTTCTCTTCTCATATAATTAAAATGTAGCAGGTAGCTGATACACAGGAGGGACTTTCTGTATTAAAAATACCTTTCATAATCAAATTCAAACACTCATCTCATTTACGATCTGTCTACCTTAATAAATCAACTAATACTTCATTTTAAAAGCCATATAAAGCTCTATTAACCCATCTTTATACATTTTAATTTAAAGTGACTGCCTATTCATAATTTTCCCTTATTCATTTATTCAGTAAACATATTCTAAGTATCCACGATGTACTAAGCAAGGTGCTTAAGCTGGAGATACAAAGATGAATAATTGAAGGTTACTGTCTTCCAGCTTAGTAGGGGAGTTTAAAGTTACTGTCTTCACAGCCTAGTCGGGGAGACAGGAAAATAAATAAATGCAAGCACAGCACAGAACAAAGGACGGAGTCATCAGCTCAATCTGGGAGGACATCAGAGAATAAATAAAAGAAAAAAAATCTTAAAAAGGGCCATGCTGAAAGAAGATAAAATGTAGCTCTGATTTTCAAGTTAATTCTGACTTCTTTTACAGGAAGGGTATCCAGACCAGCTGTATAGGTAGAAGGACTCTGGAAAACGTGAGTCTGCCCTCTTAGGCCACAGCTGATAGGGCATCTGACTCCCTCTACGAGCATGCAAGCAA
Source organism: Varecia variegata (assembly GCA_028533085.1). Lineage (NCBI taxonomy): Eukaryota > Metazoa > Chordata > Mammalia > Primates > Lemuridae > Varecia > Varecia variegata. The sequence goes on from CM052447.1 coordinate 16,364,262, forward strand.
CTACAACGTGATGTGTAAAATCTACTGGGCCAATACAGGTCCCTTTCTGGGATTTTGCCTGGGTAGTAACAAGAGACTGGGCCAGGTGGTGATGGGAACTGTCAGGGAAAGGTCATTACATAGGCAAGGTCAAGGGCAGATGAAGGCTGAAGTAGTAAGAAGACAGAAATGTGAATAAACAGAGGATTCAACAGTAGCACAGGAAGAGTGTGCAAGGAGAGATGAGTCTTCTAAGGCAAAACTGATGCTATTTGGTCCAAGAGAGCCAGAAGGAGGACATCCCAGAGAGGCCGTGGTTTCCGACAGTGCTTTAGGTCCCACTGCTGTGAGGCTCACCCAAGCTCTCATCGATACCTTGGATTCCCATGAGATCCCTCTCCCCTTCCTGCTGCACGTGTATCCTCACTCCCCTCTACTTGAGTTAGTTTGACTGGGTCACGGTTTCTTGAGCCTTCCCCAAACAGATGATGTTGTCAGTGTCCTGAGTTATGGAACACACTGGCCATTCTCTCTGGCTTTTACTGTTTTACACTGTGTCCAATTTACAAGTATTAGAATGCCTTCCTCTGACCCTCAGTGGATCTTTATCTTACTTTAGGGTAAATAAATCATGTTCTCGACATTGCACTGAACAAATTCAATTTGTCTTCGTGAAAAATAGCACTGGGAAAATGGGCAGCATAGGGTCCTGAGGAAGAGCAGTGACTTTGGAGCCAGACTCCCTGCAGCCCATCCCAGCTGCATTGCTCACCGAAAGGGTGGCGTTGGGCGAGCTACTGCTCTTCTCAGAGCCTCTGCGTCCTCATCTGTAAAGTGGGGATAACAACGGTGCCTACCTCATAGGGCTTTTATGATTACCATACATGAAAATTGTAAAGTCAGTTCTGTATGAGTTTTTATTAAACAAGTGGACATTCCTTTCCTACATGATTACAAGTGACAATAGTTTGGATTTTGTAATTTTAATGAATGATAAGAAATAGAAGTCAGGTGATCTATATAATATAGTTATATAGATAGCTATAATTCAATGAGGACCTACCATGTGACCAGCACTGACCAGATGCTTGGCATCCATTATGTTATGTATGTTGCCTGCAAAAGGAAACTGATAATTAACAAGCATATACTGAAAGCTTACTGGACAGCAGGCACTAGCAGGGCTACAAAAATGCATACAGCATAATCCCTGCTCCTGAGAAGTTCCCAGCATGGCTAGGGTGCTCAAGCTGGGTCAGAAAACTTTGCTATTCACTTTAGTTCCACCATCAACAAAATAAGGAAATCCAATGGGGTGACTGCTAAGGTTCCTACCTCATCTAATTTTACAGGTACTGGGGTGAGAGATCATGCCACCTATTGATGATGGCTAAGACTTTTCGGTTTTGCTACTTAATAACCACTTGTGCTAAATGACTGTGTAGATGATCAATGCTACGGTATTTCTGAAAGGTCTTTGAGGCTGGTTTATTTGGAATAGGATGCTAGGATACATTGGCAGAAGCAATAGCCCTCTACAGACTGAGATTTCGCAAGGCCAAGGGAAAGACCAAAAGGCAAAAATCATAGTGTCCAAACAGGAAGCTGACATCTAGTTCAACTCATTCAGTGACATACTGGGTTCCAGAGGAGAAAAGTAAGACAGTTCATGGTCAGTTTAGGCATCCAGTCTCTGACACTTGTGTTAGGACTTTTTGCACTACCCCACAATATGTCAAACTGGCTACTAGACCAGGCTCCAGAGTCAGACAGCTTGGGTTCAAATCTCTACTCTGTTGCTTATAGCTGTGTGATCTCAAATCAAGTTAGTGAGCCTCTCTCTCCCTTGGAAAGGTGGTATCATAATAGTATCTACCTGGATAAGAATTAAGTGAGATAATATTTGCACACTGCAACATCATAGTGCCTGGCATAGAAAGAACAATAAATGATGACAGCAAACACTTCTAGAAAGCTCTTACTATGTGCCAAGTTCTGTTCTAAACACGTTAAATTCATCACCTCCTCTAATCTTCACAACAATCCTATGAGGTAGGTATTGCTATTACTCCTAGGAAGCAGCACCACAGAGAAGGTGAGAAAGGTCACAATAAGTAGCAAAATCCAGAATCATACTTAAAACATTGGTCTCCCGAGTCTGAGCTCTTAACTGCTACACCGTCAGAGAGGGTCTCTCATGACTTTCTGTTGCCAATACCGAGTCTTCCTACATGTCAGACACTGCTAAAAATGCCTAAAATGAATTAACTCACTAAATCTTCACACCAACCTATGAATAGATATTAAGTTTATATTAAATGCTTATTACACTAACACAACAAGAGGACAAAACACAACAGTGCCAGGAGAGGTCCTCAGCTACAATGCAAAGAGACATGAGATGAAGACTAAACATTCAGAACTAAAAGGAACTACTCTAAGCAGAAAATGCCACTGGATATCCTAGATGAGAGGGAACTTGGGACTGATGACACAGGGTGGAAAACAAAGATAATAAGCCATATTACCAGCCTCAGAATTTTGTTGAAGAACCAGATCATTATAGCAAGTAGGGGGAGGAAGTAGAGTATAGCGGAAAAGTTGCACTATGAAGTCAAACACCAGCTTTTCACTCACTAGTTGTGTGTCTTTCAGTAAGCCACTCAACTGCTGAGCCTTGGGTTTTCATTTAGCACAATGGGGAGAATACTACCTAATTTGCAGGGTTGCTTTGAAAATTAAATGAGAAAGTTTTTAAGGGCCATGCACAGGGACTAGCAGAGAACAGACAATTTTTCTTCTGGTTCACCTCTGAGACAAAGAAAACTTGGCTGGATGTTTGTCCAGATTGCTAGCTTGAAAGGGCCCTTCCAGCATATGGCCTTGGGGATGGCAGAGAATGCAAGTCTGACAACAAAGTAAAATTCCAGATATTCAATCTTGGGATAAATCACCAAGTTTTCAGAAACACTTTCAGATGACATCATTCTCCTGGATCGTACTAATCAAGGGTTTTGACTACAGTGTGAGCTTTTTCAAATCCCAAATATTGAACAATCCAAGCATACAAAATAGCCACTCCTTCCTCTTGACAGTATTTTTTTAAATCTCTGCATAAAATGCTTAACTGCTATCCCACGGATTTTTTTTTTGCTCTTTCTCCAACATAACATTGCTTAATACCTCATTCTGTTCCCAAGATCTTCACTGTCAGTAAATTATTATTTGTGCAATAGAATTAATTCTAAAAGAATATGTTTTATGCTATGATTGATGGAAATGTGCTTTTAACTTTCTGGGCAAGACCAATTTTCTAGCACTTCAGTTCTATTTGCTAAAATGCATTACTGCTATAAAGCATCAATTATGGCTAATAACAGCATTATTCTTACCTCAGTAAGTACTTGGTTTGGTAAAGCTTTAAGGACTCTCAACTTTGGCAATCAATTTAGTTAACTACAGGAAAGAACCGATTTCATATAGATTATTACCTTAATGTCATATAAGTGGTGCTCAATATACATTTACATATACCTCTATTAAGCTTGCCAGATAAAACACACTCTGTGAGCCGCATTTGTATAATATCACAGTTATCAAAGTTTGAGCTCATATTTTCCACTACCTTACCCCTACATCTTTCAGGTTTTATAAATTAAATTCATGCCAGACTCAGTAAAAAAAAAAAAAAAAAAAAATCACAGAAATAGGGAATTAGCCTCAAACAGGGGATTAGGGGGATACATTAGTCCCAGCCAAGTTCCAGTGGAAAGGTAATAAATTATATCTTGCATTTTGGGCTTTACCACTCAACCATCTAACCACCCAAAACCTGGGAATCTTCTAAAATATCTTTTGATCCCTCAACTCTGGATCTAACTGGTAGTCAATTTGTGTCAATTCCACCTTTTAAAAGTCTTCTGAATCTTTCCTTTGATGCTACTATCCTAGGTTTAGTCTGCTCCTGTTTAATATTGCAATGCAGAAGCTTTTCTACTTAAGAACATTACATAACATGCACATCAACATATGGCAATTGTGGTCACTTGGACTTACGACCAAATGGACCCTGGGCATCCCCAGAGCCCTCAGCTCTAGGAAACTTTCCCCATTCTACTGAATCCTCACTTGCACAAGTTCTCTAGAGTGCAAACTTGGCCATATCTCTCTTCCCTGCTTAAATACTTCTCTGTATTCTGCAGGCCCATAAAGAACGTCCAGGTTCAAAACGAGTTTATGGAGCTTGATTTTGAAACAGAAGTTAATGTGCTCCAATACTGCAGAATATATTACTTTGGACCCCCATAACCCGATGGAAACTGACCCGTATAATCTCCCAAAGTTACTATTGCAATACAGAAGCTTTTCTGCATTTTTCAAAGGAACTGAACTCTTTTTCTCCCCTCAAGATAGAAATCTGTTACATCAAGGTAATTTTGATTAGATTGTTCCCTAGCTTTAACCACAACCATTAAAAAGTGAGCCATCCTAAAGCCTGAAGCAGTGTCTGTCACCTTGGTTTATTGAGTTCTAATTAAGTCGAGCACCAACAAGTCCTACCCTGAGTGATGGACACAGGCACACATAGAAAAGATGAAGCCCTTGCTCTTCCCAGAATTCAGTCTCTCCTGGAAACACACGCAAAATTATCACCTGGAATAAGTATAATTAGAGATATACATAAATGGAGATACAGGAACATCATGGAGGCGCGTGACCAGGCAAGGACGACAGAGAAAAGCAGTCCAAGCAGAAGAACCTGCCCATGCTTTTCCTTTCTCCAACCAGAACTAAACAAACCTGTGTGGTTTTACTTACAATTGTGAAGTTCATGACTTTGAGAATCCAGATGGTCATGGCCAAGTTCACCAGTATTAAAATCATGAGGAGGAGGACGAAGAAATACAGGCATCTTTTCCGCCAGCCGTAAATCCCCACTTTGTACACTTGTGGCCCCTCGGAGCCGGGCATGGTGCTTCGGTGGTGTGTGTACTGCTCCTGAGGCATCTGAAATAAATGAGGCAAGGGAGAAGCACTCACGTTAAATTGCTGAGAGAAGGAAAAAAAAAAAAGAAAGGAAAAAAAAATCAACTGATGAAGAGATATGGCTGGCTGCTGTCTGTACATTTACACCCTCCTGACAACTCTAGAAACCTGCCTCCCCTGGACAAAAGCAGCTCCTCTGGATGCTTGCTGTAGTTCTCTCGTTTTACGCAGCCCTCTCTCTTGATGAGCATTGAGACATCCTCATCCACGCGTATCCTGGGAGGAAAGGGACTCCTAGGAAGTTACTTTCCAAATGGCTCTTAAAATTCCAACATCCTTGTGAGGGAGACACTCAAAGACCTACCAAAGGGCTGAAGGTAAAATTTAGAATGACTCGAGAAAATAAATTAACCCCAGCAGTTCATCTTGACAGCATAAAAATACTATTCAGGCCATTTATTTGGGGGCTGGGGGCGGGTACGCAAAATCTCAAATGCAATCATTCTGTATTGCCAGGGAGTCAGTGGCAAAAGTATTTTAGCCTTAAAAGGGGTCCTGGCAGACACACAGCTCAAGCCTCAACTTGATTCAGAAATCTTCAACAAGCGATAGTCTAGTAGATACCTCACTGCCCTCTGAGTTAGTCCTTGTGAGTTAAGCAATTCTAATTGTTATCAATCAACCTATTTAAGAAACATAAAGGAGGGTCCAAAAGCAAGCAAGACGTAAATGTGCTCTCCAGGAGCTTGCAGGCTAATGGGAGGATGAACTAGTTAAACACAGATTATAGTAGAGTGAGATAAGTTGGAAAAGTATTTGCCAGCCCTAAGTCATATGTTGATCCCCTTTAAAATTAGGAAGCTTTCCCAAATCCCTGCTGTTGACACAAATTATCTTTATACTAGCATTACTGATTAGGTACCAACACAAAGCTAGATAAACTCATCACTTTCATAAAATTCTAAAACCAAAGCAAATTTCATAAAATTAAATACAAATAAAAGTACAAAACTCGTATCATTCAAAATGGAGAATAATCAAGCACTATGAAGGAGGATGATTTGCTAAAACTGAATTGCATGAATGTGGTACCCAGGACTTTGGCACAGGGTCTTCTGAGAACAGCATTCCTGCTCTGCCATGTGACAACA
>CM052447.1:16370877-16399490 GCA_028533085.1 Varecia variegata
GCCTAGGGCACAATTATCTGGTTGACTCTGAAGAGACTTTTTTTTGTGTGCGTGTGTGGAAGGAATCAGGACTAGGAAGTTTGGCTCAGTGACAAATCAATGACCCAACATTTTGAGGCTATCTCTATTGGCCAGACACAGTGTCTAAGGTGAAGTCATCTTCTGTTTTGGAAATTCAAATAGATACTCAGTACACAATGAAGGATTTTCAAGCTAAGTCATTACTTTGAGAAGAAACTCACATATTTGATAATTTAATGTGACCAGTAATAAAATGCATTGCAAACATACCTTTCAAAAGAAATTAATTAAAGAGCACGAAGCAAATACTGATATAGATGAATAGATGACTATGCATTCTTTCTTTTTCAGTGCAAAACACTGAACAATTTCTTTACAGTTATTTCTGGTCCCTAATTTCTCATTGTATATTCTAGTTTCTGTAAGCAAAACTCTTGAAATATCACATTTTATTTGGAAATAAAATTTATTGATCAATAAAAATGGGTCAGACTCCATAATAGGCATAAATTTATAAGACCTGTGCTAACGAATGCATAGCATCACTCATCTCTCATCTTTACTTTTATAACCACATCAATGCTCAGTGCTACAAAACACAACTGTTGAGTACAGGGATTCCAAGATAATTATAAGCTCCCTGAATGAGGAATGCTGCTTGATTCTAAACCCAAGCCTAAAAATCCAACTCGAAACACAAGTGACTGTACACCAAAAATTAAATAAATACAAAAAGGAAGGCTGTAAAAGAAAATTCAACATTATACATTTCAAATTATTTGATCTTTAGGAGTTCACTAGATATGTGATAGACACATAGTTGTGCAAGTGCACAACTAGCAGTGTCTGACACGTAATAGTTGCCTCATAAATATTTATTATTTCATGCTCAATGAGCATTGCTAGTAATAAAAAAAATTCGGGTGCCATTTGTGCTGTGGATTGCAGAAAAGACAACAACGCATAAAGCTCACACATGGTGGGCTGTGACATTTCTGATCTGGAAGGAGACAGTGTATCATCAAGGTGAAACTTTGTGTTACTTACATGAGAAAATTGAGAACTGAAAAGAGGAAGTGATGGCCCAAGTCACACAGATAGGTCGTAGAGGAATTGGGCAAAAGATTTTAAGTTTTCTGATACCTAGCTGCTTCCTGGGGCAATCACTGGGATCCCAGGAGATCACTATTTCACTTCTTCTCTCACTTGGGGAATTTCTGCTGGAGATTCACTTCCTGAAACACAATTTGTGTTCCATGACACATTTTCGGGTTATCTACCCTCCTTACCTCCTTAAGTAATCAGGAGGTCCTTTTTAGAATTTCTAAATAGTCAGTTAATAAAAACTAAATGTGAATGGATAAGGCTGTTTAAAAAAAATTAAAACATGACCAATAGGTGTAACCCCTGTAATATTCTGATATTTAAAAAATAAATAAAATTTTAAACAAAGAGAAAAAAAATTGAGTTCAAAGATAAAATGTTACCATTCTAAGATAAGGCAGGCAAACACTGTCTGGTATATCTTTAACCCTGTACTTACCAGATCAAGTGCTCATTAAATATCTGCTAGAATGAAATCAAGAAAAACATCCCTGTATCTTCAGTGGAATGTAGGGTTTAATGGCAAGGGGATCTCCCCACGTCTTCCATTTTGATCAACTTTGGAGTCTTTTAATATCTTGAGCCTCCTCTCTCGTAATTAGCAGAAACTGTTCCAAGCAATAGACTGGGCCAATCTGGCTGAGTTGTATTACTATGCTATTTTAGGATGAAGTGTTGATGTAATAGATTGAAAGAAATAGATTTCATGCAAAATGTACTTAGGGGCTATAGTGACATGCCCTGCTTCTCACTCCCAAAAGCAGTGAGAGACATAAACACCAAGTGGATAAGAACAAAAATATGAAAGTCAGCATAAAGAGATTGGCTACCTGACCAGCATATTAGACTCTAATTTGAAAATGTTGGCATATGTAATGAAAGGATGTGATGTTCAAAAGGTCATCCATGGATACATAGAAGAAAGGAGAGCCATAAAAGGGAAAAAAGTAGGTGAAGTTCATTCAAGAACCGGATGAAGGGGTCTTAGCCAACGGACTCTACTCCTGTTTCATGAGTGGCTGGCTGGTCTGTGCCAGGCATTGGAGACATGGTAGAACAAGACAGGGTCCTTGCCCTGAAGGTACTGGCAAGCGTTTGTGGGGAGGACTTTCAGTGTCTCTGATATGACTGACAAAACTATCTCTAATGGGCTGACTTAGCCTGATGCCATTAAGGAATCCTTTTTCATCTAAATCTTCTTTTTCTAATTTGAAATGCACTAATTCACCTTATCATTATGGTCACTCTTCTGGAATAGATCTTCTTAGAGTGAGAGAAGATGCAGTTATCTCTATCCAATGAGCTATTTCTCATTATAATTTTAAAAATTGATATTTCTAATTTAGACATCAATCTCATGAAGTTGATTTGTGTGAGTCTCCCTTTGAGAAACAGACCCTTTCTTGCTGATCCAAAAGAATCAGCTTTCTAAGCCTATTCAGTAAAGTTGTGAAAGACATTCATTAAGGACTCTGTGGAAAGAGACTTGCCCATGAATAACTACTATAACATCTATAAATTCCCAGATGAAGGATGTAGAATGTATTGGCAAGGTTTATGAAACTGTCTGTATCAAATAATGTAAGGCCATGATGCAGGAACTGTTTTAAAAGTCTGATTTCCACAGAAGTATAGACATAGCTAACAGTTCACCAGCCGTGGTTCCTTAACTTGCCGCCCTGTAATTGCTTACTGCTGTACCTGCTTACTGCTTAAGTGTCACATATCCTTGGCAGATGCAAGATTTGTGACTTCCCCAATTGCTTCCATAGATAGCATCACTATTATAAAACCTAAAACTGGTCTTTGAGATATCTTCCAGACTGTGAATTTGGGGAGACCACCTGGCATCAATCAGACCAGTGGAATTTTCTTTCCAACACTATTCGCCATTGTTTATTGTTATCACTTGTTACCTGAATGTTCAACCGGATTGTCAGTTCTTGCCAACAATGCACTGTGTCTGTCCTGTTCTTCTGGTATCACCAGAGCCTGGCACATGTCCAGGCTGGAGTAGACACCATCATAATTCTTAGATGAAGGAAAAAGGGAAGGAGAAAGGAACTGAAAACTTTACCCAGAGAGGGAGTGTAATAGTTATAGTACTGGTGGATTAGACAGCTTCATATAGGCAATGTTTATATTATAGTTAATTTTGAGTCATACAACTTAATCTTAAAAAATTTTGATTTACTTTATGCTCTGCCTAAATACCTAAAGTACCTACCAACCAGTGAAACTTCCATCTCAATTTTATTCTCAGGCTTAAAGATTAAGTTTCAGAAGATAGAACACTTTTAATTAATGTAGCCTTGGCTATGAGACATCCTTATTCAACTGGAATAGATTCCTTACCAATACAGCCACCTTCCTCTACATTTAGCATTTTGTTTGTTTAAATCATTTTATATTTTTGACTAAACTGGCTTTTTCCCCAAGAACTCTTTGTTGTATGTAACTATGGGGAACTTGAAACTTCTCATCACTGATTCAATTATCATGGAATTGCAATTTCTGAAGACTGTCAGAAACTGTGAACTAAGATTTCCAGGATGTATAATAAGATGATAATATTAAATAGAAAGGATGCCTAAATATTTAATAGAAATAAATTCGAATGGCACGACCTGTGCTACATTTTCATGCATATTTTCACAGAAGTTAAAATGAAGAGCATTTTCAAATTCCAGAACAAGTTGTATTATAGCCGGGAAACCTACAATTTGAATGTGGAGTCTCCATTTAAGAATGAAAAAACTGCTACCAGGACTTATTTAATGGAAACACCTAACACCTTAACAGATTATAGTCACAATATCCCAAAATGTTATGAAACCACCAAACCAGCCATTGAAATGGTATCTTTCAGCAGTTAAGACACAGATAGCTTTACTAACCCTAACTGATTTCCCAAAGCCATTCTGAGGTATTCACATTTATTTCAGACATGTTAATTTAATGGACGTTACGTTTTGTAGCAAGAATTGGAGAAGATGCCCAGACTCTATTAACATAATATTTACATATAACCGTAACAGCCAACATTTACTGAGTGAATACTCTCTGTGTGCGAGGTGCTTTAATTACGCATCTTCCTCCCTCTCTCTCTCTCTCTCTCTCTTTCTCGCGTGCGCGCGCACACACACACACACACACACACACACACACACCCCTACCTGTGTGGTTAGCAGTATCTCAGGGGGTTGGCACACTTTTTCTGTGAAAGCCAGATAATAAACACGTTAGGTTTTGCACACTGCACAGTCTCCATTGCAATTAATAAACTCGGCTGTTGTAGCTTTAAAGCAGTTGTAGACAATACATAAATAAATGGACATGTTTTGTTCTAATAAAACTTTGTTTATAGACTCTTGCATTTGAATTTTACATTTTTAATGTGTCACAAAGTATTATTTTGATTTTGGTTTTTTCCAATCATTTTAAAGTGTAAAAACTATTTCTAGCTCATGAGTCTTACAAGAACAGGTGGAAGGCCAAATGTGGCCTGGTGGTTTGCCAACTCGAGTACTATCTAAATATTCAAGGCAGGGAATGGAAACTCAGAGAGACTCAGTTGCTGGGAAAAAGCAGAGTCAATTCTGACTCCTCAGCCCCTTCTGCTTCTGATTCTTGTGCCTCCATCATTTATATTCAAGGCAAAGGCTAAAACCTTTCTAACCAAGATCTTAAAATGACTGGCAAATGAGTGGATTATGCCCGAGATGATATGTTTCTTTTTTTGGTAACACTGAATTCAACCACAGACTATTGCCTTCCATGGAGATTTTATCTCATTTGGAAGAGAAGAAGCTCTCGAAAAACAAAACTAATCAATTATGCTTGTATTTACTCATTGGTCCTTAAAATGAAAACAAGTTTGTTTTCCTATAACTATGTGTTTTGCTTACATTTTCTAGAGTTGGAAAACGACTTCTTAAATAACTTTTTTTGGTTTAAAACTCAAAAAGCTACTCAAGTCAACTTCTTCTAAAGGAAAAGGGCAAAAGATAAAGAAATGGAGGAAGAAAGGGGGTAAGAAATCAAGTATAAATTAAAACTCTCTTTTAAATTTGGATCTTTTAAAATTTAGGAGAAATGTCTTCATAGTTTCCAAGATAAACACTATAAGGTCTTTTTCAATCTGCAGCTTCAAGGAGCCTGAATCAACGAACCACTATTTGTTAAATGGGTATGAGGTCAGTTAATAAACTTTCAAGGAAGAGGAGAAGGGGAGGAAAGAGAAAAAGGAGGAGCAGAAGAAAAGGATGCCTCAGTCAAGAGGGGCAAAGTTAGATATATTCGGATCTAGGACAGACTGCTTAGACAAGAGGGCATTTTTCATTTCAGAAAAATGAAGACAAGTATGGGTTGGAAGAAAAGCACTGCCAGGGGCTTTGTAAACAAATTAAGCTCAAAGACAGTTAAAGCATGAAAGAGGAGTCATCTAGCCAGTATCTGTGGGGAAAAAATTGCACTAAGACAATTCCCTCATGGGGCTAGTTAAGTTACTATAGTGAATAAGATAATGATAATAATTCCAATTATTTTAAGAGCTAACGCTTTGCCTGGCAACATGTTAAATGTTTTTCATGTATTAATGAATCTTTATAAAAATCCTATGAGTAAGATGTTAGAATTATCTCCATTTTATAAATGAGGAAACTGAGGTACAGAGAGGTTAAATAACTGCCGAAAATCACATTGTGCAATATGGATAAGAGATAAAGATGGGATTCAGCTCAAGCCTGTCTGATGAGAAAGCCTGTGTCCTTAACTGCTATGTTAAACTGCTTCTCATTCCTATTAATGAAGATGAAATTGAAGCAGAGTGGTGTCATGATTTAATATTTTATATGAGTAATAGACTAATGTAATTTTAATAGCACTTTGTAATTTATAAAATGCATTCGCGCACACGATGTTTCACTTGGGTTTCTGTATCCCTATGTGGTAAGCTAAGGATTATCTTTTCCTAAGTATATCAGTGAAGAAATTTATGTTCACAGAAGTGACTTGTTCAAGGTTACAGGGTAAATGTTGGCAGAGTAGCAGGGAAGAAGCTACTGGCTATAGCTGTGTATGTGGGAACTCTGGACCCACCATTCAAAAAACAAGTGTTTTTGGACAAACAAACCCTTTCTAACTCCAGTGTCTACATCTGAAAAAATGAGATGGAATTCTAACTTCTCAGAGTCTCTGTCAGCTAAAAACCAATTAGCCTACTTGAGTGCCTTTGGTACACATAGGCAAGTGACAGGTGAATTTCTTTCACCTTCCTGTGATACTGGGTATCTAAGAGACAGCCTGGAACCACAGTCAGATCAGGGCTCTTTTCTGGACCACGCCCTTTGGTGCTGTTACTTTACATTCATTTGTAACCACAGGTTGCTACACTGGCTCTCCAGAAAATAAATAAATAAAGCCCTGGTTGTAGTATTTGCTACTTTCAAATAACAAATGTGATGTTACTAAATATAGAGTTGAGAAGAGAAAAGCTCAAAAAGTTTTCATCAATGGGTAAGAGCGGGCTACAGCATGCCATTAAGTAAAAACTATGATATTTGATCAGTGTTCTTCAAACTCTTTGTAAAAGGAGAATTTTTTTTTTTTCCAACTGATATTGAAATTGTATAGAACTCAAATACGGAAACTCAATACAATTAGAACTCTGCTGGATGGAGCAGAGTAGTGGAACACAGAGCCCTTCCCTAAACCTGGCTTCTACCTCTGTGTAGATCCGTAAGACGTTACTCAAGAACATATATTCAACTGGGTCATTTCTTAAGGTCCTTCTAGGACTCTCATTCTAAAGAAAGTATATGATATTATAAGGAACTTTTTTTTCATTTGATAATCCTGTAGAAAAGATTTACTTCTACACATTTGTATCATTTTAGTAAACCATTTGGATTTCTAACCAATGCAATACACAAAAATTAAGGACATTGAAAAAACCAAAGTCTCCTAGCTAATTATGTGCCTGATCAAATGACCGCCCCTTCTCGGCATCAACAACCAGATGACCTCACAGTGACCTTCACTCTTTCACTGCACAGCTCATGGACCTAGGCTCTGTGACACTTCATAGGAGGTGACAGACTTTCAGACAGCAGGGATTCTAGTCTCAAGCAGGAAGAGGTAAAATGGCAGGTGTCAGAGAGTTGGAGAGAGAAGAAAACATTTCTCAGAAAAACCACTTGACAGTCAGTATGGCATTTGATAATTAAATACTTTTTTTGGCCTGAATTTCATCCACCTGTAACACAACCCTATGAGTTTTTACACACTTCTTAAACTCATCAAGTTCCTTCCTGCCTTGGGGCTTTTGCAGATGTTGTTCCCCCTAACCAGAAGTTTTTCCTGCTTTCCTTTACCCAGTCAACACTATGAGACACTTCCTCTGGGAAGCTTCCTCTCTTACCTCTTACTACCTATATCCCCTGGTATGTTCTCAAAAATCCTGTACTCCTTTGCAGAATTACAAGTGATTAATTTCTTGTGACTTTTTTTGTATGTTTGTCTCTTCCTATGGAATAGAAGTTTCATGAGAACAGGACATTGTCTCTTTTATTTTTTAACACTGGGCGCATAGCATCTGAAACATGCAAAGCACTCAAATAATGTGTTCTTCCACTCACAAATAAAAAAAAATTCAAAATGGAGTCACAGGATTAGGAAGACAGTGATGTAGGAAGCACCAGAAATCTTTCTCCTCAACTAGATAATAATTTCACTGACAGAATCTGATGTAACTACTTTGGATTCTACCGAAGGACTGAAAATTCCAAGGGAAAGGTGGGACAGTTAAACTGTAGTTAATCTTGGTCAATTTAAGATTTTAGCACAACAGCAGCTACTCATTCTCTGCCTGCTCACCCCATTAGCGGGCAGCTTGCACACAGCTTGTGGGAGGCAGGATGGGCAAAAAGGACTCTGTCCTCCAAGTACCAAGAAATTTTTGCTCTGAGATGCAAAGAGTCAGCAGCAATTGTTGAACCTCCCCCCACTGTTGTAAGGTCTTCTTCCTCTGACTGAAGTGACTTTTAATGCAATGTAAAGGACCAGGGTGGGGGACCACCTTCATTTTTCTCCTTTTTCCACTTATTGGAACCAGGCATTAAAAACTAGGACATTTGAAAGCAGCTGCATATGCCAGGGGGTGGGTGCATAGAAAGTAACCATGCTTGCCCAAGGGAAAGGGCAGACTCAGAAAAGACCTGAGTATACCTTCAGCTGACACCTCAGAATAATTCTTGGTACAAAAATAGCCTACAGTAATCTAAATGAAAGAAAAGAAAATCCAGCAAACCCTGGGGAAGAGAGATAATCTGATTTCCAGAGTTAGTACATTATTAGATTCAAGTGTCCATTTTTTTCAATAACAAAAAAAAATTGTGAGACATAAAACAGGAAAGTATGACCTATTCCCAAACTAACAACAAGAACAACAGAGACTATAACTTAAAAAGATTTGATAGCATACCTACTAGACAAAGACTTTAAAACAACTGTCTTAAAGATGCTCAAAGAACTAAAGGAACATGAGGAGGAAGCCAAGAAAATGATGTATGAACACAATAGAAATATAAGTGGAGATACAGAAAACTTACAAAGAAGCAAAAATGTCATTCTAGAACTAAAAAGTATAATAACTGAATGAAAAAATTCACTAGAGGGACTTAAAAGGCAGATTTAAACAAGTATAAGAAAGAATCAGCAAGCTTGAAGATAAGACAATAGAAACGATTTATAGACTTTATCAATAGAAAAGATCCAGTCTGAGGAGAAAGAAAAACAATTGAAGAAAAGTGAACAAAGCCTAAGGGACCTGTGGAATGCCAACAAGGAGGTAAACATATGCCTCCTTTACCAAAAAGAAAAGAGAAAGAGAAAGGGGCAGAGAAAATACTTGAAGAAATAATGGTGGAAACCTTCTCAAATTTGATGAAAGGCATGAATGTAAACATCCATGAAGCTCAATGAACCCAGGTAGATAATCTCAAAAACACACACACTGATACATGTTATAATCAAACCATCAAAAGCCAAAGGCAAAGAGAGAATTTTGAAAATAGCAACAGAGAAGTGATGTGTCACATACAAGGAATTCTCAACATGATTATCAGCAGATTTCTCCACAGAAACTTTGGAGACAAGCTGGCAGTGGGCTAATATATTCAAAGCACTAAAAGGAAAAAAAAACCCTATTAATTAAGCATTCTATATTTTACAAATCTATCATTTAAAAATGAGGAAGAAATTAAAAGCATTCCCAGATAAGCAAACGCTTAGGGCGTTCACTAACTCTAGACCAGCTCTGTAAGAAATGAGAAAGGGAGTCCTCCAGATTGAAATGAAAGGACACTGGAGAGTAACATGAAAGCATATAAAGAATAAAGGTCTTAGTAAAGGTAAATACATAAGCAATTATAAAAACTAGTATTATTGTAACAATGGTGTATAACTCCACTTTTTGTTTTCTAGATGATTTAGAAGATTAATACATTAAAGAACAATTAGTATAAAAACTAATGTTATTGTAACTTTTGTTTTCAACTCCACATTGTTTTCTACATAATTTAAAAGATCGCTATATTAAAAGATTATCAGTTTGTATTTTCTGACAAAGTAAAAATATGTAATTTTGTGACATCAACAACTGAAAGAATGGGGACAGAGCTGTTAAAGGAATGGAGGATTTTGTATTATTGAAGTTAACCTGATATAAATTCAAATTAGAGTGTTACATCTTAAGGATGTTACATGCAATCCCTATAACCACATATAAAATAGCTAAACAATGTATGCAAAAGGAAATGTTAAAATGTATGCAAAAGGAAATGCAAAAGAAAAATGTTAACATTTCACTACAAAAAAAATCAACTAAACACAAAAGACAGCTAAATGCAAAGAAGCTAAAAGGCATAAAGATAAATAGCAAAATAGCAACAGATAGCAAAATGACTGAAGTAAGTCCCTTCTTATCAGTAATTACTTTAAATGTAAATGGATTAAACTCTCCAATCAAAAGACAGAGGTTGACAAAATGGATTTCAAAAAATGATCTAATGATGTGCTGTCTAGGAGACACACACTGTAGATTCAAAGACACAAGCAGATTGAAAGTCAAAGGATGTAAAATGATATTCCATGCAAACAGCAATGAAAGGAAAGCAGAGGTAGTTATATTAACATCAGAAAAAAAGCATGTTATTTCAAAAAAGTTTAAATAAGCTACATGACATTACGTATTAAAAGTTTCAACAGAGCAAGAAGATATAACAATTATAAGAATTTACATACTTAGACTGCCAAAATACATGAAGCAGAAATTGAGAGAATTGAAGGGAAAAGTAGATATTTCTATGATAAGAGTTGGAGACTTTAACACCCCACTCTCAATAATAGACAGAACCAGACAGAACTTAAGGAAGGAAATACAGGACTTGAACACTACATTAAACCAACTAGATGTAACAGCTTATTCAAAAGACTCTACCCAACAACAGAATACACATTCCTCTCAAGTTCATGTAGGCCTTTTTCCAGAATAAACCATATGTTATGCCACAAATTAAGCCTCACTAGATTTAAAATGATATATACCATGCAAAGCATATTCTCTGACCACAAGATTAAGTTAGAATTCAATAACAGAAGAAAAATTGGAAAATTCACAAATTTGTGGAAATTAGACACTTTTAAGCAATCGATAAATCAAAGAGGAAATCACAGAGGACTTTAAAAAATACTTAGACACACACACACGCACACAAAACAACATATCAAAACTTATGGGACACAGTAAAAGCAGTGCTAAGGGGGCAATTTATAGCTATAAATGCTTACATTAAAAAAAGGGAAGATCTTCAATCGACAACCCAACAACCTAATTTTATGTAGTGAATGCCTACAATTTATGTATCCTTGACATCCATTTTGAATATAAGTTGAACTTTCTCATACAAAAAGAACTGGTAACCTTTGACAAAGTTTCCAGTTTTCTACCTACTCCCATTCCCTTCAAGTGGTTGATACAAAAATGTGCCTTACATAACAACCTCCTGTTGACTACCTCTCTGTGGGACAGCTAGAAACAACCCAATTGACATGCTCCACTGAGACATCCTGAATGGAATGTGCAGATACACCACAGTGACCACCCTTCATTTACAGTGTGATGGCACAGAACTTGTGCCTGCTTACTCTAAACCCACCAATTAGAATGTCCCATGGGAAACCTCTTTGGGTAATGCCTTGGACCCCAGTCGAAGTGTTGGATCACAGGTTCCATTCTCTGTCTCTTGCTCCCCACTTTCTGGTTCAACATGCATGCCTCAGAAGGTTCCCCTTTCCCACTGGTCCTGTTGCTCTGTTCTCTGTTGGATTTGTAAGTAATAAAAAGCTTTTGCTATTTTATGGGCCATTAAAGAGTATGTACACACACACACATGGTTTGAATGTGTGTCCCCTCCAAAACTAATGCTGAAATTTAATTGCCATTGTAGTAGTATTAAGAGGTGAGACCTTAAAGAGGTGATTAGGCCATGAGGGCTCCAGCCTTATGGGTGGGACTGGTGCTGTTATAAAAGGGTGACTTTGCCACCTTCTTGCTCTCTCTCACCTTCTCTTTGCCCTCTTGCCATGTGATGATGCCCTCCATCAGATGCCAGCACCTTGATATTAGATTTCTCAGCCTCCAGAGCTATGAGCCAATAAGTTTCTCTTCATGATAAATTACCTAGTCTCAGGTATTTTGTTATAACAGCACAAAACAGACACACAGATATGTATGTGCATATAAAATATGGATCCTCTTTTTTGGTGTATGTATATATATTTTTACATATGTGTGTGCATATATATATATTTTTTCATTGTCCAGATATGGAACTAAGGTTCTAAGAGCTGAGTAGCATGTCCAAGGCGACTCAGCTGGTAAGGAAGAGCCAGAATCCAGAATCGAACCTGGGTCAGTCTGACCCACCACCTCTGCTCTTTCCACCTGTACATTCTGCCCTGGCTTATCACCACATCTCTCCCATGGAGATTTTAGTCCTCCTTGTTTCTACCTCTTCAGTTTCACATTCCTTTCCAATCTTCTTTAGAGACATTTCTAAACCTCCTTACTACCCCTCTGGTTCACTGTTTCTCAGTGAGGTCCGGAATGCTATTTGCATCAGAGACACCCATCAGTCAAAAGGGTAACTCGAGGCCCCACATGGGTCTGCTGAGTAAGAACATGTGGAGGCAGAGCATGGGAATCTGCATTTGGGTCAAGTTTCCTGAACAGGTTATTTTACACAGCAAATTTTGAAAACTGCTATTCTAGTTATTATATTAGCCTTTGTACTAGGTATGAATTAACAGTATTAATACCTCTCTTCATATACCCAAGCCTCTTCCACTTTTTCTTCATATCACTTGCTACCTGCCAATATGCTGTATGTTTACCTTTTTGTTGTATTTCCCTTTTAGAATGTAAACTCCATAAAAGCATGGGTTTTTGCCTCTCTTGTTCACTGCTGTCCACTAAGACCTGTGAGTGACCACTAAGTATTTGCTGAATAAGCAAATGAACAGAAAGGGTCCATTCCAAGCCCAATGTTCTTCCTAATTACCACCCTTCCCAGACAGCCACCACTGACTGGTCCTGTCTCAGCACCCTATAAGTTCTTTTCATCATTTTTTAGCACCCTTCTTCAGAGAATACTAGCAGTTCTCAAAAGTATTTTACATCCTTTCTTGACTTTCATCCCTACAAAAATCCCTAAGTAGTTATATATGCACATACACAAATTAACATTTCAGGAAAGTAAAGCTCATAATCGTTAATTTAGCAATCTATTCCCTAAATGAAAGAACTGGGTATAAATCAGCACTTCTCACTCTACATCTAAGTCTCTCCTCAATGCCAAACAGTTATTCATCATAACCATCTACTTCTTTGGGGTTGAGCAGTCATTCTCAGAGTATGGGCTTCCACCATCAGAATCACTTGAGAATTGGTTAAAAATTCAAAAACTTGGGTATGACCCCAGAGCCACTGAGTCAGAACTCTGGGAAGGGGCCCAGAAATTTGTTTGAACAAGTCCTCCAGGAGAGTCTTGTGCACACTCAAGTGAATCACTGAGTTAGGACTATAAACCACCAGACCATAGACCATCACAATGGAAATGCTACTTCTAACGAATAACGCAGTGAGCAATGGTCACTAGTAAACACTACAGGTAATGAACTTCGCCAGAGTAGCAGAGATCACAACAGTAGGAGATGATGCAGCAAAATGCTAAGCACAGTTTTGGTCCCATGATAAACTCTCAAAGAAAAAAAAATGTTATGAAGAATGGAAAACAGAACAAGTCAATGTCAAGAAATACTAAAGAAGGCAGGCAGGAAAAGTATGGGTAAGTATGTCTGTTACCATTCTCAATGGGACTGATCTGTGCACCATGTTGAATGAGAGCACAGCCCAATTTGGGGCAAAGGAAAACCAACTCAGTCTTCCCGTTTCCAAATACGATTTATGAATGAAATGCTTATGTGAGTCTTTCCTCAGGACCAATACAGATCATCTTCTCTTTAATAGACTACGTAGTCATGGAAAAACACTACCTACCCTCTTCCACAACCACCATCTGTGAATTTGTTTCTAA
This sequence comes from Varecia variegata, assembly GCA_028533085.1. NCBI lineage: Eukaryota > Metazoa > Chordata > Mammalia > Primates > Lemuridae > Varecia > Varecia variegata. The sequence goes on from CM052447.1 coordinate 16,384,659, forward strand.
TTAGTTAAATGTCCCTATTACACACGTTCTCTGGGGAATAATTTAAGAAAATCAGTCCTGCAGAGTTTGTTATTAGACATAATGAAGAGTGTTCCTTTTTATCTTTCTAAGAACACTAATTTAATCACCTGGAATCATTTCTGTAGTACAGTAAACACAGCTAAGAATCAGCCAATGATATTAATGCCATGTACAGAAATCTTAAAAAAAAAATAATACATTTCCCTCACTTTAGATATTTGTCATTTAGATAATCTATTTTTATTAAAATAAAAATATTTTGATTGTCAATACTCAACTGAACAACTTAGACAGTATAGACAGATAATGCCAATTTCCCTCTATAATAGAAGGGAATTCCCTTTTCTTTTATAAAGAAGAATTTTTAAGAATGTATATAAACTCAATACAGATAATCATAGTAAAGGATATAAACATTCAAACCAGTAATTATTCAATACATATCTAGTGGCACCAGCCATATTACAACTAATTGAGTCACTCTTCTTTGTTCATGCTACAAGGCTGTTAAATATGCACAGCTGCTTTACAATCCTCCTTATGCTACCAGTTGGTGAAAATATTATTTAACTAGGAATCAGCCACTATTAGGAATCAAAGTCATTCATTCATTCATTTTCTCACTCATTTACTTAGTAAAAGTATTTGAGTGCCTACCACATCCCAGGACTGTGCTAACTATAAGGGGTAGGAGGCTCCAGATGTTCAACAACCCTTCCCTCCTGCAGATAATGCAAACACGATAGCTCTATTTTGCACTGCTTCAGAAAGTAAAGTCAAGATGAGTGAACTAAAGCGTGTTAGATACCTTTCGCATCTGCTTTCCAAACACTCATTCTTGTCTTCCTGGAAGAGCAGAGACCTCATTTCACTTGGAGAACCAAGTCCTCCCATGTTTCTGGTTTACATAGTTTGACTGAGCTGACTCCACCTCTCAATGCCAAAAAATTGCCACATGACCCAGGCCTAGTCTATTAATACCAGCACCTTCTCTTCACCAGTGATTGGTCTATGTCAGACTGATGACCAAACCATGCTAATGAGACTCAACACTTCAGATTTATGTTAGAACTACTGGAAAATGGAAGCTTTATCAGCTGAGTTCACTAGCTTTGTGAGAATATAAGCTTGAAACTCTTGGACTTACTATAGTGAGAGCCTATGGTAGGAGGAGGAAATCAAGCACCAGATGGAGAAATAAAAAGTGTGGATAACATCATTTTGTCCATTTCCCGGATCTAGCCATTCCTAAACCTAAGACCAACCTCTGGATTTTGGCAGGGGTGGGGGGATCTATTTTGTTCACTATCATATCTTTGCAACTAGAACAGACTTAGCACATGGCAGACACTCAATAATCATTTGCTGAAAAAATAAATGGGCACGATTTTGTTCCTAACCTTCCTTTCCTAATACTACTCCCTTTTCCCATATACACGCACACAGGATATCCACCCATCGACACTGTCATAATGCCCTGAATCCTCTTAAGATCACCATTACTGGCCTGCAATTTACAAATTTTTTTCACATTATTTCTTGGGTGTTCATTATCACAAAGAGATGTAAGAATTCAGTAGCCAGATTTTTTTTTGGGGGGGAGGGTCATACATCAGGAACCAGGCTTATCACAGTTGAATTAGTAACCCAATCTCTAAATGAATGTGGTAGAATTAGAACTCAGCACTTGTATTTTTAAACATAACACTTTTTAAAACACCAACAGGTAAATTCCTTTCCTTTTTCCCCTGATTTATGTTTGTATCAACATCACCTAGATAGTCTCTGGAATTTTATATGTACTCAATAAATGCTGAATGTTAAATAGATGTTAATTGGTTAAAAATCTCACTTTGTAATATTATATTGGGTTTTCATTAATGGATATGTCTTTCATTCTGAGAACTGCCTCCTAATTAAGCAACCTTGCTCTATGGGTTTGCTCTAATAATGACTTTTTATTCCAATTAATACAATGCGGTGGGAAAACTAATTCAGTGTAAAAAATTCTCTGCATTAAAGTGAAAATGGGTGGAGACTGGGTCCAAAATGTTACTGGCAGGAATTGTATTCTTAATTCTTATTTTCCCAACACTGCAATGTGCCCCCTCTGTGGATTGCCTGTGCTTGTACTAACTATGTAAATGTATCTCTGATTGATTTTTAAAACAGCACACCAGGGCATATTCAGCCCCTGAACAAGAAAAATATCATCCAACTGTAAATATCCAATGGAGCATTAAAACTGTTTCTTCTCTGCCCTGTGTTATTGCAGAACCCAAAGCGAGAAGAAATATTTTCTAAAATCTGGCTTCCCATTAGATTGAATCAACGTCAATTTGAAAACCAGGAAACAAAAATGCCATTAGGAAGTCTTCTGGTATATAAAATATTCAAAAGTCCCTGTGGCTCAGAAAGCATTTCTAAAACTGCTGGGCACTTTCCAGCCTGATCCTATAGGAGAATGTTTTAACAGTTTGCATTCTAATTGCACATTGTTATATGTGTGCTCTTGTTCCCAAATCAGACACTATGGGTTTCCAGCCATAATGCACCGGATACCTATTAATACAATACTTTGGAAAAAGCAATCTGTTGGAGGAATAATTCTCAGCATCACAAGAGGCAAACTAGGGGCATGACACTGTCGCCAGTTCTGGGACAATGCGTATGTATGTTTTCTTTTTTTTTCCTCATTAAAACACCAGCCAAAGTACATACTGCTGAAACTGGTACATATTGTTGGTCAATGAAATAGCTCATCTTATTTGGGAAAAAGGAAAGACTAGACAATGCATCCAACAGTAAAATATTTTTAAAAAGGCGTGGAACAGGAGAAAAAAATCCATACACACACATATAAATGTGTATGTGTGTGTATATATATACACACACACACATAAATGTATAAATATGTGTGTCCATATATATATATGTATATGTATGTTTTCTAATAGTATTTGTTAGTACATAACTTAGGCTCTAGCCATTGCACAGAGCAGTAGAAATTTCTATGTGGATTATTTCTGGGACAGCCACCATGACTTGCTACTATCTGAATGTGTAGCTCCACTTTCCTCTTTGTAGCTTTTTAGAGCTTCCCATCTGCAGGGGAAGTAATGTAAAAAAAAAAAAAAAAAGACACGTTTTTATTCTCATCATTTTCTCTCTTTCTACTCACCACTAAAAGATGACTTGAAAAACAGCATGGTATAGTTCTTGCTCATGGAAAACAAAAACAAACAAAAAAAAAACCTCACAGATACTTACACTTTTCCAACACTTTTCATGATAACCCTTCTCAAAAGAAAGGGGAACAAATCCTGGTGATTATGAGAAGTTCTTGAATATATTTTTTATGTTTTTTTGGTCTTATGCATTTCTTCTTTTGTGAACAGTCCATTCATATACTTTTTGTCTATTTCATCATTGGGTTGTTCCGAGTATTTCTCATGATGCCATGTTAACAAACAGAGAAAGAGGAAAGATCTGATTTCAAACTGGGAGAAATTTGAAGAAGTATCTATTGGGTATAAACTTTGTCGAAATGTTAGATTTGCTAACAACATGATCTATGTTGGATATATAAGCTATTAATGAAATATTTAGATTTTCATTAATAGAGTCTACAGCTCTATATTTGATTTCCCACATGTAATCTTTTAATTTATACCATAAATTTTATAAAATTGATACTCTGGACAATGTTGCAGGTTTCTGGAGATTTAAAAGAACTTGAGACATTTTGTGTTTCCTACCCTGCCCATAACAAACTATAAACACTCATATGGCTTAAGTCCTCTTTAGCTACATGAAGAATCCCAGAGCCCACAGACACTCTTCATGTTCAGGTTTTTGCAACCCGGGCATTATTGAAATTTTGGGCTGGATAATTGTTTGTCATAGGGGCTGTCCTCTGCAATGCAGGATGCTAAGCAGCACTCCTGGCCTCTACCCACTAGATGCCAGCAGCACCTCTCCAAGCTGTGACAATCAACTCCAGATATTGCCAAACATTGCCTAAAAGACAAGACTCCTTTCATTTAAAACCCACTGATCTAATCTATACATACAACGGAAATCTTTAATAGTCTCCAAACAAATTGCTTCCAGTTAAAAACATGTGGTCTCGTTTATACATGCAACAGACATTCTTGATAGCCTCCAAAATAGAAATTCAGTCCCTGCCATGGCAAGCCGTTTTTCCAAATGCAAAAGAGACATCTAAGTCAAGTAACTTGACCATGGGAGGAAACGCTGTAGTAGACTGTTGGGTCTATATCCCCGATAACTTTTGAACAGTTAACTATATGACACAGTGTGTTCTGTGGTTATACTGCCATGAAAAAAAGGTAAATACAAAAAAGCAACCTACAATTTCCACCAGGATAGGATTGAAAAGTACTTGTGAAGCTGCCTCAAAATGACTGCATCATGAATTACTTCAATAACAGTGATTTGAGCCCACATCCCATAAAGCCTCCCTCTCATTTACTCCTGACTTGCAAACCATCATTGAGTCCCTTGATTTTGCCTGAAACAAACAAAAAAAAGTATCTTGAGTTGATCCTCTCTGTTTCCATGTCCTCTACCACCCTGCTACACTGAGTCACCAGCATCCCAGGTTTGGCAATACCCTCTCCCAAGTGGGTTTCTTGCCCCCATCCCCATCCTGCTCCAATCTATGCAAGGAAGAGCAGCCACAGTAACCTTGAACAATAGGTAACTCTAATCATGCTAGTCCTGTGCCTAAATACTCTCCCATAACGTCCCACTGTTTTACAACAAGGCCAGGGCTCTTCCCACGGTTCAAAACCCTCCAGAATCAGGTCTCAGCCTACACACAACCACAGCATCTCTTGCTCACTGCACATCAGTCACACTGACCTTCTTTCAGTTCCTCGTCCTTCTCGGGCCCTCGATATATGCTCTTCTCTCTGCCAGAATGTTCTTCCTTCCACTCTTAACATGACCGACACCTTCTCTTTAAATTTCAGCTTAAGCATCATCTTCCCTGACATTGCAATCTGCTGCTTCCCCCACCCCTTTTTCCTTCTCTTATACCAAAGTATTATTTTCCTTTGTAACACATATTCCAGGGCATTGCTTCATATACTCTTATACCACTGTATGTGTAATGTCCAAGATCAGACTAAAAGTTGCATGAGGCCAAGGACCACATGTGTCTTGTTTATGTTTGGTGACAACACAGTGCCTCAACCACACCCAGCATGAGATACAAATGGTTGGACATATGAATGATCAGTTGCCCCTCAATCTCCCATCACCTTTATTTACATCACTTAAGCACGACGGGAAAGGCCAGCTTGCCTATAAAGCAAAACGCCATTCACTGAGGCCAAAACAATCTAATTATGTCCAAAGGGAAAAAAAAAGTCTGCCTGCTCTTTCTCAAGGTGGAGGCAGGGGATAAATGAGAGCTTGACTGCAAACCTACTCAGTCTCTTCCCCACCTCTTCAAAGGGTAAGCTGGTCTATCATTTGTCATCCAAGTGCTCTCTTCTGTCCCTTTTACTCACTTGCGTTTTATTAAGCTGTGGTCAATACTCCTCAGCAAATCCTGCAAAGGTTAACAGGCCAGCTCTGAGAACCCACAACCCTCTCTGCATTTTTATGCCCTTTATTCTAAGTGGGCTATTTTTATACCTGTTAGCTGCTAACAATCGGCAAAACCTCAGACTCAGAATAAAATATGACAAGGGCCAAGAGAGGTAACAATAACATTGCCTGTACTGCAGCCGGCCTACATTGATAACAGCAGGGAAAACGAGCAAGGAAGAGACAGGGAAAGGTGTTAGGAGGCAAAGACACTGTCCTGGGGCAGAGGGACAGGTAAGGCTGGCTTGACCCTCACAGCACTGGGCCCATCTCACTCTTCATTCCCTTAACCACTGTCCTGAAATCCTTCAAGATATCAAATCTTAGAAAAATCTCACAGCCTGGCAGGGCCTCACATTTGACAGTCCAAACCACCATCAGCTGTGTGAGTATTTCTTACAAATAGTAAAACCCACCATCTAAAAACTTTACAAAGTTCTTTCCCAACAATATGTTTGCACATGGGAGAAAAGATGCATACACAAGGATGCTCATTGCAACTCCTTATTGACTGCAAGGTCTCAGGGTCACAGGAAAAGAGGCAGCACATGCCTCAAACAGGAGAGAGTTTGTGACCAGCCAAGATGCTGTGTCTGTTGGAGAAGCTAGGAGCATAGTTGAATAAAATAGTGTAGAAGCCATTCCTGAGTTTTCACCCACCATGAACTTGGTTGATTTCTGCCACCAGAACCCAGAATAAAGAACTACTAGAACATTCTGCTTGATCTAAGTGCTTGTGCAATTTAGAGCACAGCCATTTGTTATGATAGCATCACACAGTGCTCTGGAGCCACACTGGAGTCTGGGGCAAAAGGAAATTTGTGTGCTCCTATAAGCACTTATCAGTATAATCTCCCATATTTTGAACCAAGTGCCAAAGAATAAAAGACCTATGATTTAAAAACATGACTGCGCATAAAGTCTCACGTTGCCTCATCTGTCCACGGGCCACTTTTCAACCCTGATACACCCACAGGAGTGGCAGGAGGGGATGACAGCCACCCAGACTAGGAACCAGGGACTGACCGTTCTCACTGCACAGTAATGCGTGGTCATGAAACAAACAAGCAACAACCACCTGTTACTTAAAATTTCAGTATTAATCATGAAGTTTTGTACACTGGTTTTCAAAATATATTAAAATAGGATTTATGTTAATAGCTGAGGTTATTATTTGAAGCATGTGCCTCATTGCCTCTCCTTTTCCTTGCCCTGGTGTCAAGCCTGCCTCTCATGCTAGGGGGCCAGGTGCTGAGTTTATGTTTCATTTCATCTCACTCTAAGACGGCCTGTAGCATCACTGCCCCTGCCCCCCCACAGGCCACTGCAGCCCCCTGTGGATGCCAGTGGGGTCCAGTGGTCCCTCGACCTGACTGGCCCACATTGCATGGAGTTATGTTCAGTCACCACTGAGGACAGAATTGGGTTTCCTCATTTACCTTTGCTCCCAAGAAGAATATGGCAACCTACAAATGTGGCAGCTGCTCTCACACTACTAATTTTAGATACAGGGACTTTGTAAACAAAAAAAAGATATATCAATTTTTCTCACCGTTCTGGGATCCTGTGATAACCCCTAAGTGACTCATCTCCGCTTCCCAGCACTGACGACTTCACTTTTAAAAATTCCAAAGCCACATTTTAAAAGTATCCTGCATAGCAAATAATCCAGGCTCTACTTCTCCCAGGGTAGAAGGGGTACTAAAAATTCTTTTCTTCTAGATGATTAGAGCCTTTCAAAGGTCAGAAGAGAAATAAATTTAGCTCAGGCGGTAAAATGGAAAGACCCCATAACTAGAGTTACAGCAGAGCCCGATTAATAAGTTACGCTGGTGGTGAGACTGCTCTATTGATCCAAAGTGAGAGAAGTCACAGGCGGCAGCGAACTGACAATGTGCTGTGAGCGAAATTTCCATGTTGTCAAAATCTCTCCTTCTCGCTAATCTGGGCATTGCTTCCTATTGACTTGCAAGAAAAATGAGTTCAACTCAGCCTGTTGGTGTTTCTGTTCTTTCTTCTATATATGAAGAAAGACATTCTATAAATCAACACTACAAGCATAAGCAATTATTTTGCATTTGCTTTTTCCAAGTTAGAGGAATGGTAAGGACAGATGGGGGTCCCACAACTTGTACTCCCAGAGGATGGTATCGGGGAAAACAGAAGCAAACAGTCCTCATTGTGTAGCCCGTGACTCTCCTCACTGACCCGACCTCTAATGTATCCTACACTTTCTCTTCTCTGCAGAGAAAGTGATCAGGGAAAAGGTGTAAGGAAAGAAAATGTTAAATTTCTCTAGGGAAATTTTTAATCTTCCAAATCAAGGGCCAGCACACTTTTTTTCTGTAAAGCATCACATATTAAATATTTTTGGTTTTGCGAGTGCCAGAGACAATGCAAAAATAACTGGATAGTTTTTTTTTTTTTTTTTTTTTTTTTTTAACAATGCCAAAAACAACAAAAACTTGACTTACAATAACAGGCTGTGGGCGATGGTTTGCCTTTCCTGGCTCTCAATGGCAACTGCCATTGTATCTTCCTAGACTCTCAAGTATCACAAACAGGCACACAAGTGCCCTACTCTCAAAAAAGAAAAATATGTAGTCTTAAGCAGAAAGCAAGAAGGCTTAATTCTTTGAGAGGACAAAAGGCATTCCTCGGCTTTGGAACTAAGTGCCTGTACTTTCTTGTGGATATTGTTATAATGAGGAACTCATCCTTGGACCACCATGGGATTCTCCTTTGAATAGAAAATTGTAAGACAAGTGTAATTTTGCTTCTGCTAAGAAAGGAAAAGCAAAACTTCTACATTGCTTTTCCTTCTCTTCAACATAAACTTTAAGTCAGAAGTTGCCAGAAGTCAAGTTCATTTATCAGAATGTTGGTGTTCCATCTGGGAATGAGCTATTTGGAGAGTAAGGGCAATTCAGGACCTTATCCACTGCACCTGCTACAAAGTTTGCCTGAGCCACTGCTGGCTTTAGCAAACTAACTTTAGACTGTGAGCAAGGGGAGAACACAAATCCATCATGTTCTCTGGGACATGCCCCTTGGATCATGATGTATTTACAGAAATAGCTCCCAAGGACTGCTGTCCTTGGTGGACGAAAAGTCACAATCTCTCTCTCTCTCTCTCACACACACACACACACACACACACACACACACCCTGTTTTATTCTCAAGCTAAGAGACACTCCAAAAAAAGTTGTTTTAATATTTTGGGATCAGGTACTGCTTCAAGTATTTTAAAGCTATATATTCTGTCAGTGAAAAACAAATACAGACAAATGCTTTTATGCAATTTCAGAAAGCTTAAATCCACAGTTCCCCTCCCCATGCTGACCTGCCATAAATGCCAGCATAAGAAGCTCCTGCTTCAGAGAGATTATGATTTTGTTTAGCATCAGATAAGACCAGAATAAAGTTCCAGGCTGATCTACTTTTCCCTATAATTTCCAGGACCCCTCCACATAGGAAGGCAACCTGCCAATATTTTTCCCATTGTTGAAAGGCTATGGGATCTTAGAACCATGTGTCCGGGCAAAGATTTTTTGTGTAAGACCTCAAAAGCATAGGCAACCAAATAAAAAATAGACAAATGGGATTACATCAAGCTAAAAAGCTTCTGCAGAGCAAAGAAAATAATCGACAAAGTGAAGTACCCAAAAATGGGATAAAATATTTGCAAAATATCCATTTGACAAGGGATTAATAACCAGATCATATAAGGTACTCAAACAATTCAATAGCAAAAAAAAAAAGAAAAAATCTGATTAAAAAGGGGACAAAAGATATCAGTAGACATTTCTCAAAAGAAGACATACAAATGGCCAACAGGTATATGAAAAATGCTCAACATCATTAGTCATCAAAGAAATACAAATCAGGGGCCACGTGCTGATGGTTCATGTCTGTAATCCCAGCAGTGTGGGAGACCAAAGCAGGAAGATTGCTTGAGGCCAGAAGTTTGAGACCAGCCTCTGCAATATAGGGAGACCCTGTCTGTACAAACAAGCAAACAAACAAATGAAGACATGCAAATCAAAACCACAATGATATATCATTTTATCCCAGTTAAAGGGGCTTGTATCAAAAACACCAGAAATAAAGAAGCTGGGAAGGAAATGGAAAGGGGGAATTCTCGTATGCTGTTGGCAGGAATGTACATTAGTACAAGCTACTACAGAGAGCAGCATACAATTCCCCAAAAAACTAAAAGTAGAACTACTATATATGACCCAGCAATTCCACTACTGAGTAATATCGAAAAGAAAGGAAGTCAATATATCAAAGAGACATCTGCACTTCCATATTTATTGCAGCACTATTCACAAGAGCCAAATTATGAAATCAACCTAAGTGTCCAATAATAGATGAATAAAGAAAATGAGGTATATATACACAATGGCATATTATTAAGCCACAAAAAAGAATGAAGTCCTGTCATTTGCAGCAACATGGATGCAACTGGAGGTCCTTATGGCCAGTGAAATAAGCCAGGCACGGAAAGACAAATATCCTATGTTCTCACTCATGTGTGGAAGCTAAAACAGTGCGTCTTATGAAGACAGAGAATAGAATGCTGCTTACCAGAGGCTGAGAAAAGCAGAGGGCACAGGAGGATGCAAGGGTGAAAAAAAGAATACACATGTATTTATTTCCATTGAACTGTACACTTAAAAAGGGTAAAGATGGCAAAAATTATTTTAAAAATTACTTATTTCATATTAAAAAGAAAACCAAAAAGTCCTTATTTTAGTTGAAGCCTTTTTATTAATTCCAGCGGTAGAAGCAACATCTTTAACTCTATTTTTCTCGTTTTCTTCTTGCCTGTGTTTCATTGTTAAAAACACAGGTTGAGATTAAAGGCCGTATAAAGAAAGGAGTCTCAGCATGGTCTCTTCCACCATCTATGGGACCATGGACCAAAATAACAATAGGTAACATCTCTTGAGCGCCAGGCACTGTATGAAGTGCTCTCGCTGCATGATGTGACTTAGCCCTGGCCATAGTCCTATCCAGCAGGCACTGCCAATGTCCCTACTGCAAAGATGAGGAGACCAAAGCTTAGAGGCACGAAGTGACTTTATTTGTACCACAAAGCTAGTAAACAGAGTTTGGAGAGTCAAACCCAGGTTCTGTGACTTTAGGGTCTGAAGTCTTCTCTATGCTAAACACACCACGTGCCTCCTAAATCTTAATCCTACTCTGGCCTCCCCAAATTATTAATACTAAGTGACCATGGAGACATCACTTGATTTTTCTGGCTTTAGCTATAAAGTTAGAAGTTGGGACAAGACAACCTTAAAGGTAACTATCAGATAATATATTCTATAATGTATGATATTTTGATTATCTTTGATAGTACTATTGCCTAAACATAACTTTTTATGTTCTTATGAATTTAAGTAATTCAAAAATAAAAACAAACAAAAGACAGCCTAAAAGATGAATTCTAATCTGAGCTTTTAAATTTTCTGTGGTCAAATTTTGCAGATCAAAACGCTATCATATGACATTTGGTTTTGTCAATTTACTTGGTGATGGTTATACCTCTCAGAAGATCTAAAGTTACTCTTGCAGAGGTTTATGTCAGCTACTGTCCCTGGAGCTGGCTTTGTTGGAGCTAAAAGGAGAAAGGGAAAGAAGGCATAGAAATGCATAGTATCACTGTGCAAGGTGCCCCTCCTGTGCCCAGAAAGGGTGATGAGAGCTTTGCCTCTGGCTAGTCTTGGATAATCTGCTAGAAAGGCTGGGACCACAGCAGGTCAGAATTATGAGACACAGAAGCCAATTCATCTCCTAATGAGTTTTACATTTTTGTTTTCCTTCTTGCTGGCAACAATTTTATACTTTTCTTCTTTGAACACTTGGGGTGGGGCTGAAGGCATCAGAGCAGTAAAACAATTTTGAAACATTAAATGATCAAGAAGAAAATCAAATGAGAAAGAGTTTTTTTTATTCATTATAGTTTATTATGGGGGTACAACCATTCTGGTTAAATATATTGCCCATGCCCCTCCCAACTCCCCGAGTCTGAGCTTCAAGAGTGTCCATTCCCCAGACAGTGCACATCGCACTCATCATGTAGGTATACACCCATCCTGTCCCCCACCCCCATCCCCCCGAGTCAAATCTTTAAGCGTGTCCATTCCCCAGACAGTGCGCATCGCACTCATCATGTAGATATACTCCCATCCCCTCCCCCCACCTCTGTCCGATACACAATTGGTGTCATTCCCAAATGTGCACTTAGGTGTTGATCAGGGAAACCAATTTTCTGATGAGTACATGTGGTGCTTATTTTTCCATTCTTGGGATAATTCACTTAATAGAATGGGTTCCAACTCTCTCCAGGAGAACCAAAGAGATGTCGTATCACCGTTATTAAGAAAACTATTGTTTATTAAGTGATTAGCCAATACAAAGCACTTGATGCTTGTTATGTGATTATCTCTGCACAATGAATCAGATTGGATATCCTCATCTTACATACGAGGAAACAGAGTTTGAGAGAGTCAAATGATTGGTTGAAGTTGCACAAATAGTAACAGAGCTGCATCTAGAACAGAATTATTAATATTTTCAAGAACATTTTAAAATGCCAAATCAAAAGAGCCATGGTACAAAGTGTTTCATGACAACAATGTTTTGTAGCTCCCATTTCATGTTAGATTGCCCAAGTACAGGACATTTTTAGCATCACTGTTTTAACTCCCTGTTTTAACCCTGCCATACATTTGTAACATTATACCAACATAGGTGATTTTGTTTTATTGAGGACAAAGTTTTTTGGTATGAACTACAGTCAATTTAATTTCTTCATCAATATTCTATTCTACCCAGCATTATAAAATAGTTACTTGGTTCTAATTCCTTTTATTTTGTTAAAAATTATTTTCACCAGTATCAAGTCTTTTCTGTGCAAACTTCAGGGAGGGTTTTATGAAACATTTTGACCATACCAAATGTTAATTATTCAGTTTTCCTTTGACTCTAATATTTCTAGTAAGTTCAGTGTTTCAGGTCAAAATCTTGCAGATCTAAATGCTATATGCCATGTAGTCTTGGTCAACTATACTTCTTGATAACTATATCTACCAGTAAGTGTCACTGTTTATTGGAGACTTGCCTGAGAGTTTGCTTCTGTGTACTAGCTGATTCATGAGCAAACTGCAAGCAATTTCCCTCAGACATTCCAGGATATCTCTACTGTCAAAGTTAATCCTTTGGGTCACTTACTCAGCTCCTCTGTATACTTCTGATTACATTATGCTTGTGCATTTGGTCATTCGTAAAGCAAAGGAAAAATTATGGGTTCAAAATGGAAAGGTCACTATGTTCTCTTTGAGAATACGTTGCATACTATCATAATCAGTAATAAATTTCCTTAGTTTTAATGAAGGGGTGAGAAAGAAGATATTTAATTGTCTGGCAAATTTTTCCTCAGGCTACAAGTTCAAATATCAGAATGTTTGGTTCAAACAGCCAACTGGCAACCTAAAGTAGCAACCAAACATCTCAAATTTCAGGCCTCTATAACCATTTTCATGTTTATGGCAGAAAACATATGAAGAGGATCAGCTACATTTAAAGTGGTCAGCTTCTCAAAGGCCCATGCAAAACCACCCTTCTTGACTCAACAAATAGGAAGCAACGCTTCTGAGATCTCTTCATATCCATCCCTAATACTAACCATTGATTTCATTTTGGAACTTCCCTCCCAACACACATACACACGCACGCACGCAAAGACCAGAGGAACAGAGCATATTATTCAGGGTATGAGCTTTAGAATCAGATTGACTCCTTCTAAAAGAAGTAAAGAAACCTCATTTATAACAATGGATGAGGGTTGAGTCTGGAATTCAGAGATTGATGCACAGCTATTGTATCTATCTGCCTTCAATGGTAAACCATAAAATATATCAGTCAAGACTAAACAGATTCAGCGTCTACTTCGCTGCTGATCTATCACTGTGATTACTGGGTTGCTACCTGCACCCCACTTGTGTAACCCACTGAATGATAGTGGTGACTGGGTGTGTTGAAAAATAAGTTCTACCAAGCTCCGTGCTACTTATTCCAGCTGTAGAGTTTGACATGAAGAATTCACTCATTCATTCACTTATGTCCCATTTACTTGATGTCTACTATATTCCAGGCACTGTTCTAGGTGCTGATGAAACAGTGATGTGAAAAACTGACCAAACTCTCTGCTTCACAGAGCTGAGATTTTAGCAGGTTGGTCAGCTCTCCGAGCTAGGTTTACATGCCCAGCCTGTTGGGGCATGTAATAGTGCTAAGCACTTCTTATACTATTATATATTTACATTATCTAACTTAAATCTCAAGCAACTCTGAGATCGATATTATTAGTGTGCACATTTTTCCGAAACAAAAAAGAAAAATAAAAGGAAAGGAATGCTTAAAATTGATTTTTTTTCAAAGTTTCAGGAGCTAGGAAGTGATATAGTGTTGGAATTTGAATGCGTGAGTATCTTATTCCAGAGACTTTGATACTAATGAAAACAATATTCCAAGCCCACTATGAAAACTTCAAATATATTTCCTCCCAGCAAATGTAATTTCTGTATTTGTTAGAGAAATTACTGATGGTAACAGATGATTTAATTCCTCTGTAGGTAATCTGTTGGTTTTCTCTAGCAGTTTTAAAGATATGCTCATTGTGCTTGATGTTCTGAAATTTTACTACAAAATATCTAAGTGAGGATTTATTTTTAATCTTGCCTCTTTAGGACTTGAAGCTTTCAATCCTAAGATTCCTGACTTTAATTATGGAAAATTCTTTGCTGCTATCTCTTCAAATGTTACTTTTCCCAACATGGCCTTAACTTTCTTCTTCTCTAACTTATACATGTCCTGAAGCCTCCAAACTCTGCTCCATATTTCTTAACTGTCCTTTTCTCCCTTTTCTTTTCTCTTTTTTTTCTTGTTTTAATAAATCTAAGCTACATTCTAGAAGAATTCACCAGGAATTTCACTAGGCTTGATCAGAAGTTATTTATTAAAACTTTAACCTAATAATTACTATTTACAATATTTAGAAACTCATATTTCATAGAAGGTGTTGGTTTCAGTGAATGACATTTTTCCCCAGGCTGCAGATAATAAAATAACTGAATAAATAAAATATAAGTCAACACCCCCACCCGACCATCAGACTGAA
>CM052447.1:16405317-16415489 GCA_028533085.1 Varecia variegata
CCCCCCCCCCCCCCCCCCCCCCGGAAATGGGGGAAGTTATCTTCTTACAGCCAAGAGGTAACTATGAGGCCTTACAACTACCTGGTTGTCTAGGGAAGACAAGATGAGACACCCTACCACAGATTATACCCAAAGACCCACTGTGTAATCTACTCCCCACATCCTGCCTATACACAAGACTGAAAGAATGACTAATATTAACCCCTAGCTCATTATATTACTAAAATCTCCACTATATTTTTATCATGTAATGTATGTACTAGCATGATTTCTCACTGGGATTTCATGCCCTGTACTCTGCACCAAACATGTAATGATGCTCACTGACTTCATGCATTACTCATTTCACCACTAGAAAAACTCCTGACTCTATTAGTTGGGGAGGCAGATTTGGGGCAGTCCATTCCTCCCAACTCCTGGTTGACGGGTCCTCTGCAATAAATCTCCTTTCTTCCTTGACAATCCTCACTGTCTCAGTAATTGGCTTTCTGTGCAGTGAGCAACAGAACCCCTTACATGTTCATTAACAACTGTGTTTATCTGGTTCATCACTCCTCTTTTCTTGGTTAGTCTAGCTAGTGGTTTATTAATTCTGTTTATCTTTTCCAATAAACAACTTTACACTGAGATAGTATCTTACTTCAATTAGAAGAGACATTATTAAAAAGTTGAAAAACAACAGATGTTGGCACAGACACAGTGAAAAGGGAATGCTTATACACTCTGTAAATCACTGGTCCCCAACCTTTTTGACACCAGGGACCGGTTTCACAGAAGACATGCATGGGGGGGGTGGGGTAGGGTGGAAAGCGTTACTGACTGGGCTCCACTTCAGATCATCAGGCATTGGATTCTTACAAGAAGCACGACCTGGATCCCTTGCAGTGGGGTTTGACCTCCTGTAAGGGGGTTTGATGATGCTGCTGATCTGACAGGGAGGCAGGCGAGGGACGTGATATGGGCGAGGGATGTGATATGAGCGATGGAGAGTGGCTGTGGGTGCAGGTGGAGCTTAGTTTCTTTGCTCAACACCTCCTGCTGTGCGGCCCAGTTCCTGGCAGGCTATGACCTGTGCCACTCTAAGGCCTGGGGGTTGGGGACTGCAGCTGTAAATGTATTAATATATTACATAAATTAGTACAACGTCTATGGAGATCAGGATGGAGATTTCTTAAAGAACTAAAAGTACATCTACCATTTGATCCTATAATCTCACTACTAGATATCTACCCAGAGGAAAAGAAATCACTGTATCAAAAAGATACCTGTACTTGTATGTTTATTGCAGCATTATTCACAACTGCAAAGATATGGAATCAACCTAAGTGCCCATCAACTGATGAGTGAATTAAGAAAATGTGGAGTAAGTGGGTGTGTGTGGGGGTGGTGGTGGTGGTGTGTGTACATGCTGTGAAGTACTACATAGCAATAAGAAAGAATGAAATAATGCCTTTTGTAGCAACTAGGGTGGAACTAGAGGCCATTATCCTAAGTGAAATAACTCAGGAACAGAAAAATAAATACCACATATTTTCACATATAAATGGGAGTTGCACTATGAAGACACAAAGGCATGCAAAGTGGTATAATGGATACTGGAGACTCAATGTTTCCACATCCACTGGAGGGAGGGGATGAGGGATGAAAAATTACCCACGGGATACAATGTACACTACTTGGGTGATGGGTACACCAGAAGCACAGACTCCACACCACTATACAATATACACACATAGAATTCAACTTGTACCCCCAAATTTATTAAAATAAAAAAAAATTAAGGAAAAAAAACTAATAAAAAGAAGAAAAAGGAAAGAAAAGGGGAGGAGGCACTAACGACTTTGCCAGATACTTCTAAATAGTAGCACTTCATAGGGAAGCATTTCATATCAATTTCTAACTGGAACCCTTGGACTCCAAGGGAATCCAGCAACACACCTAGCAAGCATTCAAAGCCACAAGATAAGCAGGCTGCCTCTTCCTGGAGTGTCAAATGCACTAGGTATTAAGTAATCTAAAATAACCTTTTTTTAAAAAAAATTAAACTAAGGCTTCGTATGAATAGTTAAGATAAAATACCAGCCTTCAAAGAAATTCCCTGCTTGGTTGCAGACTGCTTGAGGCTAAGTTCGAGCCTCCTGGGGCTCACTGCTTTCCTCTGCCATGAGGGGTTCTTTAGAAGAAAAGTTTGAACAACACTCATGCATTATAATAGCAATAATCAGAACAATCCAAAAATAATTCCATTTGCCAACATATATAATTTAGTCTCAGAACCTCTTGACAATTAAACCTCTAATTTTATTTCCTACATAAAAGAGTACACAAGGTATCTGGAGGTCTACAGTAGCTTCTGGGCAACATCCCGTATTATTTGTTCACTCCCATTCCACATAATCACATTACTGGATCCAAAATACTAATATCAAAAAGGAGGTTATATTAATGGATATAAAGATATTTCAGACTGAAATTACACAGTAAAACAAGGTTATTAACTTTATAGTTAAGCTTAGAGCATTTTGAAGCAAGGATGTTATTTAGAGGAGAGGTTAAATAAAATATGGTTCAAGGGTAATGAGGAATAGTATAGAGTAATGAAATAGAATAAGGAAAATCTTAATGGTTTATCTCTAGGACACAGTATTGAGTTAAAATACAAAAAAAAAGTGTAAATCATATAAAGCCTATTTCAAACAAAAATACAAAACTCGGAATAATTCTATATATTTTTCATGGATTCTTATAAGTATAAAATCCAGAGCAAAAAGTCTGGAATGATCCACACCAAACCAGTAATAGTAGTTATTCCTGAGGGCAAAAGGGGTCTAAGGCTACAGATCAGAGGGTCAATCAACAGCTCATGCACATTTTTTTTTGCATGCAAGCAGCATATTCCCTTCTAAAAACAATCGTTGTGTAACCACAATGTTTCCAGATCTGCTTTAGGCATTGCTAAGATAGACACAAACACACACACAAATCTGTAATTTTGCTGCCTAAAATGCACCCATAAAAACTGTACACAAAAAAGAAATGTGCTATTTGGTTGCTTTTTAAAACATGAAGAAATCCTTTCAGTTTGCTTTTCTAGTTTCTACTAAGATATTATTAAAGTAAAATATGTTTATATTTTAATAACATTTTAACCTGAGTCCTAAGATAAGAATAATTTGGCAAACCATAAAGTTGAGCTAAATTCAATAAACTAAAGCAAAATATATTATTAAACTCTCTCCAGAGCAATGCCTGCTTGCAAGCTCTTGCTTAAGTGTCTATAAAAAGAGCAACGAGATACTTATCCGTCGCTTTATTACCATTACTTCCTCATTGACTTCCCCAGCATCTTCGGATATGCTTTAGTTTCAGTCTGGATTCATTTCCTATTGACATTGACTCCAAGCAAGAGAGTTTTAATTTTCCCTCACCACTAACTCTCAAATTCCAGGTCGTCTGTATCCAACAGTTTAATAATCTGTAAACAAACACTAAAATATACTAGCACAGTCTTCCTTAAAGGGATTTCAGGATTTTGTTAGAAATTCAGAGAGTGCATGAATATTATAGACAAAAGGAACAATGGTTCAAACTCTTTTGATTTCTTTGTCTTATCTTTTGTTCCCAGAGCAAACTGGAGCTGTAGGAGCTTCCTCCAGAGTCTCATAGCTCATTAGCAACAGGGTGGAAGCTGGACACCAATGCTCGGTTTAGAGTGTTCTTTCTATGTCCCTCTGCCTGTGACGTTACTTTGGGTAAAACAAATGATTTGGAGTTCTGAACATGGGATTTTAACATCTTTGAATTGAAGCCTCGTTAATTTTCTCAGCCATCCTCGTGGGTTCCACACCTTTGCCATACTGATCATTAGAAACATAACTCTCACTCCTTTTCTGTACAAAAATCAGGTTTCATTTTATAAAGGTACCTCACTATCTTTCGGAAGTATCAGTGGTGACAAAGGCAGTTTTCAGTGTTTCTTTACAAATTATGTCTGACTTCACAGGAATGCCCAAAAAGAAGAAACCAAATTTGACAGTGCTGATTTTCATGGGCATAGAAGAATACCCAAGCAGGAAAATGAATCTAAGTTTCAATGCTCATTATAGTTACAAAACTCTAGCAGGGCCAGAGACAGCCACAGCAAACAAAACAACTCTGTATCTTATGGTTTTGTAACATTTAAAATCTGTGGGCATGTAGTTAAAAGCCTGTATGGGCAATTGGCCAGGGAATTTCTCTTACAACTGGACAGTGTCAGATTTTTCAAAGTTCTATTTAATTATTCATTTCCTTTCTAAAAATAAAGTTTATGATTTTGAATTTTCTGTGATTAAAAAAGCAATAATATGCTCTTTAGAGAATTTGGAAAAAAAGCAGAAAAATATATATATTTATAGTGGATTGTTACTTGTATATACAAGCCAATCAGATAATACATATATTATCTATGTTAATTTTTTAATAGCCTTTCAAAGCAATTATTTTATCCCAATTCCTTCATAACTGCATAACTGGGGCTTAAAGAGAAAGCAATTTGCCTGAGGTCACATGACTGGTAAACAGAAAGAGCAAAACCTGAATTAAAGTCTTCTGATATCAATTCCAAAGCTTTTTGCCTTATATCCTCTGTCTTAGAACTAGTGAGACAGAGAAAATCAAAGGTCCTAGAAATTTGCTCAATACCAACTATCCAGCAAGATTATTACTGTGCTCCGATCTGGTATCTCTCGCCATCAAAACTGTCTTCATCTTACCTGACCTCCATTCAGTAGTGTTTGTCGCTGCCACCTGTCTCCCCTAATTGAATACATCTCCTGGTTTCTGTGGTATCTCACTCTGTCATTCTCTTCCTACTTTTCCTACCATCCTTCCATCTCACCGTTACAAATTTGCCTTCTTCCATCAAGTCATAAATGCCAACACTCCTCAAGGCTCAATCCTAGAACCTCTCCTGTCACCTCATAATCTCACCATCCATAGCTTTGATTTCTACCAACCCACATACGTACGGCCAAGAACTCCTTTGCACTCCAAATCTATATATTCAAAGACATTTTTAAATCTTCAACTCGAGGGCTCAAAGGTACTTCAGAACTCAATAGATCTTAAAGAAAAGTGATATCTCCTTCTCCAAATCCAGGCTCCTTCCAGGCTTAAATAATATGGTGAGCAAAAACTTCATCCCATTCAGTCACATAAGCCAAGAAGACTAGAACTGCCTTTAACATCAGTTAACCTTGTCCCCACCCCCAATATCCTACTCACACACAGTCTTACCACGAGTGGCTTTTCTCCTTCTCTATTGCTACCATCCTTGTCTAACCCATCTTCAACTCTTGGCCAGGAACTCCCATCACCCCCTACCTTATCTCCCAACAATGTCCCAATTCATTTATCACACAGTGGCCAGAGTCATTTTTTCACACTTTAGTGGCTTCCTATGATCTTAGGATGAAGTCATAAATACTATTCCAGTGAAGCTCAGCATGAGACAACTTCTACTTGCCTGTTGAGGTTTCTCTTGTATTTCTTTCTTCTTGCACTCTGCACTTGAACTTCACTGAGCTCGGTTTTAAATCTCTAGAAGCCATGATTCTTTCCTTTTGGCCACCCGGCCTTAGCAGATTCTGTTCTGACTACCTGGAATACCCCATTCTTCTCTATCTCTTTCTTTCTCTTTGTCTCTGCCCCTCTCTCTCTCTCTCTCTCTCTCTCACACACACACACACACACACTACAAACTTTATTCTATTTAACTATTACATCTTAGAACGGAGCTCAAGAGACACTTCCTCAGTGAAGCCTTTTTCAACACCCCCATCCCTGCCTTAGGCAGATTTGTTTGTTACATGCTTGCAGAGAGCCACACCGTGTTCCTTCAAGACACTTACTTCAGTTTCTAAATACAGTTTCTTGAGTGTGGCTTATTTAATATCCATTTTCTCCACGAAGCAGGCGATAGGCAAAAGGCATTGTAGATGATAAATACGGATGAATGAATCAATTTCTGCTTTAAAGATCCAACATGACAACAACGAAGAAATTATAGCACTAACAATGAAAAGGTTAATTGTTTCCAAAGCTATAATTGTAAATAAATAACCTGCCTTTGTGTATTTTCACTGCACTCCCTAGTATTCTATTCTACCAAGTTGTGTATGTTGGAAGGCGAAACATCATTTGATTCCTTCCTTTCTCTTCACCAGCTGATCCTGCTGCCTCTCTGTCCCATGGCATTCTGGGTCCCCTCAATTCTCTCCAGCCTCACTAAGATCACCTGGGCCAGGCAACTACACCATCACTTGCTCAGATGACGGTGATAGCCTCTCATCTGGCCTTCCTACATTCTCCTAAATTCTTCTCCTGAAATTATTTTTCTACAGAGAAGTTAGAATGAGTGCTGCAAATGAATAAATCAGATCACTTAAATGCCTTGTATACAACCCTCTAATATTTTAAAGCCTCTCTCCCAATGCCATTACTCTCTATCATGTCACCACTTTATTCCTTTTATCACCATATGCAATTGTTTATTTTTTTCTTGCTCTGAAAAGAACATAAACTGCATGAAGGGTAAACAACTACTGCATGCTTCTACGATGCCAGGCACAGAGTAGGTGCTATAAAACTATTGTTAAATGACTGAAAGAACACCGACTGGAATCTGTTTTGTCAAGATTCTGTTTAAGGAAATTTTTTCAGCGCTTGCTTTTTGAGTCAACGTTAGGAGCCCCCGGTTTTGGAGTCCAAAACCAGAGGAAGTGCACTCAAGGATCAAAAGTGAATTCTAATAATTAGGCCCCCCCAGAATCCTTCTTATACCTTGAATAAAATCTACTTAACCATTCATGGCTTTCAGAATTCATATGGAAAAGGACTAATGTGATACCCTAGTTTCTTATTTCCAGTCCTAAAGCTATGTGTGGGTAACAGGGCAACACGGTGATAATCTTCATTATTCCTTCCTCTTTTCAAAATTGCTTACGAAGTGCTACAAATGACCAGGGCCCTACTGGTGCCCCAGGAGTGAGAGTCTAAGTCGTGCTTTTTTGTTGTTTATGCTAATTAAGTAGGTTGCAAACTGGTTACTTACCAATATCCTTCATTGAGATGCTTAGTGCTGGGAGCTTAATTACATGTTTTAGGCCTAAAGTGGTCATTATTAAGATGTGAGCAGGTGATAGCCATGGGTTGGATGCTGTTCTCATTGTTTCTATGGTCTGGAATGACAAAACTCCCAGAACATGGAAAGCCATTCACAAAAAGATGTGCTGAATTACATAATGGTATTTCACTACCTGGTAACTTAAATAGAGCACCAAAAGGACAGTTTTTAAACAAAATTATTTTAAGGCATATTTAAGTATAGTGACACTCTATCTTCTTCTTGTGGTTTTAAAATTTTTTCTCTTAGTTTTAGCATATTCCTTATTTATATGAAGCTGTTTCCACACTTGCCTTCAACTGGTGTGAATAGAACTTCCCAAATCAATCTATTCAGCGTATGTGAAAGAACAACTCCATTAAAAATCTAATTTCTCATGGGCTTTAATGGAACCCATCAATATTGTGTCTTAGGGGAAAAAAAAATCTATAACCTTATTTTTTTTCCAAACCAAAAACAAAGTACCAATTTTTTTCAATAGAATTTTACTGTTTTAAGCATTCTTTTCTCTGTCACACATCAGTCTCCTGCCTCTATCTGTGTGGCACAGATGAAAAAGTGCTGATTTTATGCAACTACAGCTGACTAAAGAAGTCTCTGCGGAAGCAGAACAAACAAATGTAAACAACATAAAATATTTAGATCACAGAAACATTAAGAGTGATTTTGGTGATGGGCATGAATTATGCTTAGTGGACAGACCATGTAAGTAACAGCAAGGAGCTGATAATCCTCCAACATTCTTGCAGACAATAGAGACAAACCTTGGGTCAGAATAAAAAGCTAGTAATTTGGCATGTTAAAAAGGCAGCCACCATTTACATGTATCAGATGTAAACACAGTGTAATCTGAATCCTGTCACTGGGGTTGTGTGGGTGGTTTCCATTTTCCCCCAAGCTTAGTTGTTCAATATCCATTTTCTCTCATTAATGAAGCCTCTAAACATTTAACCTAGAAAACATGAATAGCCACCCTTTCTTTAAAAGCCGACAGAAGGCTCACATCTGGAGCAAATATACACACATTTGCATTAGCTAACATCTTGCTGAGATCTCATTTAATCTGTAATAATTTCCTCTTCCTCTATTTTTTGTTCATGTGACTTGTCTTCTAGAGTTCCTCACATTCTAGATTTCTCTTGGTTGCATCCTCATGGTGTTATTTAGAGGACTCGTGTATCCCGTTATTTCCAATACACTGACTTGTAGACTTGAGGCTTTCTTAGATTCAGGTCCAAGTTTTTGGCTAATTTTGAAGGTGGTTTGTGTATTTCTTATACCTTTACATTAGAGAATGTATAATGTCTGGTTGTCTCCCTTTTTGTTCAGATTAATCATTGAGTTTTTGTGTTATCAGTTCAGCACATCCATTGTAAAAGTCCCTATGTGGTTTTCATCTCATGGTTTTATAAACCATTACTTATACTAATAACTGCCTGGATCCACTGTTTCAATAGGGAATGCAAAATGGCGGTATTCAAATTCTATCATCCCTCATTCGCTTAGTAGCTGGAATTCTTCCATAAAGAATAAATTTCCCTGATTACCCCGAGGTGCTGTTCATACAAGAAAGAATAAGAGTTTAACTCTCCCTTTATTTATCATCAAATTTTTTAAAGGTAATATGGTGATAGGATAATTGCTAAGACTGATGAAAAGATATTAGAGTAAGTGGTATGAAATAATTGCCAGGGAGAAGACTATGAAAGGGTGCTTCATGTCCTTTTTCGTGTACTTATCATCTCACAAACCAGACTGTCAGCCCTCCCCACTCCTGACCTTAGCAACTGGCCGTTGGCCTCACTGGGGATGCAAACTTGAACCTAATGTGTGACTGTATTGGTACCTGGTTACCACCCCCCATATCTTATTGGTAATAAGAGATGTTATTGAATAGAGATGTACACTGAAATGTTTACTGATGATTTGCTGTCTGAATTTTCTTATAAACTGTCCTTCCAGAAGGGAAAAGAAGGTTTGGATGAAACAAGAGTGGCCACGTACTGATAACTGTTGAATCTGGGTGATGGGTTTTCACTAAACTCTTCTCCCTGAGAGTTTAAAATAAGAGATTATGCTACAGGTTCAATTATGATGCAGTATTTTGTTTCATGCTAGGATTTATAACCACCAATACCAAAGAAATAAGCTATTAAATTCTTCCTAGGTGATTCTGGCTTTTAAAATTATTGCTTATCTTTTAATTATTACTAAAAATTGAGACAATCTCAAATTTATAAAAATATTGTCAATAGGAAACAACTTTTTTTTAAACACACTTAGGAGTAAAATTGCCAATCCAATGCCCACTCCTATGGTGCACTTCAGTGTGTATTTCCGGTATACCATTCTATTACCCGGGGACATTCTATGGCTGCGCTAATACTACATAGTGCAGAGCCATCAAAGTCAGAAAATTAACACTGACACATCACTACCATCTAATCCTCAGACTCCACTCTAGCTTTACCAGTTGTCCCAAAATGCCTTTCATAGCAAAAGAACCTGGTTACCACGTGTCTTTAGTCTTTTTCCACTGTAAATAGTTCTTCATTTTTTTCTTGACTTTCAGGATCTTGACACTTTTGGAGACATTATTGTCAATTTTAGTTTCTCTAATGTTTTGTCTTCATTAGATTCAGGTCTGCATTTTTGGCAGGAATGTCACAAAAATGATAGTCTGCTCTTATTGCATCTTCCCAGAAGGCACAGAATTTTGACTCCCCGATTACTAATGATGGCCACTTGGTTGACTTAATTAGGGTAGTCTCTACAGGGTTTCTCCACTGTAAAGTGACTGTCTGAAATCAACAAGTAGTTTAGGGGGAGGTACTAGGAAGCAAGATTAGTAACCACTGATCGATAAATTGTATCATTAACTTATTTCTATCATCATAGACTCATCTTTAAATTTTATTTGATGAGTTATAATACATAACTGTCATTTATTTTGTTGCTATTATTGTCCCAGTGCAAGTTCCTCTGAGTTGGCCTCTGCATGCCTTTT
>CM052447.1:16415989-16561392 GCA_028533085.1 Varecia variegata
AAAAAAAAAAAAATCTTTGGCAACCCCGGGCTCACTTCCACACACATTAGAAGCACAGCCCTGCATAGGGCTGCCCCTTCTGTGAGGGTGAACCTCTCAAATTCTCCATGGTCCCTACCTGGATCGATCCACTTATTTAAGTTACCTGCTTGGGATCTTCAACCTTTTCAAATTGCAATCGCTACTCTAGATTAATAAAGTAGGTGTCGATTAACCCTACAAAACAAAAACACAAAAGCACAAACAAAAGAGCCCAGTAAACTGTCATGGTTGCTTCTGTTTCCCTAAGTTTGTAGGTCTGAAACATTTTGTTACTCCATGTGAGTAACCCTCACAAAACCACTAGAGAAACTGGGAAGAAATAAGTGTCACCATTTACAGGCACAAAAACTGAGGCCCAGAGAGTAAGTATCTTTCTTCAGACTTCACAGCAAGTAGGTGACAAAGCCAGCCCCAAAAGCCAGGGCTGCTATGTAGCAGTACATCGAACAGCCACAAACTAATTTCACTGGCTTTATTTCCTAAGCATTTTGTATATTAACTATAATGAAAAACAAGTTTTCTTTTCTCTAATGTAGAAAAGTAACTTTCACATTCACCTGCCCAACTTTTAGAGTGGATCTGTGATGGAGCAGCTTCTTCGGCCTCATACTAATAAATTCTTTTAAAACAGTTTTTCTTATCCACTACTTGTTGCTCCTACTATCCCCCACTGCACTAACCAGACCTGATCTTTCATTCCTATATCAAAGACGCTCCACTGGGCCCAGACCCAAAGAGGCATGATTTCAGGAATGGATGAGGTCCGCAAAGAAATCACCATGTTTTCCCAATGCTAGGCCACCATGTGGAATGCCTTTGGTCCAACAATAGGAATGTCAGTTTCCTGGACAGGTCAAACCCAGAATTTCAGAAGCTACAGGAGATCACTGTTTGAGGAATTACATCTATTTGTAATTCAGTTGTATGTGTAAAATGATCAGTTGATATTCTTACCTTCAGGTGATAGAAAAGTTAAGTGTTATACACTGAAAACTAGCTCTGAAATTACTGTCCTTACACTAAACACAAAGAGACAATACTACGAACTAAATAAGGTTTGTCTTGAGTGTGTAAGAGGGCACACATTGTGATCTTGTCCTATTCCCACGTATAGAACATTTGGAGGAAAAAACTTACCTGTACATATTTGGGTCAATTTGTGATGTGTTAATTTCTCTGGCAGGAGGGGGGGACTAATATTAAAAATAATATGAGAGTCTTCTTTTTTAACATTTAGACAATTATTTTTTAAATGTGGTTTGGGTATATTACAACATCAAAAGTATATATAAACATTTTTTTATCACAAGAGAAAAAGTCCACCACATATTTCCATCTTATGCATGACATTATATTTGTTTACTTCAAGAATTATTAGATGAGAAGGTGAGCTAGAATAGACCAATTTCATAAAAGTCTCTCTTCCTTTCTGGGTTTCCCTATGTTCATTAAAAAAGAAAGAGGATAGACTACTGAACTCTCAGATTTATAAAGAATTTAGAAAAATAAAATACTGCACACAAAATACAACAGTATCCAATTATAACCTTGTCATTTGACACACATCAAAGTTTGTAATGAACTCTTACATTATAGATTCATATTAATCAGAATCCTTAAGACTGAATTATTTGATTACAGTGATTTCAACTGGAGGACAAACTGTGTTGTATTTTAAAATTATCTGTAGGAGATGGAAGACAGCTGCCTCTTTAAGAAATGAAGTTAATTCATAATCAACAGCAGAACAACTCTATTTATCTCTGACAAAGCTCTGAGATACATTTGTTCTCAGCAAAGACATGTTTACACTTGGCTGCAGGAAGCATATCCAAGTCTGGTATTTCTCCGGTCCCATTTCCTTTCTGCCCTGTCCAGCAAGTCCCTTGTTGAAGTGACAAGTCAAACCAATGACCAAAGTAAGTTTTTAAGAAATGGAGAACTGTGTTCCTTGTTTGCTCATTTCCTTTTTCCTTGCTCCGATATAAATTGTCGGAAAGTCACATCGTGCAATACAATTGATTTTGTTTCAGAACAAAACTGTACACGAAATGAAATTGTAAAGCCCACGTCAACTAGGCCACATGCAGAGTTATCCAGATTTGATTTGCAATAATAGGCCTGCGTCACTAACCCAATCTGCACCCTTCAGTCACTGCCACTGGTTCCCTCTCCTCCTTAGAATAGTTTTTTCTTCCCTTTGTATATCCCACATACCAAAAATGGTGAGGGAGGGGAAAAGCCACATGTTATCAGGTTCTAGATTTTGATTTAAAGGCAATTGTCATAGGTATAATAGGATAATCTTTGAGAACCATAATCTCTTTTATCAGAAATGAATTATACACTGGTAGAATATACTCATCTTGTATCAGTAGGGCTCTTTTTTGTTGCTAGTAATAGGAAGGCCACGTACAGGTCTCACATCAGGCATGACTTGCCCTGGGGGGATCGCATGAGATACCCCACCCGCTCCCACCATCTCTTGGATTTGTTCCCCTCCTTACTGGCGTTACTCTCAGATGCCATCTGCCAGCATGGTGGCTTCCAGAAACACCATAGCAACATTTGCCCAGGCCTAAATCCAGCATAAAAGTATGAGCTCTTTTAAGTTTTCCAGCAAACTCTAGAGACTGTCTCCAGTTGATCACATTCCCATCTATGAGCCGATCTCTTAAAGCAAGTGGAACCAAATACTAATTGTGATTGTAGGACCTTAGTGACATGCTCACATTAACCCCATGGACTATGAGTGGATACAGGATGTTCTTCCAAAGGAAAATCTTGTTTTTACTTACAGTAATATTGTTATTGTTTTCCAAACTGTGTGGCACAGCCCTGGGTCCTAATGGGCCCCCACGGAGGCAGTGGGGAGGGGTGTGATTGGATGGGGCTCAGGCCTCCCACACATGCTTCTGCTTTGATAGAGGACACTTATTTAAGCTTCTGGGTTAGAACTTAGATTTTAAAATAACCATAACATTTTTGGGTTAAGAGAACGAAAAGACAAACCACAGACTAGAAGAAAATATTTACAAAACACATACATATTTGATAAAGGGCTGGTATCCAACATATATAAAGAACGCTTAAAGCTCAACAATAAGAGAACAGACAACTCAATTTAAAAATGGGCTAAAACATACAAATATGCATCTTACTGAAGAGACAGATAGCAAATAATCATATGAAAAGATGCTTCACACCATATGTCATTAGAGAATTACAAACAGAAACAACAGTGAAATATCACTTATACACCTGTTAGAATGGCCCAAATTCGTAACACTGACAATACCAAATGCTGTTAAGAACGTGGAGCAATAGAAATTCTCATCCACTGATGGTGGGAATACAAAAAAATAGAGCCACTTTGTAAGGCAGTTCAGCAATTTCTTACAAAACATTACTGGGGGGAAAAAAACACACGTGTCTTTTAAAAACTTGAGTATTTACTTTTGAGCTCCTTAGAAGCAGGACAACTGCGTTCTCATTTGACTAAATCTAACCATGGCCACATGTTCCTTTTTCTTTGCACACACAAATGTTGATACTGTAAGATTATTGTTTCCAACTCCTATCCCCCTCAGTTTCTCTTCAGTTGTCAATGCTCCAACTAGTTTTAAGTTTCACGAATACTCAGAGGTACCTTTAAACACCCTCTCAACCTTATGTTTCCCCTAATTTGTACCGAGTGCCCTAGATTTTCCTGCTTGCCTCTAGAATACCACCTTGTTTATCAACAGATTTCATCAAAGTAAGTGAAATTCCATACGCAGAATAACTGACAGAAGAGCTATGGTTACAGCATTGACGTTATGATGTTTAATCACTGGAAGTTATAGCAGTTTTCAAATATAACATTTATTACTCAGTTTTATTACACTTTACTGCAAAGGCACTGCACAAACAATTGCCTTTCTCTGGATAAATTCTGGAGCAAATCTTGATATTTTACATAAGCAATAGATATAGCCTACATTCATTTTCTTATGCAATTTTTTTACTGAGCTAAAAATTTTATCATGGCTCTATTAGGATAGGCAAAACGAGTTGTAATTTAGCCAGCTTTCTCTGTCATCCTATCGTCAAGTGTATATACATATTATCCTCTAAAAAGGGAAAACTATGCATTGAGAACTCCCTTCAGCCAATCTGCCGCCAGCTCTTCATCTCTAGCTACCATACTCTAGAGATGAGTTAAAAGACATTTGTTTTCTGTATATAAAAACAAAATTCCTGTATCTTTGTCTGCAGTATTTTCTGATGGGATAAATGATCCTTTTAATGGGAGGAAAAACACTAGGGAGCTAGGACAACGTACAGGTAGAACTACAGACCAATTACTCAATAAATATACATGAAGTGAATTGTGAAGGAGGGTAAGGCAGAGTCCCATGACTGCCTAAAATAAATGTGATGTGTTTATTACAGGAGATAATAACAGACCTGCTAATACACTCAGAGGGCGCTACCATTCCAGGAAGATTTCACAGTCTGCCACATCATTCCGGGTTTGGCATAAGTAGAGTCCTAATGATGCATGTTGCATATCAGTCATTACATAGTATGTATATGTAAAAGAAACACAGCTTCTTGTCATTAGTTTCTCAGGGAAGCAGAGTTCAGAGAATGAAATCATCACATAGCATGTCCAAGGCTCACGATTATAACATGGGTCTTAGGCTGCTTGTTGTGGCCCTAAAAGGGGTAGAACAAGAACCCATGGGCAAGTACATAGACAGATGGGTTTTTGCCACGGCACTAGGCAGCTGTCCAATAGTTAGAACTGTCTAAGGGTGAAACAATCTAGTTGGAGGAGCAGATAGAACAAGTGACCAAGCAAAAATAATCAAATAGGGATATAAAGGATTTCATTCATCAGAGTTCTAACCCCATGTCGCTATGGATTAAAAAAAAAAAAAAACATAAAAATTTAAGCTAATTATAGCAAATTACGAAGGTGTTAAATAGAAGCCTATGGGGGTTTTAAAGGAAATTTCTGGGCATATTCATCTACCTTAGAGGTAGGTAGACTCTACTCTTTGGTTTCATTTTCCTTGACAGAAACACTGGTATTTCGCAGCCTATTTTTATGAGTCAAGATTGGGGGACTTATTTTTTTCAGTCCTCCAATCTAATGCTCTAACAGTGACTGATATTGCATCTGAGGATCAATTCTAAAGCTATACCTCAAGCTGTCCTAGTTAATCCAATCCATGCCAAGGAAAGACAGAGGGAAGGAGGCTCAATAAAGGGGATCCATAAGAACTGGAAACAAGATGAGGAAAAGAATAAAATTCTAAAACAATTGTTCCTTCCTCCTGATTAGTATGTCTACATGGTACATGAGTCCTGCTCCCACCAAAAAAAAGTGAGCCTGGAGTTTGGGTTACCATAGTACCAACCTTCCTCCCAACCCTATATAAATCTACGGCTCTAGTACCCTACCCTATCCTATGGCCCTAGTTTCTAACTCTACTCATCAAGTCCAAAACCAAATTCATCACCCTTTGTTTCCTTAATTTTTACTATGCCTTTCCTTTTTAAACAACCCTCCTCATAGCCTTTCCATTTGTTTCCTTGTCCATCCTCAATGTTGAGAAGCTGATAACCTTTAGGTAATCTTTGGATATCAAAATATTTTGTATGGTCCTTAAGAATACTGATGATATAGGTGATGATCAGTAAAGGTGCTGGTTTTATAGATTTTATGTGAACACTAAACATCTACTGTTTGCTAAATGCTCAGCACGGTTCAAGGCAATAGAACCATAACAAGTTAATGTTCCTGAATACCCTGTTTCCAATACTTGCCTACAAAATAATTTCAAATAAATCCCTATATGCTCAAGCTTTTCATTTATTGCCTTCATTCATTCATTCCTTGATTGATTGATTGATTGAGACAGAATCTCACTCTGTCACCCTGGTTTTAGAGTGCAGTGGCATTGTCCTAGCTCACTGTAACCTCAAACTCCCGGACTCAAGTGATCCTCCTGCCTCAGTCTTCCAAGTACTTGGGACTATAGGTGTGTGTCACCATGC
This sequence comes from Varecia variegata, assembly GCA_028533085.1. Lineage (NCBI taxonomy): Eukaryota > Metazoa > Chordata > Mammalia > Primates > Lemuridae > Varecia > Varecia variegata. Next base: position 16,422,080 of record CM052447.1, read on the forward strand.
CTGGCTAATTTTTCTGTTTTTTGTTGAGATGGGGTCTCATTCTTTTTCAGGCTGTTCTCAAACTCCTGAGCTCAAGCAATCTTCCCACCTTGGTCTCCCAGAGTGCTAGGATTGTAAGCGTGAACCACCATACTTGGCCATTTCTTTTCCTTTAAAAAAGTAAAAATCATACAACTGTGTAAATTCTCATGTGGTATAAATATTATTGCTCTTATATGAAATTGAGGCAAACTCTTGAGTAAAAAATAAGGTGGTCTTCTCTTAGCCTTCAAGTTTTTTTTTAATCATCTGTTTTTCTTCTTGTTTTTGAGTCTAAATCAAAATTTCTCTTCTGTCAGTTACAATAACTACTTCAGTAAATGCTCATTCTTATTCTCTGTAATTCTGTGGGGATTTTAAAGGTACTACTGAGAGAGACAATAATCAAATTGTAGTTTTGCAACTACAGGCAAACTGGGCATTCATTCTTTTAACAAATTGTTTATTCTGATCTAGAAACAGCAGCAAGCACTGAAGAATGCTGAGCAAGTGGTCCCGAAGACAAAATTGTGGAGAGACAGAATATCATTTCATGGTTCTGTATATTCTTCCACCTTAAATTCCCAAATGACAGTGTGTGCTTGTTAATATCTTAGTTGGATAAATTATTGTAATTCTAATAACAATAAAAAATTATCAGTCTTTTAAATAAACTGTGCTCATCAGAGGTATTTTGTAAGCAGCTTCATGTGTTTGACAAACACCCTATTAATCTTTACGATGTGCCAATTATTTTATGTTTATGAAGAAGCTAATATTTCAAAGTAGCTTGATAGATTTCTTATTGTTAAGGAGCATTCAGTCAAGAAGCAGTCTTGTACTGGATACTCAAGTTCAGATAACTCTGAAATACCAAGAGAAAAAATAAATTTTTCTAACTATGGACCCTTTGACACCTGGGTCGTGCCGTGTTGATTTCCAGTGGCATGAATAGATCTGTGTTGGAGGTTCACAACAAGGCTATCAGTGATGAAGGTATTTTCATTCCTATTTCAGAGATGATAAAATAGATACAAACAGCTTAAGTGACTTTCTGCAATAAGCAAAATGTCCTACCAATATAAAATCTACTTTCTATAATGTCTCTTTTTGTAAAACATTCTCAAATTTCTTAAAACTCTGAATTGAGGAAGATTTTGCATACTCTATATTGTACAATTGGTACAGAAAGATCTTTTTTTAAGTATATATTTTGAAAGAAAGACTACAGACCAAACTCATGTCCTATAAATCACATTTAATCAAAAGACCTAGTGCTTGGGACAAAGGCATATGGCCTTTTGATTTGCTCAGGATTTTGGTTTAAAGGGGATTATGTGATTATCTTTGTTTTCTGGTTTGAATTATAACTCATTAAGGATGTCAAAGTCACACTTAATTTCTACAAAGAGCTGAAGTCTTTTCTTTTTTTTTGGGGGGGGGGGGGTTGGTTTTCCTAGGTAACACCCTTTACTCCATATCCATACATAGCTCTTTCTTCAGTTAATTTGAGACAGACTAGTTACATCAAAACCCACTGATGTATATTAAACTGCCATTTCACAAAACTAAAATGTAGCCAATGGGGCTAAAACTAATTTGGAAATAAATCTCATTAGCGTTCAGCTGCCGTTAAGGCTGACGTTGATGGTAGGTTACACTACAAGTCTATAGGGCCCTTTGTTTACATGCTTGTTTTACAAAAGAAGTATCTTCTACTGCTTGGGGGGCCATGCCCCTTCACGTTTTGCCTATTTCAGCTGCTAACTGAGGAATAATGGCTTTGCCTCCAAAGTAGATCATGATCAGAAAGTTAATGACAAGGTAGGCTACCAAATTCTTAAGAGAAGGGGCTCTGGGTCTGAGAGATTAGGATTGAATCCTGGCTGTAACATTTATTGACTGTGCAACCTTGGGCAAGGGTCTCTACCTCCCTGTACCTCATTGTTGCCACCTACAGACTGAGGGTGAAAATTGTACTGGTGCAGATTAAATAAAATGCACATAAAACTCTTAGCATAATGCCTGTTACACATAAAACTCTTAGCATAATGCCTGTTATACTATACTGTATGTGAACAATCAACAAATGAGAGCTGTTGCTATGTTAACTCAAATTTGTAACTTCTCTATGTTGACATTTGTTACAAAGGCCAAGCAGAAGTCAAAGAAGATATAGATCATAATTGGATTCATTAATTTATGAGCCACTTTCAGTTTTACCTTCAGTGGATGCCTACCTTATCACATATGTTGATTTATTTAAAAGCTATGCCCACCGTGATCACTGTTCATTTGTGGTTGTCCTTGGATGTCCTTGAAAGCACTTGTCACACCATCTACATCCTGTTTTGCTGTCACCTCAGCCACAAAGCCAGTAATGCCGTTTATATCCCCCCTCTGCATTCAATCTGTCACCACATCCTGCTGTTTGCTCTTCTAAGGCATCCCTAATGTCAGCCGGTGCTCTCCAATCTCATAAACACAGCATTCTGGCCCTTGTCATCACAAATTCAAGCTAAATCCAACCTTTTTCCTATGAACCTACTTCATTTGCATCAATTGGTTCCTTAAGAAATCAACAGATCCGAAGTCTTACCCAGAGAACTGAAAATGTGCCCTGGGGACTTCTAAACCCAAACCACGAGCAGCAGAAAACATGTACTCACTGTCCCCAACAGCCTTACTTTGGAACCCTGTTACTCCCCGTGGTTACAGCAAGTTAGTGGAACTCAGGCTGCTTCTATCATAGCAGGTTTCTTTATTTAAAGAGAATCTCCGTACTATAACAATCTCTCTTGGCATCAAGTTTCTAGATACCCCTAATCCCTCTGACCACCCACCCAGCAATCTTCACTCATCACTTGATGGAATTAAATTTCTTCAGAGTCCATCTACCTAGTGGCCCTGAGTTTTCACAATTCTGTGCTATGAATTCCACTACTTTCAATTCAAGGAGTCAAAATTCTTTACTTCCCATGAACTTTATCAGCTCTTTCTCTCATTTGATAAACCAGTATCCGCAAGGTAGGAAAAAACTTCACACTGACAGTCACTCACTTCCCTTTGCATTCTTCCAAACAGAAGGCTTGTTTTCATATTTGTAATTATTATTTATATCCAGAGCAATGAATCACAATGGTATGTAGGTATGGGGTGGGTGTTTGGGGTTGACGAAGGAGGTACATTATTAGAATCACCCAGGTGGGAGAAATCCATGTTTTAAAAAGCAAATTAGTAACATATGATTGACAGGAAGGTAACCTAAAGGGTGCTTTATCATTCATACCATATGGGGAAAAAAAAATTTAAGCAAGTAGACAGGCCCAACAGTTTCCAATGAAATCACAGGACTTAATTATTTTTAATTAAATGTCTTTCAAAGTCAAAGAACTATATTTTCTTCTTCCTTTAAGCAGGTGTTTAAAAATCTTATTAACTGTGAAGTTTCAAATAAAATTAAAGTGGAACATTCTTTTTATGCCCCTCAACATGTGAGTTTTGTAAAAGTTTAAGAAAACAAGTCCAGAATGAATTTCATTTCAAAAGCTGACTTGACTTCACTCAAGGGTTCTTTAAAATACCGACTTCAACCTGGAATTCTCTACCACCAAAAATACCAATGCACCTCACAAATTACAGTGTCATCACCAATGAAAACTCATGAAAGATGGTACATACGGGTTTCTCAAAACTTTCCCCTTTCCTCCAAAAAGAAAACATGTAAAAAATAAATGGAATAACTAGTATAAAGTGGAATCTCCACATGTACAAATCTCAAAATGTAGGAATTACTGGTATTTTCCACCTTGCCTCCACCAGTCAACACTTGTAAATGGATGAGACCTGAAATGTGGAATCTTAGCAACAGAGAGAACTTTAGAAACCTCCTAGCCCAATATCCCTGTCCCTCATGAGAATTCCTTTTACTTGACTTTTGTCTGAATGTCTGAGATCAATTATTTCCAATGAAGGAGCTCATTCCTTCTAAAAGCAGCCCCTTCTATTTTTTGTTTGTTTTAGTTTTTTAAAAAGAGCAGAGCTGAAATTTTCCTGTTAAGATTTACTTGCTACAAGTAGAGATGTTGCAGGAAGAGGTGGGAACAGGGCTGATACCTAGCCTAATGTACCTGAAGAACATAATGATTGTCTTCAAGTGTTGACTGGGAGATGTCCATGTTTTACCAGGTGGAAAATAAACGTCCAGAGTCAACTTGGCAAGTCCTATCTTCCAGTAGGTTGATTCAGGCCATGAGGGATTTTCTCCTCTGTCATTCCACCTGTATTACTGGCATATCTAGTCCACCATCCACACCATCACTTACTAATGCTTTCTTTGAAGATACAATTCTGTTTTCTGATTATTTTCAACAGGTAATTCCATGCCTGTATCTGGAACTTGTGATTTATAGTTACAAGGTCAGGAAAAGCTGATGCACTTATTAGACTCTGCTGGATACGTGAGTGAATTCTTCACAGCATCAGGACATGCTAAGATTTAAGAACACACACAATGTCAAAATGGAACAAACTCCAAGGTACCTTGCTAGGACTCTGAACTGTAAATTGAAAACCTGAGGAGCAGCACTTCTATAGCAATAAAACTCCAGAAATATACACTCATAAAGGCAGAGCTTTGCAAAGCAAATAACAAATAAACCTGGAAATGCTCCTTCCCTAAACCTTGAATCACCATGACAGCTCCCGTATATGTGAATTCTTAAATACTTATAAAAATTATACCAGGTTTTAACTGAAAGCAACAATGTGTATATATTAATTTTGTCCTATATTCTGCCTCCAGTATTTATCAAAATCTATAAAGGAGTCGAAATAGCCCAAGAAATAAAATATCAAGCCCTACACCTGAGAACTGAAATGCAAAGATCATATTCTAAATTGGCACTGTTACTACCAATGCAAAACAGGCATTAGTTGCCTTGGTATTTTTGTGAATTGTGCCTCTATGTATTTTGATGTAAAATACTTCTCCAAAATAGGGCTAAAACTTCAAATGCTGCACAAAAGCAAATGAGATTACCAGCTCTTTCCATTACTAAGGCTTATGGTGGGCCTCAGCTGTCATCGAATCAACTGAGGTCTAGGTGGCAGAAATGGCATTTGCAGCTACGTCACTAAGAGACAGCAGTAAGCACCAAGGCTCTGGCTTCTATTTTTAGTCTGACCTCAATAAAGTATTACAGAGTTACAGCCACTTCTCAATGAAGCTTCACCTATTCAAATCACCAGGACTCATTTTAACAGACATGGTGTTTCTTAACCATGTGAAAATATTTTTTTCCAAGGTAAGAATTATGCAAAAATATTAGATTCAGAATGCTTTTGTGACACAGTAGGTTTGTATAACTTATTTCTAACAAGAATGGAAATTCTGTCTCAATTAAAGAAATGTATAGACACACATATGTCCATGTATATTTATATGTATGTCTACATACATTACCAATGTATTTATTTTTTCCAATTTCCCCAAATTGAAGAAACAATTTTAAAAATCTATTTTTTCCTAAAATTGGTACAACCCTTTTCCCAATTTCATCCTTACCATGCTCTTATAGAAAGAGTTGAATGAATGTCAGTGTTCTTATAAAGATGAATAAACTGAGGTAGATAAAAATCCAATCAATTTCACAAGGTCACAAAGTGCGAATCCAGGTTTTTTGACCTGCTTTGAAAATCTCACCTAAGTAGTGATACAAAAAATAGAGGAAGAAAGTGTCCAGAAACATTTATATGATTAAATTACATTTCTTTCTTATAAATATCTCATCTCTTTTGAGGCGATGACACATTTCTTTTACCAGGTAATGACAGGAAAAGACAGTAAGTGAGTGAGTGAATGGGTAATTTTACTTTCACTAGTGACAAAACACTATACGAGGTGTCCTCTGGAATGGAGGTGGAAATGAGACAGGGTTAAGTATAAAGAGGGCATACTCCTTTTTTTTTTTTTTTTCTGGAAATTCAGGATAAGCATAAAAGCCACAAAATATGCTAACGCACTTACTATTTATATGGGCAGGCTAGATGAACACATGCACATACAGGGAATAGGGACTCAGCCATTCTTTCAGTCACTTAGAGTTTTAAAGATTGCAAAGAAATGATTATGGGTTGTTGTACATACTGTGACCAGGAAATAGAACAAGAATGACATCCAACTTATGATTATGGCCCTTCTCATACAAGATTCAGGCCAATCTCCATCAAGACCTCAAAAGAGGATCCAGGCACCAACAGTCATCTCAGAAGAATTCCAATTCAGGAAACTGAAGTTGACCAAATTCAATTTTGCCAAATACAAATTGCTGGTCATAATGTTATTCCATCCCAGCCTCAAAATGTGGTGAGGTTAAGTTCTACTCAACTGGCGCCATCTTATAAAATAGCAAGTCCATTACAATTTTCTTTCTTGCCAATCTTAAATTTGAGTCATCTTTTTTCTTCTCTTTCTCCCCCCCAAAGGGTTATTTATGTAATGTCTTTCATGTTGCTTGAATGACAATATCAAAACACCATTTTAATAAGTATAACATTGCTATTAATGTTAAAATTCTATTAAAGACATTCTTTCCTTCATTAAGCAAATCATTACAAGAATTTGACCATTATTTTTATGAATAAAATATACAGAGAAATAATTAATAAAAACTTCTCACACATATGTATAGAACAGATCACTTATTAATGTTCTTAAAGTCTATTATTATCTGTGCCTGCCTATGTATGGGTCAAAAAAGAGTAACATCTTTATTTTTAAATTGATTTCTTTATATCCTGCGCCTCATTAAAAATTTGAGGCAGTTAAACAAATTTAGCAGAGTTCAAAATTTCAAGCATCTCTGGGTTAAAGCATTCTTAGCTGTTCACACAGGCAAAAAGAGATGAACAAGAAGTGATTTTGTGTTAAAATAATTTAATGTTAATGAGATATTAAAATCTGTTGCAGTGTTATCCCACATTAATTCCTTTTATGTGAAATTCAACAGAACGAAAGGCAAAAGAAAATAAGAAAAAAATATGATTCTATGGTTAGCTCAGCTCTAGCTGGGACTCCCAGTATTACGTTGAATACAAGTGGTTAAAGTGAGCATCCTTGTCTTGTTCCTGATATCAGAGAAAATGCTTTTAACTATTTACTGGTGAGCATGCTAGCTGTGGGTTTGTAATACATGCCCTTTATTGTGTTGAGGTACATTTTTTCTATACCTTTTTATTGAGTTTTTTTTTAAATCATGAAAATATATTCAATTTTATCAAAAGCTTTTTCTGCATCTATTGAGATGGTTTTTGTCCTTCATTCTGTTAATGTGGTGTACCACATTTATAAGTTTGTGATGCTGAAACATCCTTGTTTTCCAGGGATAAACACCACTTGATCATGATGAATGATCCTTTTGATGTGCTATCAAATTCAGTGCACTGTTTTTTTTTGGGTTTTTTTTAGGATTTTTGCATGAATATTCACCAGGGATACTCGCCTATAATTTTCTTTTCTTATAGTATCCTTGTCTGGTTTTGGTATCAGGGTAAAGCCATCCTCACGAAATGAGTTTGAAAGTACTCCTTCACTTCTTTTGGAAAAGTTTTTGAAGAACTGGATTAGTTCTTTAAATGCTTAGTAGAAAATGGCAGGGAAACAATCAAGCCCTAAGCTTTTCTTCATTGGGAGACTTTTTATTATTGATTCAATCATCTTATTATTGATCTGTTGATATTTTCTATGTATTCATGATTCAGTCATGGTAGGTTGTACATTTTTAGGAATTTATTCATTGCCTCTAAGTTATCCAATTTGTTGGCATGTAATTTTTCATAGTCTCTAACAATCCTTTGTACTTTTGTGATCTTAGTTGTACTGTATCCTCTTTCATTTCTAATTTTGAGTCTTCTTTTTCCTTTAGTCTAGCTAAAGTTTTGTCAATTTTATCATTTCAAAAGAACCAACTCTTACTTTTATTGATATTTTCTATTATTTTTCTAGACCATATCTCATTTATTTCTGCTCTGATCTTTATTATTTACTTCTTTCTATTTACTTTTGGCTTATTTCATTCTTCTTTTTCTAGTTCCTTGAGGTGTAATGTTAGGTTGAGACATTTTTTCTTTTTTAATTTAGATGTTTATTTTCATAAACTTCCCTATTAGCTATGCTTTTTCTGCATCCCATAAGTTTTGGTATGTTGTGTGTCCTTTTCTGTTTCTCTCAAGACAATTTTAAAATTTCTCTTTTAATTTCTTTTACCCATTTGTTGTTCAGAAGCATGTTGTTAATTTCCATGTATTTATTAGTTTTCTAAAACTACTTCTATTAGTTCTAGTTTCATGACATTGCGGTAAAAAACATACTTGATATGACCTCAATCTTCTTAAATTTGTTAAAGTATGTTTTGTGGCATAATATATGACCTATCCTGGAGAACATAAAATTTTTGGCTATGATCAAAGTTAACTTATTATCAGCTTAAAATAGCCCGTTACAACTTGAAGACATTTTAGGTAAGCCTCATGGGAACTACAAGCAGAAACCTGCAGTAGGTATACTAGACACACTAGCTGGAGCCTGGATGTGCAGGTGCTGCCTAGCTCCTATGTCTGCAAAGATAGCCTGAATCCTGAGATCATGGGAGCTAACCTGGAAACTGGGCTCAGAGGAGTTATCCTGAAGCGCGTACCTATTTTGGCTGTTCCAGGCCTGGCCCCTGCAGCTGCTGAGAAGGCCTTGACCCTGGGTCTTGTGGCCTATAGGTTGGGGCCACAGGGACAGGCCTAGCACTGGGCAGGCCTAGTGCCTGTGCCCACGGGTGCTGGCCTGGTACCTGTGGGCAGGGGTACTGACCTGACACTGGGGTGAGCCTGAAACCTGAGGCTATGTGAGCTTCACTTGCTCTGGGCTGATCCTGGGGCCTCAGAGGCTGGCCTGGCACTGAGCAGGCCTGGATCCTAAACATACAGGGGCCAGCCTGAGGACTAGGGCTGTGGGGGCCGGCTTCTTGGAACAGGCCTGAAGACTGGGGCTATAGGATGCTGCCTGACACTACAAGGGCTTGGAGGTTCAGTCCCTGGGTACCGAACTGGAATCTGAGGCTGTGGGGGTCTGCCTCGTGCTGGCTTTTACTGGAGTTGGCCTGGTTTTGTAGTCTAAAGCAACATCTGGTGCTCACTTCTCTGTCCTTCCCCCAAGTGGAAAGTATATCCCTCTAGACTGTGCTTACTGGGGTTGGAAGACGAGTGATGCAGGTAATGGTAATGTAAAACTGTCCCTCCTGCCTTCAGTGCACTTTTTTCTTATTTCTGTGCTACATCTAGGTGTCACAATCTCTCATCTGATTTCTTTAGCTCTTATGAAGGTATTTTCACGCATAGGTCGTTGTTCAAATTGATGTTCCTGCAGGGCTACAAATTCTAGAATGCCCTATTCCACCATCTTACTGATACCCAGTTAAGAGTTTATGTTTACAGAAGTCAAAGCACCAAGCCAGAAGAATATATGTATACAGATGATTAATGAAGAAATAACTGTAAGAGCAAAAACAAGGAGTACAATATTCAATAATGACATTATTGAATATTTTAAGGCACATATGTGGTTGTTTGGTGTAGAAAGTCAAGAGAGACAACTTGTCTCCTCCGAGTAGTCCAGGCGACATTTTTAATAGAACCAGACTCCCCCAAATCGTTTGGATGGCTGATGTCACAACCTACATCACCCACATCCTCTTGAAGCTCTCCAAGGTGCTGAATCATAAGAACTTCTAATCATCCCTAGGAACCACAGTCAGAATCATAGCCTATGGCAGTCAACTCCCAAAGGCAGAAGATGTAGAGAACATTCCTGAGCTTGAGAGTCACAAAGAACAAATGGCTTTTTAAATATTTTCTCAATATATAATAAATAAAATCTGGCATAGGCCTGAAGTTCATTGCAACTGATTTCTACTGGTCATTTTACAGCCAAGCTCTTGAAGGGAGGAAAAATTGGGCTTCAGTCCTCAGTGAGGAGCAGATTAATTGACCAGAAGTTGCTCTCACCTAAGAAACTTTCTTGAATTAATTCCACCAATTCTAAATATTCTTTTGCACAATTATTAAAATGTGTATTTTTATAATTTATGTTTGTAATTATCTCATGCATTTATATATTATCTTTCCCAGTTAAATTGCATGCTTACGATAATGCCGATTTCTGTATCTATTTTTTTTCATATCTAAAAACATGGTTTTGTATACAGGGCTCTCAAAAACGATGCTTTAATGAATAAAAGAATATAATTAAACACACCAGCCACTTATGCCTTATCTTACTTTTTGATTTTCCTATTCAGAAAAAAAGGATCCTAACAAGCTGACCTGTTGCATGTGTGTGTATGGTATGTGTGTGTTGGTGTAGCCCAATAAATGTAGATCATCAGTAAACATGCTTTTTCCCTATCTCTAGTTCCTGTAATTTTAGATAAATGGTAGCTTCTTTATCTCACAAATTTCAAACTTCCATGGTATGTAATAATCAACAGACTATTTGTAAGTGGTATTAAAATAATAATTTTAGGAAAGATTCTGAAAACTCACGAACAAGGTAATTTCTATGTAGAACTACATATTCCCTATGGAAGTGCCATGGGTTAAACGTAGACAGCAAAGATGGATAGTATAATTAAAAGCAACAATACATTTCTAACTATAAAGGACATTAAAGATCAACTAGCCCTAACTGCTCACATTTAGGGGTGGGGAAACTGAGGTCCAGAAATATTCAATAACTTGCTTTAGGTTAAAAAGGACAGTGCTAGGACCAAAAGCCATGCACTCTCCTTGCAATTTAACTATTTTTTTTTTGTTATGACTTGTTGCTTTAAAAAAATTATATTGACTTATTCACAATCATCTTCAAGACATCAGAGTGCACAAGCAGTGACCTCTAATGAAGAGTAGGAGTCACACCCTCCCATTGAGCTGACTTTTGCCTTTCTCGTAATAGTGGAAGCTACAATTTCCAAAGGGCATTTACAGGTAGGTATTTCTCTGATCTAAATCATCCTTTCTAAATACATTTCAAATAAAACACAGTTGGTAAGCTCCAAGGGATATGTTCACCAATAAAGATGTATTTTATTAAACTCTTTTTGATACCATAAACATTTCAGTTTAGGTCTTATCATTCAATTATCTGATACTGGAGCCTGTAAACATGTGGCTGAGTACATAGAAAACAAAAACTATAGGGTTTTGAAGAGTCTAGAAGTCACCTTTGAATAATGTGATGCATTTTCACGAAAAAAATTACTTGTTCCTTTGGACATATGTCTACAATGCTCTATGCCACACAAATCCACTAAGAAAAGTTGAGACACAAAAAAGTCTTTCTTCAGATGAACAACATTACACATTGTCAACTCTACAGTTACAGAATACCTACCTTTTACGCCCTTCTGGTTAAACGCCAAGGTGCCCTGTACTTGGCTTGGTAAAAATTTAATTTCTAAAATGTTGCATAAAGCCATTTAACCATACTGGTTCTTATATTAATTAATAACACATTTTACATTCATTTCTTACCTATCAGAATTGTCACATTTAAGAGTCTAACAACAAATTATGCCGCTGAAGCTACAGGGAAAGAGGTAACCTCATACATTGTTAGTTGGATTACATAATGCTTCAATCCCTGTGAAAAATAATTTTTTAACATCTAACAAAACTCTATAAGCATCCATCCTTTGACCCAGTATCCCACCAACTTACCCCCCCAAAAAGTATTTCCACAAGGATTAGACAACAAATGCACATATTCATGATAGCATTAATTGTGACAGAAAAATATTGGGAAAAACCTAACTGTCTAGTAATAGAAGACTGACTGAACACACTGTAGTACATACACACAGTGGAGTACTATTTACCCATACAAAAAGAAAATGTTCATTTACTATTATGAAGACATATGGAGTTATTTTTAAGATATGCTGTTAGGTAAAAATAACAAAGTACAAAATAATATATGCATGCCTTTTGAGTAAAAATATGGGTAAATGTGAGTAAACAAACATATACATGTACATATACATATTCATTTGTGTGCATGCACAGACATACACATATATGTACAGCATGTGTGTGTATACATATACCATTGATAAATCAGAAAATTAAAAAATGGTTCCTTATGGGAGCATGAAAACAAGGTGGAAGAGTTAAAGATGAGAGTACTTTTTATATAGTTTAATTCTCAATACGTGAATATTTTATAATTCAGAAAATAAATTTAAAAGGCTAAAAGCCAACCCTAAAGTCAAAGACAATGAGCAAATAAACTTAACTCCATATTAAATTGATAACATAACCACACAAAAAAGGGATTAATACAAGTAACTTTCTTAGTGAGATATATTCTTAAGATAGAAAGAACTAGAATGAAGTCTTATACTTCACTTGGTGTGTATCACAATACTCATCTCATATATATAAGAATTACATGAAAAAATGTAAGTACTTAATATAGAAATCTGGGTATGGGGTATATGGGAACCCTCTTCACTATTTTAATAATTTTTTATATAAATCTGAAATTATCCCAAAATAGAAATTTTGTTTGTAAAAAAATATTTGCAATACTAAGTAGGCTGCCTAACTTAGAAGATAAACAAAAACAAAGAACACCAAATAGATTATCTCACCGATAGTGAGCAATCACAGAACGTTAAATGTTATAGTTGCTGTTGTTTTGTTGGTGTAGTTATTCTAGTAGAAATTTTTGTTTGTATTAAGTGTTTGGATCACACAGCACTGCAGTTCCCAACCCCCAGGCCACGGATCAGTTCAAGTTCATGATAAAATAGAAGTCTGGACATGTCTAAGCAGTTGTTTATGTTCATTTACCTCATTTGTACCAGAATCAGGACTAGAATCCTGCTGAATCCTAGACAACGGCTTCTCCCCACATACCATTTATCCTCATTCACAACCAGGGAGATTACGGTCTATTGATGATAACAAGGCATTGACACATTTCAAATGGTGAGAAATTGCTTTACAGAAAAGTATATACAAGTTGCAGTCTCAGAATATATATTCTACTCTAAAGATATCTACGATATCCTGTACATTGGTTGAGAAACTATCATACAGAAAAAAAAATAAAATAACATTCACAGGCATTTACCCTTTCTGTAGATTTCTGACATTACAATAGATTATTATCATATACAATGACAGCCTATATGGCTGTCTTCCAAGGTCTTCAACAATCCAGCTCCATTCAATTTTTTAACCTTCTCTTCTATTCTTTAGCATAAACTTTGCCATGTATTAGCATTATCTACTCATTGTGTCTTATACTTTTTCATTTATTTGCCTTTGTTTGTGCTATTACTTTACTCCAAATGTAGCCTGTATTAGGTTCTGTTGCTTCCAACTCTTAACTCATACTGACCTAACCACAAAAAGAATTTAATGAAAGGTTACGGAGTTACCCTTAGAATTCAAGGCTTAAGAAAAGAAAGTAACCAGGTGAGAAAGGTGAGTCTGGGTGTCTGGAAGTTCTGAAGAGGCTATTCTAGGTGTGTACCATGAGCTTTGGGTTTATCTCCCACTAAGATGAAGGAAGGAAAGATTACTGCAGTAAAAATCTGTATGCTATTTTAGGAAAAGGAGAAATAGATACTGTCCAGGTGAAAATAACGTATGTCCATCTCATTGCTAAGATCTTAAGATTCAAAATTCCTATGTATTCAAGAAGATTTCTCTGGTCTTCCGAGATTACAGTGCAGAAATAATTTTGTTACTACATTACTCATTGCCAGAAAATACAACTGACACGTTTGCATTCCAATTACAAATCTCTTCCACTGATTTTTTAGTAGTTACTTAAACCCTATCTTCCTATTTCACCAAGATCTTATCTCTTCAACTGTGGAATCATTTGGAGATAAAGAAAAACACAAACCAAAATTTAACACCAACTGTCTAACATGCCCTGTATGAGCAGCTATGCAACCGTATTCACTCTCATAATGATTTCATGGCATACTGTTACCACCTCTTTTTCTTAGATGAAGAAACTGAGCCTAAGGACGCTATAACTTGTCAAGGTCTCACATGCTGACATGTACAGAGGAGGTTTTAATAATAAAGGAAAGTATGTCTGATTCACTGCCTACACCATTCATTTGGCATGTGATCATATGGTATCAATCCAGGAAGCATTTTAGTTTGTATGGAATTGTGTGTGAGAGAGAGAGAGAGAGAACCAGAGGGTGTGTGTGTGTGTGTGTGTGTGTGTGTGCGCGCGCGCGCGCATTAACCCCTTGGTTAAACTAATATCTTTCACCAAGATACCTTATATTATTTGCATTACCCACCATGCTTAGCACATTGTCATATATACTGCAAGCCCTCATCAAACGACCCTGAATGAATTATATCTGATTCACGTGAGCTTTAAAGTCATCATCACAACCATCTTTTTGGAATTGTATTCTTATTCTCACCACATAACAGAAAGCTCTCTGCTGGCCACCCTGTTAGAGAGGGGGGTTAAGCTCCTCACTCTTCAGGGGGTTTTTCATCTGGAGATACAGGTCCAATAACAGTTGCTGGGGAGTAAAAATCCAACTCACTGTCCATGACCTAATAAGTTAAGGTCAGAACCAAAAGACGATTTGATGATACCTTCCACAAACCACACTTTGTGCTTTTTGATGGGTATTTCCAATAACCATCAGTATAGTTACGAGTTTAAGTTAAGTCTATAGTTCCAAGTGATACAGAAGCCCCTGGAATATAAACTTAATGAAGATTTAGTCTCCAAAATACTAAAAAGTATGTAGTACATGACACATATGCAATAAATATTCACTAGATTAATAAAAATCATATTGTAGGGATCATAATATACTTTCCAACTTGGAGAAATTCCTATTTCTAGTCTTACAAACTCAATCATTAGTTTAAAAAAATTATCCCTCATGTTTATCTTATGTCACAGTCCTAGCTGGAGCACTGGCTAGAACTCAAACATCTGGGTCCTGTTTTCTCCACTGCCACTAATTAACTGTGATATTGGGCAAGTTATTTCACGACTTGGCCTTTCCAGGGTCCTAATGGATAAAATAAGATATTTGCACCAAAAATTAGAATACTCACTTCCAGCTAGAAGTCTCCAGAAACTGTCTATAAATTATTTTGAGGGATTTTAAGAGTCAGATAGGAATAGAGATGATGATCCAATTTTGTTAGGAACATAAAACATGTTCAGTAAATGTGGAATGAATGAATAAATGAATAAACGGTTGGGAACTACAATCACTAAACATCTTTACAATTCTAAGAATTTATAGCCATACAGCCTCACAAAAAATCAAGTAAGTACCTCAAAACCTATTCTTTTGATGCTACACCTCATCAATGTCAAATATCGAACTACTTAGGAACTGCTCCTTTGTGGTTCATTATTCGTGTAGTCAACAGGAGAAGATGGTTATGTTATGATCCTGATTATCTTAATAATCTTGAACAACTTAGAATCTAAGTACCTACAATCAAGGTTTGATTTCCAGGTAGTTAGAGATTTGTAAAAAGGAAGATATAGACATAATATAATTGAACAAATGGTACATTGCCACAGCAAATAGACAAACTATTAAAAAGTATATGTGGATTTGCATTCAAAATTATAGAGTGTGGATGTCCCAGGTGCATTCCATAAAACAGTAATTCTGGAAAATTCTTAAAAAGATTTATGATGATAATCTTCAGGATAGAATATCACACACTTCACATCCTCCTAGAGAGTCAGTCCCAAAGCCCATAAGTATAACAAAGCTTTGAGAAATCTTACTTTGCTCAAGCCCGTGTTTCTCAAACTTGCTTGCCCATAGAATTCAATTTTTATAAAACAATTAAAACCTTTATAACTCAAGCTATATAGAATGCACTTTGGAAAACTCTTATGGTGCATGGGGCATAGAGAAAGATGGCAGAGAACATCCTTGCCTATGGCCAACTGCAGAAACTCCAGTCACTATACCATCCATGAACACACTGAACACCTTGATATTTACACCCCTGTGATACCCTACATAAAGAAACCAGTTGATCTGAATCTTCAAAACCTAGGCACTGTAACCTTATTTGGAACCACAAACCTTTTCTCTCCGTGAAATGCTTTGGAAGAGAATTTGAAGGTCTCTTCCAATATGACTGCTTCTCCATGGCCTTACTTTCTTTGATCATGCAGGGTCAAGGAATCTCAGTGCTAAAAAACAAACTACAACTGCAACGGTTTATCATTAGCCTCACACATCTCTTTTAATGAACCCACAGGCCATAATGAAGGTCAGACTCATTTAATCAAAGGCCATGCAAGCAACAACAGAATCATACTGCTAAACTCAAAACTGTAAACCAGTTTGGCTTCCATTCCTTCCCAGGCAAGTATTTATCTTAATCCTACTATACAGTAGAAATGATCCCAAGAACAGTACTAAGTTTTGGGGAATCAAGGAATAAACATCCACTATAAGGCCCAGGCTTGGGTGAGACAAAAGCATTATATGTAACCAAAATGTTTGCACCTCCTTAATATCCTGAAAAGACAAACAAACAAACAAAAAAAACAACCAACCAATCAAACAAACAAAAAAAGAATCCAATATAAGGAACCATCCAGGAGGAGTTAAGCAGTGAGTGGGGCTACCCTCAAACAAGAGGTAATTTTAATGGTAAAGGTCAAAAAAGAAACCCCTATGTGATAGCTTCCCTCAAACAAGGAGGCAATGCAAGTATTGGAAATGTTTTCAATGCTGAGAACGACTTAATTTAAACCTGCATACTTATTTGCAATTCAACAACAACAACAACAAGGTGAAGTTCTTCTTTGGCTGTGCGGACCCAAAGAGCTGTTTTCGAAGTCAGGACTACTCAGGGAGTTGCTCAGATGGCTGCTCTCCTGTGGCCTCATTAGCTGACTCACAAGGTACACACTGGAGCAGTGCCCTAGATTCCCACACACCAACTCTGACATTTATAAAGCACTTTCAGTCCCGACAAGATCAAAAACTCAGCATTCTTTCAAATCTCATAATAACTTCCAAATATCCCTGGCTCGGGCTGAGAAAACTGAAAGTGATAAAGCACTTACTATATTAAAAAAAAAAAAAAAAAAAAAAAACTAGGGAATTATAGGCTGGTCCTCTTCTGTCCTGTAGCATGAGGCATTCATTTGATTTTAATAACCCATTTTCCCCTTAGGAAACACGCACTGCTTTACCTCCCAGACTGGACTCATTGGCAATGGCCATGGTCCTATGATGCTGGCAACTTTACTAACAGACTGCTTTCCCTGTTAAACTGTGGGCCTCCAACCAAAACCTCCTATGGTTATGCTTCAATGTCAATGTGAGACATCTTGGCATTGCATGTTGATTGGAGCCTTGCTCATTGCTGCAACAGCAGTGAAGAGAGATGTCAGCATATTTGTTGAGACAATGTTCTGGGTTACAGCTTGTGCAAACACGGTATGTGCTGTTCTTCAGTTTTTCAAAATATCAAACGTACCTCTTTTAAATTACCATAATAGATGGCATTAATTGTGTACTAGGGAAGTCGGGCTTCATTACACCATTTTATTTTGCTTTACTGTAGAAAACACATAGCATTAAATTTACCACTTTTAAGGGTATGGTTCAGGAATGTTAAGTATATTCACACCGCTGTGCAACAAAATCTCTGAAACTTTTTCATCTTGCAAAACTGAAACTCTACACCCACTAATCACTAATTCCTCCATACCCTTCCTCAGCCCTTGGCAACACCTTTCTACTTTCTGTTTACATGATTTGGACTACTTTAGATAGATGCTTTGTATCTAAATGGAATCATGTAGCTTTTTTTTTGTCCTTTTGTGACGAGCTTATTTCACTTAGCATAATGTCCTCAATGTTCACCCATGTTGCAGCATGTGACAGGATTCCTTTTTAAGGCTGCATAATATTCCAGCATAATACACACATACACACACACAATCACATTTTATCTATTCAATTGTTGATGGACACCTGAGTTGCTTCTACCTCTCAGCTATTGGAAATAACACTACAAAGACCATAGGTGTGCAAATGACTCTTCCAGATTTCTGTTTTGAATTCTTTTGGACATATACCCTGAAGTGGAATTGCTGAATCATATGATAATTCAACGTTGAATTTTCTGAAGAATCTCCATATTGTTTTGCATAATGGTAGCATCATTTTACATTCTCACCAACAGTGTACAAGTGCTCCAATTTCTCCACATCGTTGCTAACGATTATTAGTTTTTGTTCCTTTGATAGTGCCCATCCTAATGTGTGTGAGGTAGTATCTCACTGTGGTCTCAATTGCATTTCTCTTATAATTAGAGATATTTAATGTCTTTTCATATGCGTTTGGGGCATTTGTGTATCTTCTTTGCAGAATCATCTAATTAAGTCCTTTACCCATTTTTCAATAGAGTTTTTTGTTTTTCTTTGTTGTTGAGTTGTAGAAATGCTTTACACATTCTGGATGTGAACCCCTTATGGGATGTATGATGTACAAATTTTTCCTCCCATTCTATAGGTTGGTTGTCTTTTTACCCTATTGATTGTTTTCTTTGATGCACAGTTTTTAAGTTTTATGGGGTCCCATTTATCCATTTTTACTTTTGTTGCTTATGCTTTTGCTATCATATTGAAGAAATCATTGCTAATCCAATGTTCTGAAGTTTTTTGCTGTTTTCTTCTTAGAGTTTATAGTTTTATACACCTTACATTTAGTTCTGTAATTCATTTTGAATTAATTTTTGTATATGGTGTAAGATAAGGGTGAACTTCATTCTTTTCCATGTGGCTATCCAGTTTGCCCAGCATCATGTGTTGAAGTAGACACTATCTTTTCCCCATCATATAGTCTTGGCACCCGTGTCAAAAATCAGGTGGCCAAATATGCAAGAGTTTACTTCTCAGTTCTCTATTCTGTTCCATTAGTCTATATATCTGTCTTTATGACAGTACCATGCTGCCTCGATTATTATTTCTTTGTAGTATGTTTTGAAATAAGGAAGTGAGAGTCCTCCAGCTTTATTCTTCTTTTCCAGGATTGTTTTGGCTATTCAGGGTTGACTGAAAGTCCATCCCAATTTTAGGATGTTTTCTCTCTGCAAAGAATGCCATTGGGTTTTGATAAACAGAGATTGGACTGAGTCTGTACGATCACTTTGTGTAGTATGGACACTTTCACAATATTATGTCTTCCAATCCATAAGCATGAGATCTCTTTTTATCTGTGTCTTTTTTGCTTTGTTTTACATCTTATCACATTAACAGATCCTTTAGTAGACCCCTAGAACATTAAAGTTAAATAAAATTTGTAAGTGATGTACTCCACAACCTGAAGGCCAATTACTTGAAGTCCATGAAACCCTGAGAGTGGACACGACCTTTTGAATACAAGTCTTCTCTGGGGGTGGGTGGAAAGGCCATTGGGGCTTGTTAGTTGATGGGTCACTTATCTCTTTAGCACAAAATCATCTAATATGTACCTGGCACTGGGAGTAATGCAGCAAAATTGAGAGAAAGCTGTGCCTTCATGAAGTTTATAGATTTTTGGTGGGTAAATGATCTGTAAAAGCTCAAAATTATCGTTAATCCCATGCCATTATTTTTAAAAGGAAGAAATCAAGGCATGAAGAGGTAATTTGCTAAAGGTGAGAAGCCCAAAAGATGATTGTCCCACTTGGAGTCCAAACTCCTATTTCAGTGTTCTTTTTTCCTTCTACTGCCTTGCTTCTACTACTATTATTAATGGTGGAGTTTGAGGTTGGTGAGGCAGCAACTTGCCTTATATTAAATAGTTCCTATTTTCTGAAAGCAGAGTAAGTACAACAGGGCACTAGGTAAAGGACTTCACATGCCTCATTTAATTTATTCTTTCCAAACCCTGCAAAGCAGACACTGTTTCTGTCCCTGAGTTGAAAATTGTCAGATGGCTGGTTTTAAGTCAATAATCAAAGTAAAAAGTCAAGAATCTCTTTGGGCCTCAACTTGCTCTTCTTATATGAAAGTGATGAGACTAGACGAGGGAAAGTATGTTAGCGTTCTTGAAGCTCTCACTGCACAATGGTAAGGCGCTCTCAAGTTACGTGTTGAAAAGCCTCTGAAGACCAGGTATGGGCTCCTCGGGCAGAAGGTGCAGATTCATGACGTTTTCACTAAGGTGGGAAGGTATGTGGGTATACGTGTGCCTATGTATGTTGAGGGGGGTGGGATCATTGCCTACACGCCACCCTTTCCTCATGTCAAGTGGGTAATTACTAAAACACCATTGAGCTGGGCACGGTGCATGTCTATAGTCCTAGCTACTTGGGAAGCTGAGGCAGGAGGATTGCTTGAACTCAGGAGTTCAAATCCATCATGGGCAACATAGTGAGACCCTGTTTCTAAAATAAAAAGAAATTAAAATAAGGTAAAAAAAATAATTGGCCAGAAAGTCCTGATTCTAAACACATCTACCATGTAAAATGTATCTCAAGTCTATCACTCTCAACTTTGAAGCACAGAACACAACTCTGTCATACCTCAAGTAAAAAACAATGTTATGAGAGATTTCCTAGCATTGCCCATTAGAATCCTAATAACAATTTTTTTGTACCATTTGAGTGTTCAGTAAACAACCAAGATGAAACCATCATTTCTCTCACACAGAGGGTCATGGTCCACACTGAGAAACTTGTGAGATGCAGTAGGGTGAAGGGCAAAGAGTGAGGGCATTGGAGTCAAGGTAAATATAAATCTCAGTCCCACTACTCACTAAGTTACCAGCCATTCCAGCCTCACATCCCTGATCTACGTACTGAGGACATAATAGCAAGACTGTTGGGAAAATTAAGTGAATTAGTAAATGCAAAGTACCTAACACAGTGTCTCACAATTCCAGTACTACATAAATTATTATTACTTAATGAAAGGGAAAAAAATTATTTTTATTTCCTATGTGTATATAAAGAACACTCATTTATACACCATTCCTACAAGGCCAAGCTTCCATCTGGACTTCTTCCAAGAACTCCTGGACTTTTTATCTATTGCCTGCACCTGCCCTTATTGGTAAAGATCAGTGTTTATGTTTCATTTGTTTCTTCCATACATACACAGTGTTCTAAGAATGAATGAAAGAATAAACACAATTCTGAGGAAGAAACAAACAGATGTTGTCAACTTTTAACATAAAACAATATCCACCTGAATTTTAATATTTCTGCTATATTTACAAAGAGAGTAGAAGGGAGAGGAGCAGAGGGGAGGATAGAGTGGTGAGGAGGCTAAGAAATGAGAGCAACATATTCGGGGTTAGAAAAGAGCACAGGCCCTCCCTTCTTCCTTCCCCTTCCCTCTCTTAGGGCAATTATATAAGTAGGTGAGGTGCCCCAGATATGTTAATTAGCTTGATTTAATCATCCCATATCTATGTGTGTATATATCAAAACACCACATTGTACCCCATAGATACATACCATTATTTAACCATTATTTGTCAGTTAAAACTTAAAAAAAAAAACTAATAGGAAAAAAATGAACCAAAGAGAAAGAAACCAGGAAAGAGAGAAACCAACATAAGTAAAGAAGCGCAACCAATCACACTGCAATCGAAAGAACAAATACAACCCACAATTTCTCATGGCTTTGGCTTAAAATTCACTGAAAAATACGGTGCTTCATTCTTTTGCTTGGCCTCTATTTGTTAGTCTCCCTTTCTTATTAATCACTTTTACTTCTTTGGCTCACTTTCAACCCAAGCACAGCTATAAAAGCTATTAGGCCAAAATAAAAAATAAGAAAGGAAAATGATTCAATTCTAAATAATAAATGGAGTTTTAATATGTGGTATTAAGTAATTCAATAGACAATTTTTTCAAAAAATTACCAACACAGTCCTATGAATTAGGTGAGAAAAATATTTTAAATTCTTTTTTTTTTTAATTTTTTATTTTTTTAATCAAGGAATCAGAATGATCCAAAGGCAGAAAGACTATTTTCTTTGTTTAAGGTTCTCTTGTCCTGAAATGTCCTTTCCTACCCTTTTCTCTCTCAACTTATCCATCTGGCTAACTCCTTTTCATCTTTTCAGTCTTAGTTTAAGAGTCACTTCCTTTAAGAAGCATGGATTACATGCCTCTTTTCTGTTTGCCTCTATAATATGGGTTCTCAATAAATATTTGCAGAATTGAGACATTTTTTGACTTCTTTTTCTTATTTCAGAATATTATTTTTTTGTTTATTTATTATAGCTTATTATGGGGGTACAACAGTTCTGGTTAAGTATATTGCCCATGCCCCCCCCAACCCCCCGAGTCTGAGCCTCAAGGGTGTCCATTCCCCCGACAGAGCATATTGTTGTTTCAAACTAATGAGTGAGGTCTGGGAAATGACTGTCTTCATTTACTGCAAGTGGAAATGTCAATGGAACAGTTTCAGGAGGGTGCTTTAACAGTGTACAGCAAAAGGCTAAAAAATCCTATATGCTTTGACCCCTCCATGGTACGTTTAGGGCAAATTTTCTAAGGGAATCATTAAGAATATGTGCAAAGATTTATTTATAAGAAGATTTAAAAACCTTTATTTTCATATCAGACAATTAGAAAACATAAATATCTGACAATAGGGAATTATTTAAATAAGTAATGGCCATTAAGAAGCATTTACTGAGAGAGTGATTAATGGACAAAGATGTTCATAATAGATTAAGTGTAAAGGCAGGTTATGAAGCACTGCATAGTCCACGTTCAATTTTAATAAAAAAATTATAAAGTTCCTTCTTTGATAAATGCAAAGTGTATGAAAACGTTAAATATGAGAAACTATTTTAGCCATAGGTTAGTGTGCTAAGGCAGGTTTTATTCCCAAAGAACTAAAATATTATATTCCTAATAATATCTAGTCTTTTAAGACATAATCTTTAATAATGCATTTTTAGAATTTAGTACACATTACTTATTTTTGTTCTTGTCCCTCACAATATAACACAAGTGCTGATGAGCTTGAGGTCAAGTATCCACTAGTGGTGAAAGATACATCTCCAACTCTCCTGATCTCCAGGTTTTTTTCCAAACTATATTAAAGTCATGAACAATACAGTGTATCTTTAGTATCCACACTTTTACCTTTTTATCTTCATTTTATAAAATGAGGACCAAATGCCTTTAATATTACACAGTTGACGTGCAAAGACTGTGACAATGACACAATTGATCAGTGGGTTGGTAGACAGCATGATGATACTACAGCCTGAAATGTCTGTTCTTCAGCTGATGCATAAAGTCTACATTGGGTTAGCCAAATGTAGTTTGGGTCATATGAGTGACGTTCAAGCCAGGATGAAAATTGAAAGACAAAAATCAAGACTCCCCTTCTCTATGTGGCCATACTAGTCAGGTCCCTCAATTATTTTAACAGATATTTAATGGAATTTAAAAACGGAGAAATAGGTCAAGAGATACAGCACTGGACAGGCCAAGAGGAACCCTGAGACATCACAGAGGAAGTGACCCAACTAAGTGGCTACAGCCCCTAAGGCTGGGACAACAGAAGGATGCAACTGGAGTTCCCACAACTAAGAAGCTTGTATGAAGCCCCCGGGGGATCTGAGACCCAGACTTCCATGGAGGGACCCTCGCTGGCTGGTGCTGGTAACTTCAGAGCTTAGGGGAGGTCCTGCCAAGCTGAAACCAATGCCCCTGAGGAACGGCTGGCATGAGTTTCACTCATGCCAGGAGTAAGATGAAAACTGACACCAGTGGAGACGAGAATGAACTGCTGCCTCTGGCATTCAAACCCTTGCTGAGGTGCAGGTGATGGGGATAATGAACAAAGACAGAAAAACAATTCTATGTGCCAGTCTACCATTCCCCAGTTTTCCTCTTGCTTCCTCAGTGGGCAGGACCTATCAAGGAACCAAACACAAGCAAGCACATGGTCTGCCCAGTGCCAGCCACGATATCACAAAGCAAGGCCCAGAAGAGTAGGTTCGGAACTGAGTGATGACAGCTTAGTAAAAAATGTAGGGGGGTGTGGGTGTGGGTGTGTGTGTGTGTGTGTGTGTGTATATATATATATATTCATAGAAAAAAATAAACACTGCATACACATTAAGATGCTAAAAGTGGTTATTACCAAATAGTGAGAGAAAGTTATGAATGATTTAATTCTCCTGCTGCTTTCCTGCATTTTCCAATTCTATATTCACAAAAAGTCAAAGGCATAACAATTTTCTAACATTATACAAAAAAGCTGACTTCTGATTAAAAGAATGTTAAATGATATCATCTAACATTTGGATGTGAAAGCCCCTGGTATATTTGTAGGGCTTTTTAGAATACAATTTCTCATTTGCAATAATTTCCCTAATGACATCAGGAATAAAATGCAAACCTGTTTACCCAGCTGAACTATGATTAATGCGAAACATATGGAAGCATACTGTAAGACTAATGAATTGTTTTCTCTCTTTCAACGTGATAATGGTTTTGTGAAATAGGGTAACACACAGTTTAAATGAGGTTACTAGATCAAAACCAAATATTAAGTAACTAGTTAATAATTTTGGCAACACTATTTTCCATGAAATGGTAAAATAATTGTTACAGAAATGTTTTCCATAAAGAATATTAAAATTCAGTAATAATAGGTATTTCTTACTCTGTTTCTGTGGTTTCAGTTTTCCCCGTAACTTGATGATTGTGTTCGTCATCATCATCACCAGCACAACTATTATTTAATGAGCACCAACTATGTGTTCAACATGTATTACAGGTTTATTTGGCTTTACTCTTCACAACAATGCTATGAAACTTACATTACCATTTTTTTAAAGAGACAGGGTCTTGCTATGTTGCCCAGGCTGGCCTTGAACTCCTGCCTCAGGCTCATGAGTAGCTGGGACTAGAGATGTGTGACACCATGACCAGCTCCAATCCCATTTTTGAGTTCAGGAAACAGAACCATAAATCGTTTAACTTTCTTGCCTAAGATCATACAAGCAGTAAAGGCAGAGCCAGGACTTCAAAGGGACTTAATTCCTCAAGGTTTTATATAATAATACTATAAAGTATTATCAATTTGAAGTATTATATTACTAATCAATTTAGGTTCTGTAAAATTAGTCATTTTAAGGTATTATATTTATCAATTCAAATTCTAATTATTTATTTTGTCATTGGGTTGAGCTACTTCATCTGTAGCTCATATATGTAAAATAGTTTAAATTCCTAAACCAGAATGTAATACGGTTGACTCCTTTTCTCCCCAATGTATATCATTTAAATTACGACACTCTGGTAATTTCCCAATAATAGTAAAAGTAGCAGACTTTCACATCTTTTTACAGAGAGTATTAAATGCCCAAATAATTTACTTCAAATGATTGAGTGTACTGAAAATTTTAAATTTTAAAATGCTCAGGGCACAGTCTGTATTTCCTATGACCCCACCTGCAATTGCAAGTGCCTTTGTTCTTCCAACTTTTTTGATACGAGGAGTTTCTTAAGGCTCTAAGCCAGGGCTGGGGTGTCAACAACATGCCACCCTTTCATCCTGCAGCCATCACAGTCAATCCTTGAACTCCATGGAACCCACCTGTGACCTTGAAAATGTACCCATATGAAACAAAAGGCTCTAGAAAAGCACTCTTAATGGATCGTGTATAAGTACAAAAGATGAAATTTCTTAGTTGCTCAGGTCAAAGAATGAAGCCCCATCTCTGTGGGTGGATCTCCACTGGGAAAGTAGACATTCTGACACGTGCTGTTGGGTACAAACAGGATCCTGTGACAAGACTTGGAAACCAGGCCTAACATTGTCGGTCAAGGGGACACTATACTCTCTATGCGAACTGTACTAAGTCTTGCCCATAAGGAGGCTGGACAGGCTGGGACACAGCAGGTGGACAGGGCAGGTGTGTTCTGTGCCATGCAGAGGCCAGGGGGAAAGTAGACACCTCGTGGAGGTCACTGACCTGAAGATACATAAACTACCTTGTCAGTTCCATCATCTATTTTCACAAAGTAACAGGAAATTGGAGAAGAGAACGAACTGTAGCTTAATTGTTCAAACCTGGCCTCGGCTTTGCCTCGGGGCCAGCAGGGAGACGACACGTGTTCCCGCACAGCCGGAGTATTGAGAGGACAGTGGTAACAATAGTGACTTGGGAAAAACATTCTTAGAAAAACAATCTTGAAGCACAGAAGTCAAGCCGCTCTTCTCCACGACCATGCCCAAAGAATTAGGCTTTGATTATAGGAAGAGAATCAGCTGACTGTCTTGATTAGATCGTGTTAGACAGGGATCAGCAAACTACTGCCTGAGAGCTAGGAATGACTTTTACAGTTTTAAGTGGTTAAAAACAATGCAAAGAATGTATCATGACGTGTGGAAGTTATATGCAATTAAAATTTCAGTGTTCATAAATCACATTTTATTGGAACGCAGCCAGACTCATTAGTTTGCATATGGTCCATTGTTGTTTTCACAATGACAGAGTGGTGCGACACAGATCACATGGCCACAACGTCTAAAATATATTATACTACTGGATTTTTGCAGAAGTTTGTCAACTCCCACGTTAACAGAACCAGTAGAGTGCTTCGTAGGTGTGTGCCTATTATTAGAAATTTCTGACTAATTGAGAGTGCTGAAATTTCACTGATCAATCATTTCTAGGACATCTGTTAAGTGTCCAAATGCATCACTATCAGAAGATTATAAGATCACTCATTTTTGGAGAAACTGCCCCAAAGTGAACAAATATAGATCCCATTATCTCCTATAATTCCCCCTTTCTTACAGAATAGCAATCCCCTGAGAAAGGAAGAAAAATAGAGATGGAGATTGTCTTTTTCTCCTTGGATAATTCCAAAGTCTCTTCTCTTTCTCTCATTTGTGTAACCTGACAACTTCCTCAATCATTATGATTCATTTTGGAAGGGTATTTCTTTTTTCAGTTTTCTGAAGAAGAGACAGATGGTACTTAACCAGGGAATCCCAAAACTCTCCGTTGGCTACTGATTGCCAGCCAGGCTCTCCTGCTGCAAAGCCGTGAAAGTGACTGGCTGGTTCCCACTGAGCACCAAGACCCACTGGTTGCATCCCACTGGGCTGTGATCCTGATTGACAGTTTCACTTGTCACTCTCCTTGAGCTCTGCCTGTGCTTTCTTGCATTTAGCAGCGCACCTGTACAGCCCCTAAGCACAGAACCAAAAGAGCCATGAGTTCCATCTCAAAGTTTTGTTGCCTTTGTGTTCTTTTAAGGAAACAGGCAGGGAGCAGGAAGGGAACCCCGGCCTCAAGGAGAAAAGAAGACTAGACATGCACAAGAAACTGTTGGGTATAAGCAATTAATATCCTACAACCTTGGAGTTTAGACCCAACCCAACAATATACCTAACATATTTTGAACATAATGTAGAATCATTTTGGAAAATACAGAGAGGCAGTCACATTATGAATTAATAAACTGTCACTCCTTTTAACACATTCACCTTTTTTGAGTTTGACAACAATAAATCCATCTTTCGGTGCTCAATCATCAGTAAGTTAATGAATAAAAATCTAGAATCTCAACTCAAGGAACTGAAGTTATACCTTGATGTCTTCAAAATCCAAACTTTGGGATCTTCAATTCAGTAGCCTGATTATCTTTCCTTTTGTCGTCTCTGGAAGGTATAACTCTAATTATTAGACCAGAAATCGGGTGATGCTAAGTTATCATTCTGGACATCATGTACTCTAAGAAACCAAGAGCCCACCACTTAGCTCCTTTTCTGTAGAAATGAATTCACCTTTTGACATGCTCGTGGAATTCATAGGATTAGTGTGAAAAGAAAGAAGACTATTTTGGGTATGCTATTACCATGCAAAGTACAAAAATCATACATATTTAAAGTGGTATTGTTTAGAGAAAATTCTCAGAAGCTAACTTTATCAGGTTTTAAATTTTACAGAAGGAAATAGCAGGTAATAGTTGGTCTGGGAAATTATAATTCTAAGAGCTGGCCTGGGTCCTCCTTCAAAACAGGACATCTTGAACTGATAAATACGACCTTTATCCTGCCTTGCCTTTTCTCCCATAGTATATATTATCTTCTAACATAATATACAATTTACTTATTAATTTATTTTTGTCTCTTCTGTTAAAATATAAGGTCCTCAAGCGTGGATATTTTTGTCTCTTATATGCCAAACATCAGGTGTATTGCAGGTATAACAACACACATTATTGATTTGGAGACATTTTTATTTATCCTGAGACGGTATCAATCAATTACATACGGCAAAACTTAAAAGTTCCCCTTCATTCTTCCTTCCAGCCCCTTATAATCCTATTTCTCTCCAAAGAAGTTAACAACTATTAACAGTTTGATAGACAGTCTTCCAGGCAGAATCTTTTCTGTTTTTTGCAGGGGTGCAGGGATCTGTCTGAAATGCATGGTAAATAGGACACCAGTTCTTGAACTATTTAGCAAATACTCAGTGAGCACCTCAGAGTGCTAAACACTGTTCTAGATGATTTTCTTGATAATGGCATTCTCTCCGGCTGAGCCCAAGTATGGACTCATAGGTTGTCACTACTAATGGACCAGATTTACATTATAAGACAAAACTTCCCAGATCCATGTGACACTTAGGATAACTGAACTAGCCAGGCCATGCACAGAATGCTGAATAAGTGCAATTCTACTCTAGGTAACAGAATGCAATAAAAAGCCCAAATGCAGGTCCACTGATAAATACTAGAATGGAAACCAATGCAGATAGGCTTATCCAGATTGCAGATCTGGCACTGTTTTTGTCAATATCTTTCAAAGGAAACCTAGTTGCTGCCCAGTGAGTATCCACTGAATGAATGAGAACACTGTTATTGTCTAACGCTCTTCCCTGGTGCTCCCGACCACAGAATCAGTCGCCTTTAATTGCAGCGTATTTACTTAATGTAGTGTTCAAAGAAATTGCTGTCATAAGGAGCTTTAAGATGCCCTGTTCTCAATGACATGCTCTTCTATTTGTACATTAGCAATGGCAGAAAATACAATCTAACAAACTTCAGAAGTCCAGTGCTTTGTGTCTTTTTTTTCTTTTTTGCCTCATTTATTTTCCTGATTTATTCTTGCCTTTCATGCTCTCTCAGTATCCTCCACTTTCTGCCTTTAAACATCGAATTGCCATGTGCTCTGATGGAGAAGCCCTTGGCCATGGTCTCTGCTGATCTCTGCTTTTAGTAATAAAGGCTCTCTCCCTTTATCACTTTTTACAAAAGAGGTTTTCTTAATTAAATGATCTTTGCGCTCATCATTTCCTACCTTTCATTTCATATCTGCTTTGTTAGATGATTGCCAAGGTCCCCTTGCAGTTCTAAAATTCCATGACAATTGTGCATGAAAAATACTAAGGAGATCACAGAATTTATCACTTTTCACTAATTATTTTTTTTTTTTTTAGCATTACAGCCTGCTTTTTCATTTCAGTGACATTTTACAGTCAATTTGCCTTTAAATTTTCCTCACAGAATCATTTCCAACAACCAGAGGTTTTTCAGCTTCCAAAAAAAAAAAACAAAAAAACAGAACATCTGCATCACTGGCAAGTACATTTCCTAACCACCTTAGTGTAGGTGTTGGAAGAGCTAACACTTTGGTTCATTGGATGTTAGAGGAGGCGAGGAGAAAGAAAAGATAACTCTCTTCTCCCTGGCTGGACCCAAGGCAGACACTGCCCAAGGCTCATAAAACACATTTCCTGGCGAGGTGCGAAGTGCTCTGAGAATCCTTTTACAATATAGGAAGCTCCAGGTAACCACTTCTGGTGGATGTGAGTAGGAACTGGAGACTGATCCTCTTAAACTAGTCTGGGTTCTCCTTTAAAACGAAGTGTGATAAGCAGACGTAAATTCTGGTCTCTCCAGTAAGGTGGAAGGCCAGAGTCCACCCCAGATGCAGAGAAAAGAAAGGTCTCCTGATTATTGACTGTGTTGATGATTATCTGCTAGCACAGTACAATGGGTGAATAATCAAAGTGACCTAAGGCAGGTCCCAGGTCCAAGGGAAGGGGGAGTCGATTTAACAAATACTGCTCAGCTATAAGAAGTTAAATTTTGCAATGCTTATTTAGAACAGTTAGTACTTTGTTCTAACTGATGCTATCTGCTTCTGTAAACCTGCTTGCTTTTTACTCGATTGTTTAAAATAGTTAATCAGATAAGACCGGAGGGTCTTTAGATGATCTCATAACCTTAAAGCTGAAAATTGTTGCCTAAGATGTACCAAGGTGTATATGTTTAATGTTCCATATGGTGCAACAGTGAAGGGTATGTAAGTTGTCACAAAACCCGTGCTCAGGGCCACACTCCGAGCTCGGTGGGATTCCCTGCCAGAGAGCGTACTGCTGGCCAGCTAATAAAGACTCACTAAATTTCAATCAGTCTTTCGTGGTTGACTTTCTCGCTCTGGTCCATAACACAAAGCATCTTTCCGCATGAGCCACCACATTCATCCTGCTCTGCCTTTACTTTTGTCATAGTCCTTATCACATTCTAACTGATGGATGATTTACTTTGTTATTATGTTTATTATTTTTTGTCTATCCTACTAAAATATAAGCTACACAGGGCAGGATCATTGTCAATTCTTTTTAATGATGTATGCCAAGAACCTAGAATAACACCAGATAGACAGCAGGTGCTCAGGAAATACGTCTAACAAATGAATAAATGAATGAATTTCTTCTTCCACCAGCATCAGAATCTCAGGGCTTAAGACCACAGTGAGGCTAATGAGGCATGGAGGCATCAAGTGTGAAAAACTTAAGGAAGCGATCACTGTTAGGCCAGCCCTGCACTAGCATGACCCTGAGTGGGAGCCCTGAAATTCTGCACCCTAGGTACCTCTCACTTACCTCACCCTAATCCTAGAATCATCATTGTTAAGACCACAGATTTCTCCCCACACCCTGTAGGTACTGAAACACAATCACCGGGGGAAGACGGTGGCCTAGAGATTACATTTCTAACGAGCTACTGTGCCATTCTAACAATTCTGTTGGAGAAGCATAGCTTTAAATTAAGCAGTATCACAGAGATGAATTTCTCATTGAACTGTCTCTGGCCAGTTACTTCCACATCTAAGGTGCTTCCCAACCTTTCTGTAGCTTAGCTTTCCCCTATTCTGCCTAACAGACCTGAAAGAGCAGTTAACACAGCATCTTCTAAGCCTCAGGCACTGTTCTAAGTGCTTTACCATTTATAATGGACCTAATCTTCGTACAACGCCATGTGATTGGGGCTATCGGTGTTTCTATTTATATATGATGAAACTGGCATGGAAAGGTTGAGTAATTCCCCTGAGGTCACACAGCTAGGAAGGGCAGCCTCAAGACTCAAAGCCAGACAGCCTCACTCCAGAGACTGCATGCCCATTCAGGATGCTTTTGATATTCTAGCTAAAAGGAAACTGTTTTCATGCACATCCTAGATTCTCCCCAATGGCTTCTCTTTATTCAGCTATTCTCCTTAGTGAGAAGGCCTTTTCCAGTCACTCCTCTACCAGAAACTTCCTACTGAAATCACACCCATTCTTCTATTATCCTAGTAGATTCCATTTCTTCTATGAAGCCACCTTCAAGCACTCTACTATGAAAGACCTTCCCCTTTATTGCGGTAATTTAACTTGGTTTATGATTATCTCTGTTTTCTAGCTATGGTAGGTTTTGCTCCAGAACTAACCAGATACCATTAAATATTTTTAAATAGTAACCCTTATTAAGCCATTTACCCATTCTACATACATTGCTTCCGAAGAAGGGAGAAAACACCATAAAAAGAAACAAAGAGGTATGTTCTTGGCTTTTGAGTTTCAAAGCCTAGCACATTCTCTAGGAGGGAATAGAAGTTTCTCAGGAGCAAAGGGCATTGATTTGGAAAAACTTCTGATGGGTCAAGGTCAGAGCTCTCTGGCTGACTCCCCCACTCCACACAGCAAATTGGATACAAATTCCTTATGGGGAGGAAAAGTAGAGAGGAGGGAAGGAGGGAATGGAGATTTCAGGTTCATGAAAAAGAGGAGTCCTGAAACAAACACAGATACGAGCAATTCAGATTAGTTTGGACCCACAGGAGAGCAGAGAGTATCATTTTCAGGCTAGAGCCCAAGAAAGCAGCATGACTCCAGAGAAAAAGTCACAGTTGTATACGCAGGCAGAGAGGGCAGTAGGCAGCCAAGCAGAGCACGGCTCAGGAGCAACACAGTGACATATTTGCCCCAAAGTAGCCCAAAACCAGGTGAAGTCTTGAAGAGTACCATAGATGCTTTGGCTAACATTTGAGAGGCAGAAAGACCTCACGTGTGTCAAAGTGGTTTGTGAAGACATGAGAGGAAGCTCTGCTTGAACTGTTAGGGATGAAGGATGATTCAGCAGTGTCTTGAAAGGACAACAGACCACGGGGCAACAAGAATATCCTGGCAGATACTGGCATAGACAGGTAACGACCAGTCCATCCTCACCCCCAGCGACCCACCAACCATGACCCTGATACCTTAGAACTCTGAGAGTCACCCATGTTTATGTATTACCTTCGCTCTGCACCAGAATGTTTATTTTGATTATCATCAACTCCCTAGTTCAGGACCTGGCATATTATATAAGGGGTTCAACAGGCATTTGGAAATACATAAATGAAATAGAGGAAATCCCACAACTTTGGAAACAGATTTTTTCTTTTTCCGCAGGAAAATCCTCCAATGGCACTGGTAGACATCAGAGTGGCCAATTAGAAGGATTTAGAAAAGGATGCTTCTACCATAGCTCATTATTCCAATCACAGATGTTTGGTGCAGATCAAAAGCACCCCAAGTTCAGAGTGAGCTCTGAAACACAGCAATTATGAACACGGTAAAGAAAGCACATGGGAGAGATTTTTTTTTTTTAAAGTTTGTAAAAATCACAGTCCACTGAGTGTTTAAAAGTCTCACAACAGAAGTGACATTTGTTGAGGTCCCGCCAGAGAGGGCTTTTGTGAAATTTGTTAAAAATAAATCACACTGTTTCTGGCAAGGTTTCCTTGGGGAAAGTAGATGTTGGATTATCCTTAACTTCAAGTTAATTTGTACATATCAGACAAATGCAGGCCTTCCGTTTTGATCAAGGGCAAAAAAATGATAATCAATGCATAATTTTTAAAAAGTGGATAGCTGAAGAGGACAGAAAAAAATTAGAGGAAGATGAAATGCACATAGTATAATAAAGCAAGTCATTTTACTGTCTGCCCTATCACCAATGAAGGGACATTTTGAACCAAACTACTTAGATTTCAATTATTTTAGAATTGAAATAACTCAGAGACTTATTTAAAAAGGAAAGAAACGTAAAGATTGAGTAACCAAGAGGAACAGTGGTTACATGAATGGTAGTTTGAAGGCCTGTAACAGGGTGTGGGAATATTGCATATTGGAATGATCATCTTAAAAACCCAGTCTGCTTTGTAAGTTTATTGTCTTTATAATTAACCCTTCCAAATAAATAGTATGCAGGAGCCAATCTCAGTCTTGGGGTAACGGCAGGCAGCACTGGGTCATTTAGTTATGTTTGATGTAACTGTCTTCTCTTTGGGTTGTCCTATTTCACCGGTGTCTGTCCCTTAGCGTGGTCCTTGTCTTTGGCTGTTAGGCAAAATGAATGAGCACCTTGGCTACAGCAAACTAGCAGAGCAAGAAGTGAGAAGGTGGGAGGAGGGTAATCTGTGGAAACAGTGATATTCTTTATACTTGCACTGAATCAACTGTATTGAATCAGTCTTGCCTCATTAGTAAGACACTCCACATTTTAGGTATTTTAGGAAGTCTCATGAATTGGGGACACAACAAGAAGGGGCAATCAATAATAATGTGAGGGCACATTGCAGTATCAGGGGATTAGGGGGAGCACAGACTGGGATAGCTTCTTATTCCAACTATTTTTTAAAAAAATCCTTCAAAGCATTATTTGTATACCATTTAGTAATCCAAAAGCTAGTAAGAAGACTTAAAATGACAAATGGTTATACCCTTGTCAGCCTTCCCCAGAGTCAAAGGACATTTTCAACCCTTTTAGTTGTTCCTTCAAGTACAGATGGTCCTCCTTGTATGATGGTTTGACTTAATGACTTAACAATTTTTTTGACTTTACAATGGTGCTAAAGCAATATGCATTCAGTAGAAATTGTCTGTTGGGTACCTATACTATCATTCTGTTTTTCACTGTTAGTACAGTATTCAGTGAATTACATGAGATATTTAACACTTTAATATAAAATAGGCTTTGTGTTAGATGATTTTGACCAACTATAGCCTAATGTAAGTGCTCTGAGCACATTTAAGGTAGGCTAGGCTAAGCCATAACGTTTGGTAGGTTAAGTGTATTAAACGCATTTCGACATATGATATTACCAAGTGAAGATAGGTTTATTGGGATACAATCCCACCAGAAGTCAAGGAGCATCTGCATTTGCCTTCATGTTTCCAATTAACATGATTATATTACACCTACTGATTTTCATAGTTAACTATTATCCACTAGCTTGCTACTATGGAAGATGAAGACTGAACTCTTTTCTATCACCAGCCGCTCTGCCATCCTCATTATTTCCCCTCCCTTCCTCCTCTTGATATAGTTTCATCACATTCTTAATTAAATGTGTAGCTGTATGTGGTTTTTAAAATCACTATGATGACTAAGTCAATATTATTCACTACTAAGCCAACTCAAGTACTATGATTTCAATTTCATTCCATTTTGTTTTTTCAGTTTTCCTAGAATTAACTGCCTCTCTCTTTTTTTTTTAATGTTTGGCTTCCTTTGAAATCTGCCTAAAGCCTTGTTAAACACTCCAACTTTCCACCCCTAGGACAATGGCCTTGGCTGGAACAGGTGGAATAACATGACTCTGCTTCACATGTTTCCCTCCAAGAGGTTAGCACAGGTGTGTCCTCATCGTGAAGGCCAAGAGAAGGTGGAATTAGATACATGAAAGTATTTTCACTAGTCTTTGCATGTGTTACATTTGCTAACATCTCACTGGCCAAGGCAAGCCCCGTAGCCAAACACAGACTTGAGTGGTGGGAAAATAGACTCAGACCCTTTGGTAGGAGACACTGCAAAGTCACATTGCAAATGGGCACAGACACAGAAAAGATTAAGAAGTGGGATCGTTAATTTAATCATTCTACCATAGTCATAGATCAGGTGACCACATATTAACAGGTCTGTTTCTGCATTCTCTAGCTTGTTCTCTTAATTTGTTCTACTGTTACCGAAAGCTTGGCACTTGTCCCCGAGGCCTGCACCAGAAGAACGAGGACAAGTGGTTTGAGAAGGAAAGAGAGGTTTATTAATTTGCTGGCAAATGAGGAGGTTGGCAGACTCTCATCTTAAAATACCAATCTCCTGCCTCTGAGCAGGAATACACATCTTTTCAAGGGGAAGTTTTCAGCTTCAGGCTATTGCTGTTCAACTATAGTTGATGGTTCCGATTTATCCCATCTTTGGCTAAGACAATCTTGTGACCTCCACCTGGACAATTCCCTTGAGCCATCTCCTGTGGTGCAAAGAACAAAGGACACTACCCTGCCCTTCTAACCACTGGCCTGGGGCAGGGATTGAGGTTTAATTCCCAAAGGAGTCGGGGAGGTTTTAGGGAGACAGAACATTTTTATCCTTCTTAGGCCATTCCCCCGTTACACTACTCCTGTGCCAATCAATACTCTAGTCTGAATTACTATAGCTTTAGAACAGGTCTTGATATCTTATGTTGAGTCTTCCAGATTTTTTTTTTTTTTCTTCACGATTACTTTGACTACCCCTAGCTCTCTGCATTTCCATATAAATTTTAGAATCAGTGTGCCAATTTCCACAAACGTATCTTCTAAAATTTTAATTGGGACTGCACTGAATCTGAAAGTGTTGAACATTACCTGAGCCCTGTACTCCCCCAAAAATAGCAAAGGTCAAGAAATCTCCCCTATATCTCTGTGTTCCAGAAAATAGCTTACTGCAAAGAACTCTTCCCAATATGGCTTAAAGAAAACTCCTGAATAGACCCCTTGTTCACCTTTCACAAATCCAGACACAGGTCCTCCAAATTCCCATTCTTTGCCTCATAAATGATTACCTGACCTCTTTTTACCCAATTACTAGTCTGGACAAAACACCTGCTAACAGGATTTCCTTCCCCCAGACCCCTAAACTTTGACTTGCTCATAAGGTTAAAGCATTTATATGCAGAATGAAGGGCCCCTCCCAAGAACCAGCTGACCACCAAGGAAAAACATCCCCTGAATATCTGATCACTGACACCTTGCTCATCTTACCTGCCAGCCCCACACCCCCAAACCTGGCCCTTTCTAGTCTTGTTTACTGCACCTCACTATAAAAGAACAGCATGACTTGGGAGATGCTCACAGATCTTATGATTGGGGACCCTCACCCTACTGCCATTATCCTCTTCTCCTTATTTTAATAATCCCTTTGGATAAACTCCACTCTTTACCTAAATTGAAATGTGGTTTGATTTGAAACACCTAAGGGTCAATTTGAGAACACATTAACAATATCAATTTTATCAGCTCATGAACATGGTATAGCCTTCCACTTAGTTTTTCCTTTATTTCTACCGGTGGTTTGTATTTTTCCACACTTAGATCACATATGTCTTTCTTTAGCTGTATTACTAATTAACAGATGTTTTTTGATGCTATCCATTGTGATACAGAAAACAATTCCCCCAAATATGTTGCTTTGGCATACTGAGTGCTTTGAAAATTGAAAGCCTCAGTAATAAGCCTCAGAACCATGGTCTCTGGCCTTCCCCCACCTCCCTGTCTCTCTGATCCTCTCGCCCAAAGCACTGGGAGAAGTATTTCCTGGAATTTCCTTATCTGACTAAAAAAGCTTCTTTCCAACAGAAATGCAATTGTCTTAAGATGCCCTCCCTAGAAACCTCATGGAATAACCAGGAAAGATCAATCACCAGAGAAGAGACTAGGAGTAGACACCACACCTAGACAGACTTTTCATCTATTCTTCTAAAGGCAGCTCTGAGCAGTTACCTGGTGGGGGGAGGGTAATCTGCATAATAAGACCACCTTTGTTCCTGTGCGGCTCTGCCTCTCACTTTCCCTATAACTTGTCCTGTCCAGCTTCCAAAATAAATTACAAAATAACATCTGCCTCCAGGTCTATACATCTCTCCCTCAGGAAGAGAGTATTTAAGCCTCAGTCATCTGGCCCCTGTTCCAGTCTCACACTGTGTTTGGCTCCCAGGCCCATATGCATATGCATGTTAAAATAAATTTAGTATGCCTTTTTTCCTATCAATGTGCCTTTTGTCAGTTCATTTTCAATGAATCTTCGGAGGGCAGAGGAGAAGCTTTTCCTTGGCCCCCCACTATCATAAATCGTATTTTTAAAGCTCATTTTCTCCATGTTCGTAGCTTATTGATCTTTACCTAACATCACTTATTATAAAAATTTGTCTACAGATTTTTTTTTCATCTACACAATCATGGTGTTGAATAGTGACAAGTTTATCCCTTTCTAGTTCTTGTACCTTTTATTTTTATTTATTGTTGTATTGCACTGGCTAGGATCAACAGCACAGTATTTATTATAAATGCAACAGTGATACAGGGCATTGTAAGTAGGAAGGCGGGGTCTTCAGAGAATATGGTAATTCAACAAACTTAAGCAATCAATCAATTCTGCAGCTTTTGTTTATGAGACCTGTGGCTGCTTGGCTGGCTAAAACCAGCCCCTGACAGACCCTAGTAGACTACAGATAAACTCAAGGGAACTTTTCTCATTGCCATGCTAAGGTCTCCACCCCAGGGAGGAGCTATAGCTTCATTACTATAACACATGAGCTATGTACAAGCACAAAAACTAACCACACATGCATAAGGAAAACTGCACCCCTATATATGATGACACGGCTTCTTCTTTCTCTACTATCCGATAAAAACCCCATATCACTTTCCCTCAGGGAGATGTTGCTTTAGAGAATACTCCCAGTGCTCTCCTCCCTTCCTGCAAGTGATTAAAACTCCTACTGATCAAGACCCACATTCTCAAGGTGAGTCACTTGTTACTCCCCAAGTGAAAGAATCACAATCCCTTAGGTAACAGCAAAGCTTTCCATAGTTCACCATCAAGTATATGTTTGCTGTAGTTTCTTTCTAGTTGTTGTATATATTTGTAATCAGACCAAGGAGATACTATTATAGTTAGTTAAGAATTTTATCCAATAATAGCACATGCTTTTTTAGCTAGAATATATTCATAGAGGTAAAAACAGGCACAGTATCTTTATGGGACTCTGTAAACATCATGTGGCAATGAGTTGCTTCATAAATTACAACTTCTAGTTTTAGTTCCAAGTAAAAATACTATGGATATTTCTTTTACCACTTCTCTTTACCACAAGAGAATGTATCCTCTTATGTTTTGTATGTGTTTTCATGTTTCATTAACCACACTACCATAGGAAAAAGGTGGAAAATTAATAACTTAATATGCACCTATTGGTGTGAGAAGAGAATAAATTACACAATCTAAAGATTATGTATTATCATATGCACATCATTTGACCCTAAGATATTCTCTGAGAAGTAGCATTTTAAAGCATGAAATCCAAAAGTATGAAACTATGTATATACAATAAGATTTATTGAAACATTGTTTTTAATAGCAAAAGAACATGGAAACAATCCAAATATCTAGCGATATATAAATAGATAAAAACTTATGGTATAACAATATGATGGGATTTTTATGTAGCCATGAAAAATTTCATGTAACTACATTTACTGCCATTAAATATGGCATCAGTTTATTAGGTATTTTAAAAAAAACAAAATAGCAGAGATATGAAATCATTTTTGTTAAAAAAAAATACGCATATATATGCATACTTAAAGTGTAAAAGTACATATAAAATGTTAATAGTAAACACTTAACAAATTATATACAATGTCTATAATATATATGCTTCTATATTTATTTATTTATTTTTCTGTAAGATTGTCATTTATTAAGACTAAGCTTTGGCCTTGATTCGAGTATTCACTTCTGAAAACAATGACCAAGCATTAAAGCTGTTAGGAAAATATTATTAATATTTAATAGCATAAAATTTTAAGCAGGGCTAGAAACTCAAATAACACATATTGACAATTGTTAATAAATTCAATAGAGTGAATGTGATCTCTGCTATATCACCAAACTGTCATAATGATTATCATTTGTTAAACATGTACATGCCTGACATTTGCTAAGTATTTTGCATATATTAGCTGCCCCTGTCATTCTGTAGAAGAAGACAACTAAGGCTCTATGGGTAAAATTTATCATCTACAAGATTACATTAAGAAATTCATTAAGAACATTTTAATATATACAGCAAGTCAAAGAAAATTAACCTGGATGTATATAAAGAGACATCTCTCTCTAATTTGTAAAAAAGGGGTTTGCTGTGACCAGTTTTCAACTATTCCTGTTTTGAAAATACACTTAAAGAACTAAGATTTTGATATGCCACTCATTAACTGACATTGTACCAGAAGAGATCAAGCCGTTTCCTTACACATCTCTGCCCATGTTGATGGCCTTAAAGCATTATCAAAATAGCATTCTCTTTAGTTGCTATTAAGACAAATGGTATATAGGTGATCCCTGACCTAAGATGGTTCCATTTACGCTATTTTGACTTTAGGATGGTGTCAAAGTGATACAAGTTCAGTAGAAACTGTACTTTGAATACCGATACAATAATTCTGTTTTTCACTCTCAGTATATTATTCAATTAATGATATGAAATACTCAACACTCTATTATGAAATAGGCTTTGTGTTACCTGACCTTGCCCAACTGTAGGCTAATTCAAGCATTCTGAGCACATCTAAGGCAGGCGAGGCTAAGCTAAGACATTCAGTAGGTTAGATGTATTAAATGCATTTTCATCTTAATGATACTTTTAACTACGATCGGTTTTTTCAGGATGTAACCCCATGGTGAGCTGAGAAGCACCTGTTTAATTTATGCTAAACTCCCCTCACCCTTAATGCCTCCACGTGATAAATAACCATTGATTTTTTTTTTCTGTATGTCAAATTGCTCAATGTCCTTCATCAAAAAAATATTGAGTATTTAGAAGACTACCCTGCCCAACTCATCTGCAGTGGCAAAAAGCAGATCACTGGCTTTCTGGGACTGGGAGAAGACTTTGGGGAGAGAAGAGGGGCCTGCAAAAGGGCTTACGCATTCTTTGGGGGGTGATGAAAATGTTCTGTATCTTGATGATGATGGTGGTAATTTCATGTGTGTGTACATCTGTCAAAGCTAACTGAACTGTCTACCTTAAATAGATGCAGTGCACTGATATAAATTTCAAATTGATAAAGTTGATTAAACAAACTCCCTAGATAACTGGCGTACAACACCCTCAGGAGAGCTGTATACTCAAGCTGCAACTTTACTTTCCGTGCCTGTGTTTTCTGAGCCTTACATCTGCAATTTCTCTAGCTCAGTAAGATAAACCCACAAGCCATTTTGCAAACCATCAAGCAAGGTACAGTCCATTTTAAATATCTCCATAATTTAGAAAAGATC
Source organism: Varecia variegata (assembly GCA_028533085.1). Classification (NCBI taxonomy): domain Eukaryota; kingdom Metazoa; phylum Chordata; class Mammalia; order Primates; family Lemuridae; genus Varecia; species Varecia variegata. The sequence continues at coordinate 16,462,810 of CM052447.1, forward strand.
ACCTTTAATTCATTAATATTTGTTTTCGAGTTAACGTTGAAATACCTGTTTGTAGTCTATTTTATTGTTTAGAGAAAAAACTATAGGTCCCTCTGGCTTTTTAAAAATAACCTGGATGAACTGTCACCTTGTAAGTATCTAAAACCAAAGGCAAATAAAGAAAAAAAGGGAGCGGGTATAGAAGAAGAAAGAATATTTCTGGAGATAGACATATTTAAACTAAAAACCTCACAATTTCCCAACAGTTTTTCAGCTCTAATTATAAAACATATTGCTAGAATCCTTTAGAGCCTAAAACAGAGGATGAAAAAGCACTCAGACTTCTAACGTTCTGTGAAATCAGTCAGAATAATTATTATTTTATATTGCCAAGAAGGTATTCCTGAGTCTTGCAGGAGAACATATGGGACGCTTTGCCTTCTCCCAGAAGTAAACAAAACAGCACATGGCATTTTCTTAAAAAGCAAAACGAAAAGACTCCACAGATACCTACGACACAAGAACTAGATTGAAATTAGGATTTCAAAAATGGGGGCACAGCTTGCTATGGGATAAAAAGAAATTGCTTTTTGTTGTTGTTGTTGTTTGTTTTTTGGTCTTTTCAACATTTTTATCCCCTGGCATATAAAAAAACATGGCATAGGTTTTCCTTGGAGATGTTCCTAACCTTTCCACCCCTCCATTCTTCATATCTGTAGTATATTGCTATTTGAACAAAGCCTGTAAGCAAATAAATATAGTCCTTAGAATTGACTGCTGCATATTAAAATATAAATACTAGATAGTTTTGTCTGGCTGGGGTTGATAAAATAGGAGAATGAACTACGACATTCCAAGTCTATGAATTCAGTAGATTTAGCCACGCTGCCACCAAGCATTGAGCCCATTATCACCAATAATAAAGCATGTTGAGTTCCATGCTCTACAACAGTGAGTTACAAACAAGAGAAATTAAGAGAATTGCAAGGCTAGGTGCGGTGGCTCATGCCTGTAATCCCAGAACTTTGGGAGGCTGAAACGTGAGTATCACTTAAAGCCAGGAGTTCAAGACCAGCCTAGACAACAGGGAGAGACCCCATCTCTACAAAAAAATAAAAAATTCACCAGACATGGCGGTGTGCACCTGTAGTCCTAGGTACTCAGGAAGCTGAGGTAAGAGGATCTCTTGAGCCCAGGAGCTATGATTGTGTGACTGCACTCCAGTCTGTATGTCAGAACAAGACCCTCTCTCTAAAAAAAAAAAAAAAAAAAAACAACAACAACAAAATAATTGCAGCCAACATTCTGAATGTCATTAATTTGGCACGGGGCAGTTGTTGTACTCTGCCAGCCAAGTGACTTCTCTTATACCAAAAATAAAGTAAATGATTAACTGAAAAACAGCTACACACACGCTTATTTAGGTGAGAACGTGTCCACTTGCAATGAGCAAAATCTTTACTCTTCAAAATAATTGAGGGCCCAGTAATTTTGTCTTCTTAAAATATACCCTCATTTACTTTCCTCATTATTAAGACCATCAAAATGATTTTTATTGACCTTCATAAGAAGTCTAAATAACAACATATCATTCTAACCCCATGACTTCCAGGTAGATTGATTTGGAGTATATTTCCATTTTTCTTTCATGCACAAGTAGTTACTATTTTTTCAAAAGACAAATTAAAACCAGAAAGTCCTTGTCATACTTTATTTTCCACTGAGTCACAGTATCTTAGAATGATATATTTTCCTAGGCTAATTATTACACTTTGCGTAATATTCTTTGCAGCAGAGCAAGTAAAGGATGGTATTGATGGAAACTGGCTCTAAGTGTAGAACAGAGATGAGACAACTGTTGGTGGTAAAACCTAGTGTAGTTGGTGATTTGTTACACATTAGGATACAAAAATTTTTTCCTGAATAGAGTACCTTCACAAAGTAAGAGCCAGATGAATTTGTAAATTTTTTCCTCTATTTAGTTCATTTTTTATTACTTATTGTACTATTTTTCTCTACATTCAGAACTGACATGCATAGTAAATCCTTGAAGGAGTACCTGCATATTAGAAAAACTCAAGATTATATGACTAATTAATAGTGTTTAAACCTAAATACAATTCACCCAAATATTCTCCAGCATTTTTATAGTCTCGTTCCCCTATTCACCCACCAAATTAGTTCTAGGTTACCAATTAAGTTGGTGCTACTGAAATTTACAAGTCTCTCTCAATTGACTTGATACTGTTGCTTCTTTTAATATATACTCTTTTTTATTTATTTATTTATTTATTTATTTATTTATTTATTTTTGAGACAGAGTCTCACTCTGTTGCCCGAGCTAGGGTGAGTGCCGTGGCGTCAGCCTAGCTCACAGCAACCTCAAACTCCTGGACTCAGGCGATTCTTCTGCCTCCGCCTCCCGAGTAGCTGGGACTACAGGCATGCACCACCATGCCCGGCTAATTTTTTCTATATATATTTTTAGCTGTCCATATAATTTCTTTCTATTTTTTAGTAGAGATGGGGTCTCATTCTTGCTCAGGCTGGTCTCGAACTCCTGAGCTCAAACGATCCGCCCACCTCGGCCTCCCAGAGTGCTAGGATTACAGGCGTGAGCCACTGCGCCCGGCCTATACTCTTATAACTAAATGTTTCTCTTTCCCTAGACTCTCATCACTCCCCCAATAAGTTTACTGTTCTTGCTTCTCTAATCACATTCTGATCTTTTCCCATCTTACTCCCAAACCCCTGCCAGTGGGCTTCTTCTAACAGTTCATTTTCAGCTGTAACTTACCATCTGTATATATTCTGTCTGCCTTAGAGCTATTCTCTCCTCACAACCTCAACCATTACCAATGCTTATCTGGAACTTCAGATAAGAAACCATGAAGTCTTCTTCCACATCTTTTTAATATTCACACATGCAACTAAAGTCCCCTTGATGCGTCCTTCAAACACTGTTGATATCTTGCTCTCCCCACTCCCACGGCCCCCACCTTTTTGTACCATAACCCTATACTGCAGCTATTGTAAAAGAAAGTGTTAATGGAAAATAATTCTTTTTTTTTTTTTTTTTTTTGAAACAGAGTCTCGCTTTGTTGCCCGGGCTAGAGTGAGTGCCGTGGCGTCAGCCTAGCTCACAGCAACCTCAAACTCCTGCGCTTAAGCAATCCTTCTGCCTCAGCCTCCTGGGTAGCTGGGACTACAGGCATGCACCACCATGCCCGGCTAATTTTTTCTATATATATATTTTAGTTGGCCAGATAATTTCTTTCTATTTTTAGTAGAGACAGGGTCTCGCTCTTGCTCAGGCTGGTCTCGAACTCCTGAGCTCAAACGATCCGCCCACCTCGGGCTCCCAGAGTGCTAGGATTACAGGTGTGAGCCACTGCTCCCGGCCTGGAAAATAATTCTTAAGCAAACCAAGAGCACCAACTGTCTCATCTGGTTGTCCTTATCATCTCTGTACTTGGCTCTTGGGAACTTGGATGAGAAATAACTGCAATCCTTGAAACAGGTCATTAAGTTCATCCAGGACTCTGAAACAGCCTGGCATAGAGAGCACAGCACGATCCGTCCCCTGTCTGGATCTCTTACTCCATCTCAGGGCCCTCCTCCTCATAGCTCACCACGTTCCAGTCTACTGTTTGCTCCTTAGACACACTTCTCTGACTCCTCCACTGGAAAAGCCCTTTCCTTAAGATCCCCTTACTACTTACTGGCTCTCAACTCAAAGGGCACCTTCTCAGAGAGGCTTCCTGCAACCCCCTATATCTAATGCAGGCCTTTCCCCGCTACCAACCTGTTACCTACTTCAATTTATTTTACAGTTCTTATCTCTAACTGCAAGTGTCTTATCTGATTTCTCATTGGTTGTCTTCCCTAATTAGAATTTCAATCTCTGGAGTACACTTTTTTTTTTTCTCCCTGCTTTGGAATTTACTGGCCCACACATAGTAAGCACACAATAAATAGTAAAAGACTGAACCATTTTATGTATTAATAACCACAATATTCGTAACCAGAATATAGATCTATATACTTTACAATGTATTCTCAAATCCATTAAGCCCCTGATGTAAATTTGGCAAGAAATGGGCTCATAGTACGCATAAGAAAACTGGCACTCTCCGAGGATTCCTGACTTTGTAAGTCACGTAACTAGTAATTGCAGGTGCAATACAAAGGACTTAATTTTCCATATGATTGATCATTATTAAAAAAAAAAGCCCTACATATTTTTTTAAAAATTGACTACCAAAGGGATAAGGATTAAAGGTCAAGTATAAAAGATATTATTACTTCATTATTCTAAAGCAAAGAAAATAAATTCAGATATTAACAAGGTTTGGGGTATTTTAGGATTTCCCTAAGGTTCTTCCATAGCAAAATTACTTAAGAGAGCACTGGAATGAGGGGAAACAAACATGATTCTATGCATAAAAGTATTAATGTATAAAGACATCAATTTAATCTATGTGTTGAAACAAATGCAAATGCTTATGTACTTGAGTTTATTCCCTCTTTTTCCTAGATAAAACAGCATTTAGCAAGATGACAATTATTTTCCTTTTCAATTTTATTCCTTTCAGTTGAATAACTATTTATTTGCTTCTCACATTTATTTTTGTCAAGAAAAGAAATGACATTAATTTGGATGTTTATGTATTTGTGTGTGCACCAATGCATTGAAGCACTAAAGCTATCATCAAGATCCTTGCAAAGAAGGTTAGTAAAAAGCATTTAAAAATAATTTTATACTTCATACCAGGAAATGATCTTTTTGGCAAGTATACATGTTTCTTCTTTTTGTCCGTTTTTATTTCATATAATGAAGGTTATAATCAAGCAGTATTGAAATTTTAAAAAATCCATTCACATTAGCTAAATTTCTTCCAGGATCGAGAAATTACAATTTTTATTACTAGTCTTTTCTATGTTGCTTAATATTTATTTGCCTATATTAGAGATTAACAGTTAATGGGTTATTTAAATAATATTTCAAGTAAACGGGACCAAAGTCATGTTAACCCAGGGATTAGAATATATTTTTCTGATTAGTTCACACAATTTATCAAATCATAGTAATTTTACTCATACAAACCAAACTTTGATGTGTAAATACTTTCAGGCTAGCTTATTACTATCAATATCTCCTTATTCCTGTACTGCCAATAATATGTGTCAAGTTAAATAATAAACAAATATACACAGATACATGCTAACATGAGCATTCTGAAATTTGTTATAAATTAGTATGATAAAATTTCCCTTATAAGTGCTCACATCTCCTGCGATTGGTGAATGTTTGGCCAGAAAGAAAGAGTTGGCAGGATCATTCAGAGAAAGAAATGAATGTGGATGAGAACTCAAATGTCACATAAGCCCCCTTCAGATCAAAAGGTTATTTTCCCTGAGTCTTAAAGGGATTCCACTGGATAGAAAGTTTAATGGTAATAGTTCAGTTAAGAGGTACTTTATATGGAGGTCATCAGATCAGAGGATTTCAGAGCTGAAAGAAGCCTTAAGAATCATCAAACCCGACCTCCTTATTTTATAAACGGGGAAACAGAGAATGAGAGAGGTTTAGGAATTTGTCAAAATCATAGGTGACAAATGGCAGGGTCATGATTAACAATAATGCCTTCTGACTCCCTGTTTGAGAGCAGGGGCTAATATTCTGACTCTACTATCACTGTTGTTCTTGGAGGAGCCGTTCTCTGCTCTAACCTTAGTGTCCTCATCCACATAGTATAGGTCAAATCATCCCTACCTCACAGGGTTATTGACTGCTTCTGGCTCAGACTTCATAACTTCTAGAAATTGTAATCATTATTCTCCCCCAGTTGCTTCTCATTGAACTGTACGTGCACTGGGACACTGTCTCTAGGGCTGGATTTGAAATGCACAAGAAGATCCCTAAACCATATTCCTCTGTATTATACCCATTTTTTATTTAACTTTTTTTTCTCAAGACAGAGTCTCTGTCATCTGGGGCTAGAGTACTGTGGTGTCATCATAGCTCACTACAACCTCCAACTCCTGGGCTCAAGCGATCCTCTTGTCTCAGCCTCCCGAGCAGCTGGAACTACAGGCATGTGCCACCACGCCCAGCTAATTTGTCTATTTTTAGTAGAGATGGGGGTCTCACTCTTGCTCAGGCTGGTCTCCAACTCCTGAGCTCAAGCAATCCTCCTGCCTTGGCCGCCCAGAGTGCTAGGATTACAGACATGAGCCACCGCACCTGTCCTATTTAACTCTTTATTTCGATTTTGAAATAATTTTAAACAAAAGAGTTGTAAAAATAATACAGTGTGCTACTGTATACCCATCATTCACTTTCCCTAGTGTTAACGTCTTATGTAATATTTTTAACAAAGAAATTAATATTCATAAGATATTATTTAATTGAAATGTTACCATTAACTACATTATTTGGCTTTCACAGTTCGTCTAATGTCCTTGTGTTCCAAGACTAAATCCAAGATAACATACTGCATTTAGTATAACCTAGGTCTTAAATTATACCTTATCTTAATCTAATTTAAAATTATTGCTATTTAGATCTATTGATCAAATCAAAGGGGCTCACCAGTAAGCAGAGAGCATTTTAGAAAAAAGAAGTTTATATCCAAGCAGGACTTATGTGGATAGTCCACTTCATCCCTTATAATAAGTGCCATAGTCTTGCATTAACCAACCTTCGAGCAATTAAATTGAAATGTCATTAGTTCTTCCAGAACCCACTTAGCATGACACAGAAGCAACACTCTGTGTTTCAAGTCTTTAAGTATCAAGTTTAAAAATGCAGATAAGGGAACTGTGATGAACATGCTTTGGTACTTCCTTAGAGAATTACAAATTTTTATTTCTAATGCCCAAACATAAAAGTTAAAACTTCTAACTTAAGAAAAAAATCCCGTTGACAGAAATCACACAGTTCCTAAGACAGGTCACTCATTCACAGAGGAAGAATGTTATTTCCTAGCTTGGAAGTAACCTAAAAGCAAACCTCATGAATGGTGTCCATCAACATTTTATAAATGCCCATGCTCTTCTAAGTACTAATTCCAAGCCCTACAAAGAGAAAGCCCATGTGGAAAACTATGGAAACACAGCATTTTCTTCTCTCGCAAAAGCCACGTGGGGATTTATGGGGAAATGGCATGTGATTACACCTGGACCTTAGCCAGGGCAGGAGGACAACGGGGTGATAGCCTCTGCCTGTGTTAACGAATGACTTTCCTAATGTGATGGATGTTTCATCACCATCCTCCTAATTTGTTTTACCTGGCGCTGCGCTGCCACTACAGAGCAGAAAGGACTACAGATAGGCTTGCTGGCACCCTTGACCGTCAGAAGTTAGAGGAAGGGGACACGGATGAGACCCAATTCTGGAAGTTCTCACTATCACAAAAGCACTTGCTCCCTGGACAGTGCTGAGAAGTGGTATCATCTCCTTGTCATCCTATCCTTTCACTACAGGTACAGGAACCAAACTGATGACATTTACGGAGCCCTTTCTACACCCAGACACCCTGCCAAAGACTTCTGATTTTTATCAGGATCAAAATTGACCCATTACAACTCAGGTGGGCAAGAGTATTATAATTCTACTCTTTATTTTCTATAATTGATCTCATGCTGTTTCTAGCCCCCAATCCTAAAAATGGTACAAAATCTTAGTTACAAGAAATTCATGTTACTTCTGCTATGAAATGTAGTTTTCTTCAAGCAATTTCAGGGATTTTCTTTTCTTGTGAGCTGTCTCTCAGGGTCCTGTTAATGGTGTCCAGTAGGAACAGTTCATTTAAAAAGGTTAAGACACGTTGGCTCCCACTTGGTGATTCTGCGTCCCTTCAGCTCTTGCTCATGCTGCTGTTTCCCCAGGGCCTGGCTGCAAACCCCCACATAATCTACCCACGAGGAGCTTACTAGCCAACACTCTTGCCTATCTTGAGCTTTCTGAGATCCTTGGAGTCAATCGGATCATGGCGCACCACTGCCCAGACCCCTCTACGGCCCTCCATTTAACTTAGAATGAAACCCCAGTTCTTGCCAAAGCCTGGAAGGCTCTTTATGGTCTGAATTTCCCCCCATCCATGACTAACCCACCAACTCCCCTTTGCTCACTCAGCTCCAGCCACACTAGCCTCCTCCTTGTTTTTCCAGCAAGCCAAACCCTCAGGGCCTTTGCACACACTATGATGCTATTCAGTCCACACCAACTATCTGCCTCCAGAACTCCTGTGCCGCAATGGCACTGTCCCGTGGTGACCTTCTGTTCACCTCAACTGAAATCGTACCCCACCCCTATTCTTGCCAGCCCCTGCTTCTTTTTTCCCACAGCCCTTCTCACCACCTGGTATCTTATAACCATTTTCATGTCGATAGCTTGTCCCCTTCCAACCAGACTATAAATCTGATGAAGGCAGACACTCAGTGTTCGATTCATTATCAACAACCCTTTGAGATGGGTTTTAATACTGTTATTATTTCCATCATACAGCTAAGGAAATTAAGTTCAGTGAGTTTAAGTGATCTGTAGAAGCTCAAACAATGAAAATTGTCTTTCTATCCCAAGGGAGAAAAAAGTTGACACGACGTGTGGTTATGTAAATGAGAAAATGTGACAAGACCACTGGCTCAGCCGCTAACCAAGGATCAGAGAGCACCAGGAGCCCCTGAGGTGGCCCGACTACAGTCATCCCACCGTTTCCTGTAGGCAACCCTCCTTTGGGGGGGCCTGTTCATTTTTCAAGTGGTCACAGCAGCAGTTGGGCTGCAGATAGTCAAAGGCCGGGGGGCAATGGATTTGACTGTTTTGACAGTGAGAAAGTGGGAAAGCCTCAGCATTTTGGGCATTGTGTCATGCTTGGGAGGTTCTCCATTAGGCCCTGAGATCACATGTTTCTCCTGCCAGCCTTTCTGATTCCTACTTACAAGGGCTGAAGCCCTCAGCCTCACTTCCTCAATAAACACACTCATCACCCCAGGAGATGCACAGGGTGCGTGGGAAGGGCTCCTGGGTGGCATCTGCGTGACTGTGGATCCCACGTGTGTATTTCTTCTCGCTGAACTGGACTCCTTGAGAGCTCAGCCTGGGCCTGACTTCCTTATCTATCTCGCAGAGAACAGGTGTCCAGTACATCTCTGTTCACTGAATTGGCAGCTCACTTCATCATCAGTCCAGGCCTGGTTTTCTTATCTGTCGAATGGGAAGAGTGAAGCTCTCTACAAGGACTATCAGGATGAACAAATTATCAAGCAGGTTTTTTTTTCTTAATAGCACTACTACACGAGATGCATTGGCTTTCTTTAGATTAAAAAGTGAAACGAGTGTGTTGTGAACCTTTTAAGGGGGACATGCTATCATTTCACTGGTCTTGTAACATAGTTTGAGAGAGGTAGGAGTTCAGGCTTTTATTAGAGCTACTTATTTATTCAGAGTGGTGACACTTCATATAACAGCCTAAGGAAGTGAAATTCTACGCACACCCAATGAGTTAAAGGGTATTCCAGTTAGCATAATCTAATCACAAAACACTCATATTGCAAATTAAATAGTATTGCCCTACAGCAGTCTAATACATAGAATATTCACTGATTCTAAGCAGACAGGAAAAAATGATGATTTTATCTTAGTTATCATTTGATAATTTACTCTATGCTAGGCACTCTGTTGAATGATTTAAAAGCATTATTCCATTTATTCCACAAAATGATCCTATCATGTATGTTTTTCCATTTCTCTGAAGCACAGAGTTTAAGCCACTTGCTTAAGGTCACAAAACCAAGAAATTATCAATCCGTCCTTGCAACAAAGCTACGAGCACCTACCATATACAAGGCCTTACTGTGCAGCTGCTGGGAAACACAATGAGGAGAAAACAGACACAGCTCTGCCCTCGTAGAGCTTGGAATATAGTTCAGGGTAATACATTAAGTAATCACACAAATGAACATACATAATTACAAACTGCAGTAAGTGCTGAGAAGGAAAATTACAGGGCACTATGAGAATAGCAGGTACTACAAGCAAAAGTAACAGGGGAACGTATGTGGACTGTCAGATGAGGAAGACAAGTCAGAGAAGTTGCCTCTGAAATGAAACTGACATGTGAGCTGAGCAAGAACTGGGCAGTGAGGGTGATCAGCGTCCGGAGGCCGGAGGTGTGTTCTGTTAGAGCCAAGTGTTTGCGGACATGCTACACTGGACAAAGGGCCAAGCCTGAGAATCAGGGAAGGAGAAATCAGAAAGAAGAAGAAAGTGGAGAAGAGAGTGAAAAAAAAAGTCAGAATGGAGGATCAGAGAGCGCAAACCTACTAGAGATAAGCATTAAAATTGCTGGTTTACTGTGGAATGTGCTTGTCTTCACCATGCAGGTTTGAGAACTATCTATAAATTAGGCAGACGACACCATGGTAGGTGTGACTGAGTTTGTTTTTCAGTAGGAAGAGTTGAGTCATGTATGAACATCAGTGAGAGTTCAGAGAAAGTCCAAAGTTGTTTAAAAGTTCTTCTCCAAAACTTTACATATGCTTTATTTCCTAAATTAGTAGACATGTCAGGTATAGGTCTTTGTTCACTCAGAAAGACTAATACAAGAGCTCTGCTCAAAGGTGGCTATGAACTAACTCAGCTTCATCAACACACCTTGGAAGTTGTAGGCATGCAGTTTCTCTTAGGTGGTTTCCTTTATGCCCCTACAAAGCAACAATTAAAAAAAAAAAAAAGATACACCAAAGTAATGTACTTCACTGACACATTCATGGAAGAGATAAATGTAGTAATAAGAAAAGAGTCCTCTGATAATCCCAAAAAAGCAATACAGATAAATAACAGACATAAGAAGCAAAAGAGAAGCTAGAATTTAAGAGCTTAAGGAACCACCAAGGGCAGATAGTAGAAGAACATTTTTCACACAAAGTAGAGTCAACAAAAATGCTGTGCTACCGTATTTAGCAAAAACATTTGACGGAGATGCTATTTCCTAAAAATTTCAAAAAAAAAAAAAAACCTTTGCAAGACACACTGGTCTAAAATTCCTCAGACATATCTAAGACTTATTTCAAAATTTATTTATTATGAAATTTTTACAAGAAAAACTTAAAACCAAAAGCAACAAGTAAGACAGAGAAAGTAACAGCAATTCCTTCCTAAACTAGCCTATCTGCAACTTTCAAACAGTGTGAAGCATTTAGCCTTAGAGACCAGTATTTGCAAGATGTCTAAAACTCGTATAGAAATGCCAAACGTAACTGTCGACATCATCCCGATCCGAGGCACTCTTAGAAATTCATCTACCTGCAGGTTCAAGTAGTCAACCAAAACAATCAACAGATTTCCAGGCAATGTGTTGTACAGATTGAAATATTTGGGCTTTGTCTTCTTGCATTTTTGGCAACAACAAAATATAAAGTCCTAAAGTTAAGGAAAAAAAAGTGTTAAAATGGAATTTGGCCACCTTTCATAGGGGGCATTGGCATTCCTTATGAAGCTGGATAGCTCTGAAAGAGATTCTGTCTCTTAGACCTGCTTAAATTTTTATTTTATTTTTAAGGAGTTTTGATGTCACACAACGTTGAGTAGCAAGATTAAAGAACAGATGGAACATAAAGGGATGTAGCACTGCCACCAAGAATGCCCATTGGCACGTCTCCCCCCCACACATCTTACTGCAAACCATTCTTAATCACTCAGCTGAATTCCTTTTCCCTTCATCAAACTAGCAAAAGTGCAGCTTTACAATCCCCTTCCCTCCTGAACCCCTGCCATCCTGCTATCACTACTATTTGGCTCTTATCTGGGTACTATCTAATGAGGTCTCTTGAATTACACAAAATGCATACATATATAACATACTGTGCACCCACTACATTTTAGGCTATGATCAGAAGTACTCCCACTTTTATTAATAAGTGCATTGAATTGGCACAACTCTAAGAAATAGAAAACATTATCATATCAGTTTTCCAGAAGAGAAAACTGAGAAAAGTAATTACTTCAGTCATTACAATCTTACCCAGGTATTTACGAGCTCATAAATAAAGATCATTGTTCATGCTTGTGAGACCTTAGAGATGTGGGACCCATATTGTCCAGCTCTCTGTCACTTGGAGAGCCAGGCAGTGTCCCGTGCACATGTACTTATGCTCGTATGTTTTAATTTCATATTGAAAAGAACAGAAAGCAAAGCTTAAACACTCTACAAATGACACTTCAGTTCAATATTGACTTGGAAATAAAGTTCAAGATCCATTCATATTCGATACTAGAACCAAATACCAAATGAATATAAATGGGAGGTATTTCCGTGTCTGCCATTCTTTTGCTATTACCAGCATGGACAGGAACAGGGTAGAAGCACAGGAGAATGTGGGCTTCCTCACTGGAAAGCAATGATGCTGACCAAGGTTCACTGCCATTTCACAAAAGGAGCTGTAAGTAGAAAACAAGGCTGAAAAGGCAGAGAGAAAAGAAAGAAAAAAAAAAACAAAAACCAGATATTCACATTCTGTGGATTAAAAATCCAACGAAAGGAGAATAAGAAACCAGTCCATCAATTGATAGGATTTTCAGTGCAGTCAACCTAAGCTTCAATATTTATTCCAAGAGGAAAATTGAATCTCATGTCCAAAAATGACTCTCAGCTCCCATTCTCTGCCCAAATACACACACATTTACATTTATGGGTGACTATATGGCTATATTTAAATCCCCAGCTCTAAAAGCTGCAAGACTGTAAATACACTCATTTCAACCATTTTATAAAATTGTATTAGCTTTCCTTTCCTGCCATTCTCCATGGCAAGCCAAGTTCAGACGTGCAGAAAATGTAAATGATTTCCTTTGATAATAGCACTGGTAGATTCCAAAACCAGAAATCAGTTCCCGCTTATTTCTGAGAGCCTGTTGAGTGATGCCTGGTCATGGCTTTGTGCTAATGGAGTAAATTTCAGCATCGGGGCCAATGAAAGGTACTAGGCTCAGGACAAAAAAAAAAAAAGCCATTATTTAGAACCATAGCGTGTCTCGGAGCAAACAGGTCTTGTTTGCTGGGTGGAGAAAGCTCAGTAAGCACAGCTGAGGACCGAACATGCCTCCCTCTATGAGGAAATCATCTGTGGTTAATGGTGGCGTCTGTTATGGACCTTGAGACACAGGACAGCAAGGTCACGCCAAGCTAGCAGATCCCTGCATGAGTCTGATGAGCTCTTACAGAGGCATGGACCCGGACCTGGTTCCCCAACACTCGATTCTCAAGAGGAAAGGACTTTACTGCCATATGCCTCACTCCTCAATTTGCACACCCAAGTGGTGAGATGATATGCACATCTTAACTATTACCTTCCTCAACTCCCATTACTTTAGTATTTCCTTAGGATCCCTCATTCGGGCAAGTGGGAATCTAGCATTTTCCTAACGGAAGAAAGCTTATCATGGATCAGTGACAGAAAAAAAAAAAAAAAAAAAGACGACTGTAAAATGTTTGGCTATTAAGTTTAAAAAGTCTCTGCAATCTACCTTAAGACAGGAAAGATTTAGAGAGAAGCTTGGCTACATTTGCCACCCTGATTCCCAGCAGGCAAGCCTAGAAAAGGGAGACTGTTAGCTGGAGGAGAAGCAGAGAAGTTAGATAAAAGCCAAGGCGATTAGATGCTGACATGATGATAAACTGTGCTTTGCCTCCTCCCCCAGGCTCAGCGTGTGTGGAGACTATAGAACCCGATGAGTTTTAAGGATTTTAGAGTAGAGGGAAATTATGGTTCATATCCTGCATGGAATTTGGGAGGCAGAGTGTTCTAGCTACGCCCTAAGCCCTGTTCTCATGTGCATATGAATCACCTCCTGCAGACCCAGAGCAGTATGAGGAGACAGCAAAACACTCCCATCTCCTGAGCAAGGAGAAGGCACCCATTTAGAGGATAAGCTGGAGGTCCAAAGAGTCCTCAAGGTCAAAAGGAGAGGGGAATGGTGTATTATGCACGATGTCTTCAGAGACCATGGCAGGACTTGAAAGGATAATTGTACATACATCTCAACAGAAACCAAGGAAAAAAGGAGCAAACCTAAGATTTACTCTCAGATTTACTCAGCCCTACCTGCCTCTCTGGACCATGACCATTTGCTCAATGGAGAGCTGTAGCCACAACCATCCTGGCCTCAATGATTAAGACCTCGCCTCGCCCACGTGGGGGCTGCACTGCAATGTAGCCTCCGTCACATCCACCTCCAAGGGAGTCTCTGGCTCCCAAGCCTAATGCCATCGGCTCACAGAGCCTCTGCCTCCTCCCTTCCACACTAGGGTGCAAGGCTGCTCATTAGACATGGATGTAGCTTCCCCAGCAGTTGCCTCCACCACTGGCTGTTTGAAAAACCTACAAGTGTAAAGCGTTGACCCATGGGAGGAAGCCACCGTGTTTATCTGTAGCCAGTTCTGTCATCTAATACCTTTCATTTGCCTCCTTTCTCCCTCTGCTCACTTCTCTTTTCCCCTCTCTCCCATCACCCTGGGACCACAGACTGGATACAACTCACTAACATGTAAGCTTTGTCCCATACTCTGTTTCTTAGAGACTCTGGACTAAGGCACCCAGGTACTTAAAATTAACTCCAGGAAGAAATGTAAGAAAGGAAGGAAAAAAAAATCCTAAACTTGACTTGAAATTAATAATAAATGGCTACATTTGACTAAAGTTAGCAGTCAAAACCAGATTGGGAGACTGTCACCGGAATTAAGGCCATAGAAAAAGAAAGTTACATTTTCATATATCTGAGTTTGAGATTTAGGAATAAAAGAGTTGGTAATTTCAGAAACATTAAGAAATTCAAACTTTATGAAATTCCTTACCTAAAGCCCTGAAACACAAGTTATGATTCCAAATTAAGGAACATCAAGGAAATAGAGAAGGAAAGAAGAAAATGTTCATGTCTACACTATAAACGTATTGCATAGCTTCTCCACCTCTTCTGTATCACTCTCATTTCTTGTTTTGCAGTAGAACTGGGAAGATTAGCAGTGGGTAAGAAGTTAACATAGAAGAGCATGGGGGTTTCGGTGTCCGACATAGCCAGTCTTAGTTTCATTTCTGCAATTCATCAGCTTTGTGCCCTTAGTCAATTTACTGAAGCTCTCCATGTCCTCACGCATAAAATAGAGACAAGAGAGTATCCCCCCCTTGAGATCTGCTCTGAGGGTAAATATAGAGTTCTTAGCCCTGTGCTTGGAAAATACTAAGCACTTAATTGATGTAAGCTATGATTATCAAGGTGTTTAGTGGAATGCAATTTGAGAAAATTTATCCACTACCTTAACAAAGAGATCTTCTCTCAGTGACATATAAATGTGAATGTTCACTATAAAATTAGAAGCAAAAATAAACTTTTATTGTGCTCCATCCTTCTTAGGAGAGTTTCCTTCCTCCCTGTGGTAAAATAGACAATAGGGTGTCTTTAGGATAAAATAGACATTATCGATCTTTGATATGTCTGTGCATCATTCTCCTTAGTTTCAAAAATATTCATGGTAGACATCTAGAAAGACACATATTTATAAATAAAAAGATACTTGGTAAAGAAATATATTACTCCAATATATTACTCCAAACAGGGTAATCCAGTTTGCTATTAATATTTTTGCAAATCAAATTGTATCGGGGACACAGCCACAACCATTCATTTACATATAGTCTATGGCTGTTCTCACATATAAAGAGGAAGTTGCATCAGGACAGAAACCTTGTGGTCCACAAAGCCGAAAATGTTCACTATCTGGCTCTTTCAAAAACAAAAAAAATGTTTGGTGTGATGGCTCATGCCTGTGATCCTAGCACTCTGGGAGGCCAAGGCAGGAGGATTGCTTGAGGTCAGGAGTTCAGGACCAGCCTGACCAGCAGTGAGATCCTGTTCCTTCTAAAACCAGAAGAAAAAAAAAAAATAGCCAGGCATGGTGGCAAGCACCTGTAGTCCCTGCTACATGAGAGGCTGAGGCAGGAGGGTCGCTTGAGGCCAGGAGTTTAAGGTTGCTGTGAGCTACGCTGAGAGAATGGCACTCTAGCCCGGGGAACAGAGTGAGACTCTGTCTCAAAAAAAGTTTTCTAACCTCTGCTCTAAGAGAAGAAATTAAGGGAAGAGTCAAGAATAAGAGGAACAAACTATAAGGAAGATTTAGAAAGTATCAAGTGAGGTGGCTTCAAATGATAAGCTACTGTTAATTGAGGATAAGGGTGCATACAGAAGAGTCAAAGAAATAATAAACTTAAATCAAGGGCATGTTAGCAAAGGACTAAGGGCATAAATATGACATAAGGCAAAATGCTGAAACCAAGAATGCATATGAAATTTCTCCCCCAAATTCTTAAAATAAAAATGTTTCATCTTAGAAAATATATCTAAAGAAAACAATGTAGTTAAGAGACACCCTCCTATATGAACTGAATGCATTAGATTTGTTATGGTTGTTGATTTATATGATTATTACAGAAACATCTTTGAGACTATAAAGAATATTTTCAAATAAATGTGATTCTGTGGCATTTTCACTGTATTACTTTAATAAATGAATTGAAGGACCAAATAAGGGAAGTGAAGCTTTTTGTAATAAGAAAAAAGGTCAATTATTTACCATATATAAGACTGATGCTGGAACGGATCTTTATCTGTGCATTGATGTGTCCCTATTAAAAAATAGATTTCTTGCCTTCTAGTTTCATATTATAATCTTTTAAAAATTTAGCTTAAGATGATGACACATTTCCTTTTCTGAGATAGTTTTATTTATCATATAATTCTTGTATCTTATTGGGAAGCACTTGTGAAAAATCTGACTTAAAGATTTACAAATATGTCTAAACTCATATGCAGTCCCCAATCTTTTTCGCACCAGGGACCATTTTCATGGAAGACAATTTTTCCATGGACCAGGGAGGGTGGATATGGATTTGGGATGATTCAAGCACAGTACATTTATTGTGTACTTTATTTCTATCATTAATACATTGTAATATATAATGAAATAATTACACAACTCACCATAAGTTCAGGACCACTAAGATTTGAGTTAGTGAATTATACAGACTCAAATATTTCCTGAAAACTAATTTGCTAAAGAACTCATTTGTTTAAAAAAAATGCAATTTTCTATTATCTCCCAAACTCTAGTATTCCATAGGACTTAAGGAAAAATGTCATCTTTTCTTGATAATCACAAACATTTTGTAAAAATCTACATATTTAGCAATATAAGATTTGGTAAAGAAGTTAAGGTATTCTCATGTAGCCATTAAAATTGTGTCAGATTAAAAACATGGAAAATGTTTACAACATAAATGAAAACTTTACAATGGATTGCAAGCTTGTAAGAAAAATGTCTGTATAGATTTATGAAAATACACAGCAAACCTTTCTGGAGTTGGGAAATTATTGACTTATCCTTTAGATACTTTTCTGTATTTCATGAATTTTACTTATCCAAAGTTTATTCTACCTATAGGTAACAAAAGTAATAAATTCTATTAAATGTTTCTTAAAGAGTATTTAAACGGCCCCAAATATTGGTTATTATAATCACAAAAAAAATATAGCCCCTTCTGAAGCCAATAGGTTTTTTTATTGTTTCTCTTTTTTTATTAATAGGTAGTTGGAAGAAAGAATATAATAGGGGTGGTAGTTGGGATTCTACATTTTTATGGCTGGTTTTCATTTGCTTGACTCTAATCTCAAAGAATTGAAAATTTTAAAATAATCATCATCTCTTCATAGTTAAAATTATTCCAACTATTCAATATATATTCAGAGAATTAAAAAAAGCAAAACCCACATACTTTTGTTCTTTAAGGTTCTTTAAAGAATGTTCTTTACAGATTCACAGCCTTTACTTATTATGACTATATTCTGAGGAGTAACCATAAATTTTTGTATTGATAGCACCAGATATTTTATAAGACTCTTTGATTAATTTCATCTTCCAAATAATCTTGTTAAACAGGCGGGACAGGTATTACCATTCTTGTAATGGCAGAAACACGGCTAGCAGTGCTGGTCACATAACCTAATAAAAGTTGAGAAGCAGATAGAAACTCCAAACCCCATTCTTTTTCAAAGACAGCATACTGCTTCTTGAAACCACGATGAGAACTGTTTTGCCTTAAGAGATGGCTAAAGAGAAAAAGTGCATCACTCATACCTAAGTATTTAATAAGGATGATATGAATTTCCTTGACAGCTGTTACAGTGCAGATTGAGATTTGCAGTTAGAGCTAGAAGATCCCAATTCTAGTTCTTTCCATCACATGTATTTCTCTGATTTTTTTTAATGTCTCAAGTCCAGGTTTGTGAAATCCCTTCCTGTTTACTAATTGTAAGTGTCTGCTAAATAAGTTCATAAACAGCTGAGCAAATAGTACTGAATATTTTCCACTTGTCCTTCCAGGTCGACTCTTTCCTTCTCTATTGGCCAAGTACCCTGGAAGGTTTGCTGTGCAGCCCGCATCCGTGGACTCTCTGGTCCACAACATTTCTGGCTGGGCTTGGTCAATGTAGAGCATTGGAGCATTAGCCAATTGGACAGCAAATGGCGAGTGGGATCAGCTCATTTATACTTTAGGCTCCTATCTCTTTCCCCTTCAGAACTAGAAGTCATCGTATTTCCCTGCTGTTGCTAGACCCAAAGCACAGCACTATCCAGGGGTTCTTTAAGGAAACTTTAAAGTGAAAATTCTTTCACTGGCTCATTTCGCTCCACAGAAAAAAGTTATTCTCTCCCAAAGGGGGGATGCTAAAGAGAGTCTAGGATTGGTGGGACTCAGAAAAGTTTAGAGAAAGGAGGATTCTCAGAGATCGTCCAGTGAAATCCAACACCCATGTTCTACAAATGTGCAAATGGTGAGCCAGAGTGTGACTCGGTCAAGATTACTAGGCTTTAGTATCTGAACCTCCACCATCCAATCCATAGCCCTTTCTATCAGTGGGAACTTAAGTGCTAAATTCGAGGAACTTCAGAAGTTCTGTACACAATGAAGTACACTAAGAGAGATGTGTACACCTCTTATGTTCTAGAGACTCACACTCAAATAACTGAAAGCTAACCTTCACAAATAATTATTCTCTCTCTATATATATACACATAGATATATATTTTTTGAGGGTGTTACTGCTTAAACTGGCACCATGACACAAAAAAATCAAATACGTGGTTTCCTATTCATTTGGATCACCAACTTTAATAGTATGCACATCTTAAAAAATACTGAATTGGATGACTCACATTATTTTGAATTCTGAACATAAATCAAGCTTATATTCTAATATTTTGATATACTATTTCAAAATGTGGATATAAATTTAAAAAGTAATATTTTGCTGTGACATTATTTCAAAATCATAAAATTGAGATACTCAAAAAACTGATTATACTGTACTTAACAACGACAAGTTAAACAAAGGACCCCATTCAAAGCACTTAGCTATTGTACTAATTATAGCTACTTTAAATATACCCTTAATAAAAATTTACATTTACAAAATCCATTGTGTTGCACCATGAATTATCCAAATGATGTATATGTAAGTGAAACAAAGTTACAGAACAATAGTGTTCTCCAACAAGGAAGAAAAGGCACCCAGAATGAAGAAAATGCAAATTTCTGATTTCTGTATTTCTGATTGTATATTTAGAAAAAATATTTTTTCCCTTGACTCAACACTGTATTTCAGTATTTGTAAAGTCCATGGCAAAGTGGAGCGGAGGGAATAGTGATGGATGGATATTGTGAGCAGGTGGAACTGATAGTGTTTATAAAGAATATTGAGTGGACAGTCACCCATTAGTCCTCAGCAACAGGCTGGAGTCCAGCTTTGGAGTGTAATACTTATCTCTGCTTATTCCTAACTGCACTTACTAGGGTAAGTTTTACAATTTGAGGCTCACTTTTCTCATGTGGAAAACAGTGAAAAGAATACGTCTCAGAGTGTTTGTGAAGACTGAGATAATGTATGAAAAAGCATTTAGTCCAGTTTCAGCACATGATCAGGACTTAAGTAAATTTTATTCACTGTCTTAATTACTAGTAGTACTATGTTGACCACAACTCTTCATTCATGGACCGAGAAGACATTAAAGATCTCGATGGCTAACGTTAAGCATATTATCATAAACCTGTTTTTCAGTGAGTTTGCTATCTCTCATTTTTTTCTGCCTAAGAGAGAAATCCTGAGGAGTTTGCTCACGTAAGCATTAAGAAGCTCAAATGCAATAAATCTTTGAGCATACTTTAAAATTTGTCAAGCATCAGGGATCTGTGACAATAAACCATTTCTATGCCATGTCTGACAATTTCTACTCTCTTGGATTTGCTCAGAAGGCAACAATCAGTAAACCATTCTGCCTTAGAACCAAATATCACCCAGAAATGAGAAAATATTAAGAATGCCTGCACTAGAATTCAGTTGTGACCCATCTGAGTGTGGAGTCACAAATAGAAGTCAGTGATTTCCAGTAACTAGTCCACAGAAGTACCTTCAAATGACCCAAGAACTTGAAAAATATATATATAATACATTCCTAGTCCTCACTCCTGGAAATTCTAATTCAGTAGGTCTGGGGTGTTCCGTACAGCTGTGTGTTAATGCTTTCCCTGGGATTCCACTGCACACTGAGATCTGGGGATCCCTGGATAATGGTAATGAGTCAGGAAGCCTCAGTTCTGCTCTAACTTTACAGAAGGCTCTTTGCAATGTCTGTCTCCCCTCTTGGCTTCAATTCACATAATTTTAACATGAAGGGGTTGCCTTGCATTATCTTCAAGACCTCTTCTGTAATCCACCATTCTGGGAGCTTGTGATTCTTACCTGGTGAAATTGGAATAGCTAACAGTAAATGGAAATAGCTAGAAAGAGGAAGAGATACCCTGGTAAAGGTAGAAAAGATCAATGCACATTTGGCTGATCAGGTACAATTTTGGCAGGTCGAGTGATTTTTGATAGCTCCTTGGAAGAGAATCTCCCATGGCACAAAGCAAAACATTATCCACAACTTTCTGCTTCCTCTTATCTCTGAGGTGTGCTGCCTCTGCAGCATGGCTGCCAGCATCCTGCAGCCTGAGGAGTTCATCAAGGTGATGTTAATGAGCAACTGAGCCTTGGCAGGAAGCCCACTGCCCCTCAGTGCTCCGGGTCAGTGTAAGAGAGCACAAGTCGGCTGTGAAGGAAAGAAGCCACTGGGCTCCATCAGCTGCCCCCGTCCCAAACACACACTGACACCAAATGGCCCAGGAGCCACCACAGAAGAAGCCACAGACACCATCCAGAAGCGCAACCCACACGCTGTTGGCCCTAATCCTATCTCGTGACGTTACCAGGCTTGTCCTGCTTTCCACTCTTTGGCTTTGGTTTGTTCCTTCCCCATTAAAAATAAAGGTTGTCACCTGGAGGCCCAAGAGCCATACCTAGATTGAAAATAAAAATTTGTTTAGCCTCCACGGTGTTTTTGTATGATTTACGTCAACATTAAAAATTGGAATATTTCACATAAAATCCAATTTTCCAGATTCTCCTGAGAAACGCTTGAGGTCGGGCAACATGGGACTAGTCACAATCTTTTAGAGCTAAATAATGTGGCTGCCCCAGTTTAGAGGAAACATTCTCCCGGCTATCCCAGACTTCACCACTCCTTATTGTACCTCTGACAGCAGAGCCTAATATCTGTGGCCATTTATAACCTTGTTCCTGATATATAGGTATCAGAGAGCTACGTATATATGTGAATTTTTTTAATAGAGAAATACTTTGGTAGCTACGCTTCTAACAGAAGCAGGGGTGGGGAAAGGGAAAAGCTGATCTCAGAGAGCAGCAGGTTTCAGAAAAACAGATTGTTCCAGGATAGTTGTGGTTCTATGTTCTAATTGTTCTATGTTCCAGACCTTTCTTAAATGCTTAATGCACACCTGACCCATTTCACTCATTAGCATTCCTTGCCTTGTCCCTGAGACACTGTGTTTGTAATCACTCATGAAAAGGATAATGGAGCTATATGCAGAGCCCACCCACAAACCAGGGAATAGGACAAGGAGAAGCACATTGTAAGGCACTGATTTTCAGCTCTCTTGAAACAAAAATCCCCTTTCAATAGCAAGAGTGATTTGTTGGGGGGTGGGAAAAACCTTCTACTATCATTACCTTTTGAGAGGCAGCAGGATTGCGTGTTTTTTGTGTGTGTGTTTTTTTTTTGTTTGTTTGGTTTTTTGAGACAGAGTCTCACTCTGTTGCCCGGGCTAGAGTGAGTGCCGTGGCGTCAGCCTAGCTCACAACAACCTCAAACTCCTGGGCTCAGGCAATCCTTCTGCCTCAGCCTCCCGAGTAGCTGGGACTACAGGCATGTGCCACCATGCCCAGATAATTTTTTGTATATATATTTTTAGCTGTCCATATAATGTCTTTCTATTTTTAGTAGAGATGGGGTCTTGCTCTTGCTCAGGCTGGTCTCAAACTCCTGAGCTCAAACAATCCACCTGCCTCGGCCTCCCAAAGTGCTAGGATTATAGGCGGGAGCCACCGTGCCCAGCCCAGGATTCAGTGTTGAAATACAAAGTTTTACAGTCAGCCAGCCTTAGTTATATAAAAATGATCCAGTTATTTAACCTCTCAACCTCTCTGTCTCTCACATGGAGATAATTAATAATCCCTGCCTCCTATGGTTCTTATGATACTCAAAGAAGATAGACAGATAAAGCACTAAGTGCTATCTGGCACACAGTAAATGCTCAATAAGGGTTATTAATATTGCTATTATTGATTGATAAAATGCATCATGACAAAAAGCTGGTATGTGTACATTATAACTTTGAAAAGAGTTTATTTTCCATTAATCACAAGTGGCATCTGTATGTACATGAAAAATAGCAGCAAATATATTTGTCAGACATTATTTATTTTGTCCATTGAACCACACTTAGTGTTCAGGGAGTTCTAAGCTGACTTCTTCACTGCTTTCAGGGTTTTGAGAGCTAAGGAAAAGACAGTTGGGTGGGAGAAGGAAGGTCACTACTCAAACCCAACACATCAGGCTGGAATTATGCTTCTGCTCCTACACTAACTGCATGCCTCCTCTTTGGGAGGAAAGAAAATAGAGGTGGAAGAGGGAGAATGGAGGGAGGGGAAAAAGAAAGTGTCCTTGACCATGATACAGGTCTGTCTCGAATCTGTGACGTGAGGATTTCTGATGGGATCAATGGTCAATCAGTGCTTCAAGGAGCCCTGCAGTTCCACAGAAGCACCCCAGGGACCACTCAAGGGTCGGGATTAAGGGG
Organism: Varecia variegata; assembly: GCA_028533085.1. Taxonomy (NCBI): domain Eukaryota; kingdom Metazoa; phylum Chordata; class Mammalia; order Primates; family Lemuridae; genus Varecia; species Varecia variegata. The sequence goes on from CM052447.1 coordinate 16,486,099, forward strand.
CAGGCCGAATGGGTGGGCTTCAGACCCAGCCTTGCTTCAGAGAGCAGCACAGCTTTTATGGAGGTTCCATGTGGTATTTCATGTGTAAAGAAGTGTTTCACTGCTTACCAAGTGTGTAGAGCAACTGGGCTAGATAATCTTAAAAGCAGTGGTTTTCAACTTTGGCTGCACACTGCAATCACCCCAAGGAGCTTTGAAAATAAATGATGAGTAGGACTTAACCCAGAGATCAATTTAATTGGTTTTGGGTGTGGCCTGGAAACCCAGATGTATAACACCTCTCCATGGATTTCCACGTGCAGCTGGGATCACAGACCATTGCCCTAGAGTCTCCCAGCTCCAACAAATGCTGTTTCTAAATGAATTGCTATAAAATCACCCAAGGAGAGGATATTAATGGAGGCATAAGTAAATGCTTCCAACCCCTTGGTATGTTTCTAACTGGAATATCAGCCAAGACAAGGCCAAGGTCGCCTACCAGTCTGCTCTCAGTCTATTCAATGCAAAGTCCCTATGAAACATAAGGAAATAAAAAATTCAATTCCTTAAGGAGCAGAATCTCATGCAAGTTCAGATCGTTAAAGAATGCCAGTGATGTTTACTTATTTTCTTGAAGACTTGATTTCTAATTACTTTCTTTCATGGAGACAGTAAAAGAAAATGTAAAGGCAGTTTATAAAGTGCTATATAAAACCAAGGTCCACATTAAAAACCTCATCACAGCCTGGATTCCCATACACAGTCCATTAAGAGAACTGAAGTCCTACCTTTGCCAGAAAGAAAAAAATTAATTTTTGACTCACTCCACTATGACAGGTCCTTTAAGAGGTTATTTATGTATGGCTCAGTGACAGGTTGGAAACATTTCTGTGTAGAGGAAATAGAAAGGTATATTCAAGGAGGGCTACCAGAACCTAATTTGAAACATTGAACAAGACAACACAGCAAGTTAGCTATGATCACCTAGAACAAATTAACTGACAAACACATTTTGACATGAGTTTATGCCAAGTGAGATTTTAAGTCTTTGGAAAATAGAGATTATACCATTTTCCTTCCCCTACTTTTGCTGATCAAACCTCACCAAGATCATTTTCCAACTAACCCAGAGGGAGAGAGATGTCTCCCAACGTATTTTTGGTGACTACAAGAGAAGAAGCAGACCTGCAGAATTTTTAACTTGGAAAAGGATGTGTATTGATTGGTCAAAGGATATTTTGATTGCATTTTCTTCAACAAGTCATATAATCACAAGCCGTTAGCTAAGTCAGTGCTATCCAGTAGAAATACAATGTTAGCTACATATTTTAAATTTTCTAGCAGCTACATTAAAATGTAAAAAGAAAAGGTGAAATTTCAATATTTTAAGCCAATATATCAAAAATATTACCATTTCAATATGTAATCAATATTTAAAATACTTTAAAATAGATGAATTGTACAATATGTGAATTATGTCTCAATAAAGTTTTTAAAATGATTAAAAAGATTTTACATTCTTTTTTTACACTAGGTCTTGAAAATTGTATGTGTATTATTACATTTACAGCATATCTCAATTTGAAATATGCATTTCCAGTGTTTAAGAGCCACATACATGTGGGCCCTGGGCATGCTGGCTCCCGCCTGTAATCCTAGCACTCTGGGAGGCCGAGGTGGAAGGACTGTTTGAGCTCAGGAGTTCCAGACCAGCCTAAGCTAGAGTGAGACCACCATTTCACACACCTGTAGTCCCAACTATTTGGGAGGCTGAGGCAGGAGGATCGCTTGAGCCCAGGAGTTTGAGGCTGCAGTGAGTGATGATGATTGATGCCACTGCACTTTACCCACGGGGGACAGAATGAGACTCTGTCTAAAACAAAACAAAACAAAACAAACAAAAAAAAACAAACCACGTGTGGGCAGTGGCTGCTGTATTGAATATGTAATTTAAATCATTCACGTGCACAACTGTTGACTTATGTCAAGGGACTACCATGTGCATTCACTCTGCCTCCTCTTTAGCTCACCCCTTTACCCCACGATAAAGAATATTTGAAATTCTCAGGACTTTAGCCTCTCATCTCCCCCATTGTCCACCATAAAGACCATAAAAGTGTTTCTAGTAAGGTCACTGTCAGAAGGAAGTCTAATCAAAGAAACAAGTTAACAAGCAAAAGTAATTTCAAATGAACTCAAGTTTTGTTTTTTGTTATTCGCAATTATTCAACATTATAAAGGCATATACAGGTAATCTTAGTTCTGTTTTTTTAATACAATTTTTTAAAATTTCTTCCCCATGGACTTGCCATTCATAAATCAATGATTCAATGAAAATTAGTAACTTCAAGAAACACCTCTTTTGGCCTTAGCTCTTGAGCCTCACGTTTGTGTTCCCCTGTCCCTTCCGTTCTGTTTTTGAATCACAAAATCCCAACAGAAGCAGTCTGGCCAGAGTGGAGGGCCTTCCTTGGAGACTGTGGAAGGAAGAATCTGAGGAGATGAAAGCAGAATCTCCTTCAGCAGACCAAAAGAAAAAATAAATAAAAACCCAGAAAGGATAGAAATACGTAGATATGTGGACATAATTTTGGTCTTGTTGTATCTCAAAAAAATCCTTGGGAAATAAGAGAGAGTGGGAACTCCTTCCTGCAGAAATTAGAGTGTCATCTGCATTGGCGTCTTAGAGTGTATTCTACACTGGCTTCTAATTTTGTTAGTGAACGTCCCCCTTCACAATGAAGTCACCCGAGTCGATATTGTGCAAGGGAACATAAGCAGCACCTCAGGGTTCAGATGAGTTGATATCCTTTCACTCTAAGAAGGATATTTCTTCCAGGAGGTAATTAACAGAGATGAGTCACAGCATTATGGCACTTGGAAACATTTTTCATCTGGGTTGGAAATTGTGTACTCTAAATCTGAATTTAACATAGGAATCCAAGGACATTAAATAAGAGTGGTATACATTCCAAAGGGGATAAGCAATCTGTTATCTCAATGTGCACAATGTGCAATTGTTTTGGGCAGAGATGGGCTTTGTTAAGTTTTACAACACTTATGGAGTAAGAGCTAAGACATGGTATCCATCCACAGTTGTGCAACTCATCCAAAGAGAACAGCCTGGCTACTGCTCAGGGTAGTGACATCTGTGCAGATGACTGCCATAGACATAGGACAGTTTGTCTCTTATTGGCTTTCTTGGAGGAATAAAGATAGACAAGAGGAGAAAGCAGGGATTTCTTACTTATACCTACCTCTCAACTTCTCTCTGTGGATGCCTTTCTTTTAACCATCTTTTTCCATTGTCCTCTTGATGTATCTAGTTATGTATTATCGTGTTACTGAATGGTGTATGTTTTTCTCTGTTCTTAATGTAAATGCACAGTAATAATTTTTCAAAAAATGTTTACCTACTGAAGACATTTTGTTCCATTCCAGTTACATCAGGAGCCTTGAAATATAAAACTTTTCAACCTCTAAGCCACATGAAACTCAACTACGTATTTGTCTCAGAGTCCTTCTAGTTCTTCATTATGCAACAAATGTAAAGATCACCAAGAGCCTTTCAGGAAAAATAGTGAATGATTAATGACCTATCTTTCAGAAAGCAAAACAAGTTCATTACAAGAACAAGTAAAATAACTGCATGGAACTCTCTCCACCTCTCAAAAGCCTGGATTGTAAGCATCTTAGAAAAAATACCAGTGTAACGATCACCATAGCTTGACCCCTTATAAAATCCTATGTCCTTAAAATATTCCATGCTTATCACAGGAAATGTTAACTCAATGTCAAATTACTGCATGTTTGTAAAACGCTATACTATGTGCATGACACTGCATCAGGTACTTAGATACACCATTAAACTAAACTGACATCGTCTTATCCATTAGTGAACCCTGTAGCCCAGTGGGAAAGGTAACTGTTGAGCAGATAATTAGACTGCAGGGTGTGATCTGCATCATGACACAAGAGGACCAGGGCATGTTGACCAAATATAAAGGGCAAGGAACCAGTCCAGTGTAGGGGGTTAAGGAAAGCCTGTTACAGCATAAGCTGAGCCTTGAAAGGTGTTTCAAAGTTCACTAAATGATGTGAGTGGGGTAAGTGTCCCAAGTGGATAGACTAGTATCAGCCAAGGCTGGAGTTGCTAGTGTGGTGGTTTAGAGGAACCGAAAGGAGTTGCAGAAAGAATGGACAGAATTCAGAGAGGGAGGGGAATGAGGGGAACACAAGAAAGCCCCTTTACCCTTATTCTAACAGGAAGTTACTGGAGGATTTTAGACGAGAAGAAATGACATTAGGTCTGCATTTTTAAAAGATTACTCTAGCTTCAGTATGGAGAACAGATGGGAGAACAAGGATGTTGCAGGGAGACCAATTAGGAGACTAAAAGGGCCCTGGATTTCAAGCACTAGGCTGGGGTTATAAACTGGCTCCCAAGTGAATGGAGCCTGACGATACATTCCACTTAGCCCATAGACCCTTTTAAAAACTAGGTGATTTTATACACAAGTCTGCATTTGTAGCATCTCAGGAATGACAGCCTCGGAAACCACAGTCTCTCTTAAGCACACAGCAATCATCAGCTGGAGCTGAGTCACGGTAGCCTCCCATAGGCAGGGCACGGCCCACCAGCTCTAAGGTCCCAGCCTCTCCTGGTCCCTTCCCTAGCCCCGACAGAATCCGCAGTAAGTGACCGCCAGTTGAGGACCAGCTAGTGATCAATCTCAAGATGAGGAAGAGTTAAAGAGCCTACATCTCAAGGGCTGCGGAGGTGAGCGGCCCATTCCTGGGGCTGCCCTAGACTGGGGAAGAAGAGAAAAGAGAGGGCCTGGCTCAAAGGATGAGGCAAGAAAGCCCCTGAAGAGTAACAGCCAAAACCTGAAAGACCCTAGGTCCATTAAATCAACAGGAGTCAATATGACGCAGCTTCAAATGCAGACCTTTGATTGGGAGGGGGATAGTGAGGGAGACTTCCATATATTGGTAAAACAGATAAAAAAAATATACATGCCAAATAGCTGTTGGGACCACTCAACTTCTTCTCCTAATTGGAAAGAAATCTGTAGACTCCTGAGGCTGGACAAACACTCCAAATACTCTTCAAAACAAGACAAGCCAAAAGGTGCCCCGGTTTCCAGGTGTTAAGTTTGCATACAGTCCACATGGGGCCTGGGTGATTAACAGCAAAAAAACAAAGGTTTATGATTATGGGCTTTAACACAGGGCAGGTGGCACCATTTTCTGGCTTCGCCAGCCCCCAGGTATGAAATAAACAGGAGGACACTTTCTCCTTAATATTCAGGAGTATGTTTGGCATTAAGATGAAAGGTTTACAAAAGATCCAAGAAAGAGGGGAGGCCTCCATAAGTTATTTAACCTGGCAGTCCCTCTCTGTGGATTCTACTTCCCTTAACATCTGAGTGTAGCTGCATTAAAAGACAGAATTTTGCCCAGTTATTTATTGGATAACTTGCAAACTGCCACATCAACAGATTTTATAGGAGATTTAAGTTTTTCCTTCCTAGCTACTCATTTACTGATCTTTCTTCTCCTGTGTTCTCATCTCTAATTTCCTGTCTCTACCTTATAAAGAGAGCCGATACCATTTGAAAATTAAACCATTAATTCAACAAACATCTTGACGATTTACTGCATACCAGTCCTGCACACAGCAAGCTTGCTCTCTAGTGGGGGAGTGAAGCAGCAAGAAACAATTAACAACTTTAAAAATGTGATTATTGCCATAAAGGAGGTATGCCATGGAAAGGCAGACAACGTGAAAGAAAACCAGATGCTCAGAGGGTCAGAGAAACCCTCATTAAGTAATATTTGAGTTCTTTTAGAAACAAATGTAATTCAAAATTGGCAATTAAGAAAGTAAAATGTATCCTTTCAATGTTAGTCTTAGACATTGTTCAACAAGCTCAGACAAGGATTATTTAACTCCAGGAGAACTCAATGGTTCACTTTACAATTTACTAGTTCATGGGAGAAGTTACTTGTTAACATGAAGATGTATGCCTTGCCGACAGGATAGCTCCAAGGTTACAGTTATTACTCTACAGGAGTAAGTCATTTTAGTCTCTAATTCAAATTTATTTCAAAATACCTTCTGTGGTAAATGATAGATAATCTGTTCCTTTAAACATTCTTTGACCTGGCTTTATCATCTTCTGAACAGTCCTATCAATAAACGAGTAAAACCTTTGAGATATATTCATTATATGTTTGCACAAGACTCACTTTTTCACTTCTGAATATTATACTCTGGCAAAGTGACTCTTTAAGGATGAATAGGAGTCTACTAAGAAGTCAGAGGGGCTTCCTTCTTCTAAAATTTTTCCCCAAATATCACATGTATCCTATAAAGATACACAACTACTATGTACCCATAATAATTAAAAATAAGTAAATTCAATAAATAAAATTTTCCCCAAAAGAACACATATAAACACCAAAAAAAAAAAAAAAAGAGAGAGAGAGAGAGAAAGGAAAAAGAAAAACAAACACTAATATGTTAAAATATAACAGTTCATTTTCTCACCCTCCCCACCTGGGCTTCCCAGAAACAACTAACTATATTCAACCGGCTCTATACTTAGCTCTCTAATGGTCAGCTCAATAACTGTTCTTTTTAGGTTTATATTACTCTCATAACTTATGTTTCTAGGATATTATTAACTCCCTCTATGAAAGGTAAGGACTTAGCTTACTTGCAAAATTTACTTCCCCCTCCAAAGTTTGTCTTGTTCCTCAGTAGTTATAGTTGTACTTTTATGGAATATATATAAACTTTGTCTTGCTTCATTAACCTCAGAGGGAAAAAGATCTCATCTTCCCACTTTGTTAAAGATAGCCAGGCCTCAACCTTCCCTTCACCTCTTCTTCCCTTGACCCCATCTACCATCATTTGTCAACTGTGCCCTTGCTTTCATTGTAGAGGTTTATAACATTTGGTTAATGTGCTTGTGTGCTTACTTTACAGGTTGACTCTAAAGTTGGAAAAGAGAGTTTATTATGATTATATAAATTGTTCACTGGAGATCCAAATAGTGCACTAAGATAACTTATTTATCTTTGGATACAATGTCATAACCTCCAAATCCAAAATAACAAATGGATTTTTCTTAACGCTGTATCTATTGCTCAAAATCATGGCACTTTTTGTTATGCTTTTTATTTGGACTATGATTTCCTTATATAGTTTTTGTTGTTCATTTCATGGTTTATAGTTGTCCATACTACCTAAAGTGATTTACAGATTCAAGGCAATTCCCATCAAAATGCCAACGTCATATTTCACAGATCTAAAAAAAAATAATTCTATGCTTCGTTTGGAACCAGAAAAGAGTCCAAATAGCCAAAGCAACCTTAAGCAAAAGGAACAAATCAGACGAATTGTCTTTCCTTTCTCTTATTTAGAGAAGACATATGGTTTTGTTTTTGGGTTTTTTTCCCACATCACTTGGTTCATTTGGCAAAACTCTTTTGGTGGTAAGCTTTCTTTTTGAGCATATCCTTCTTGAAGTTCTTGGACTCCGTTATTTTGATCAAATACTTTCTAGACTGCTGCATACTGTTATCTTCAACTGTTGTGGGAGGCTCTTCATTAGTTTCACCGTTTCTCAGTTTTTTGTTTTTTAAGAATCCTTTCTTGAATTTCATTTTTAATTTGAAAGAATATATTCAGAAAGGGCACATGGGAGGTCTAGGTATCTTGATGCCTTAAAATGCTTCTATCTTGTCCTCCCTTAGAGTTTGGCTTAAAACCAAATTCTAGGCTCAAAATGCAGAAAATGCAGGAAACTGCTCCACTGTCTTCCTATCAGAAGTGTTGCTGATGAAAAGTGTGATGCCAGTTTGAAGCTTATTTCGTTGAGTATGAGTTGTACTCCGCCTCTTACAGAAGGTGTTAAGATTTTTTTTCTTAGAATTCTGGAAAACTAAAGATGATGCAATAGGAACATCTGTTTACTTCCCATTTATGTTACTCAACTCTTGCGTGAAGTCAATCTGTCACCTCCCTTCAGCTTGAATAGTATTTTAAAATTTATTTGATAACCAACCCCTCTCCCATTTATCTGGTATCTTATATTTACCTGTAGGTCTTTAAGGGAGGAAGGACCACTGCATTCATCTACTGTATTTGTCTTTTTATTTCTACTATTCTTTCTTTTTCTTATGTCCTAAGAGATTCATATCTTATTTTTTAAACTTTCCATTAATTAAGGAATAATTTATGGCAGAAATTTCCTATTCTCTATTTGTTTTTTACAATGTTCTGTCCTCATTTTATGGACAGATTATCTGTTTTACTATCATCAACGATAACAAGAGGGTTTTAAATGTACTCTTCTGTCCCTCACAGTATCTGTTTTTGCAATGATCACACATCATTTGTAAAAAAAAAAAAAAAAAAAAAAAAAATTTTTTTTTTTTGGGGTGATTTGTCTAAGTTTGTCCCGGCTTCTTTAATGAAATTCCCCAGACTTGGTAATTTATAAACAATAGAAATGTATTTCTCATGGTTCTGAAGGCTGGGAAGTCCAAAATCAAAGTACCAGCAGTTTGGTGTCTAATGAGAGCTGCTCCCTCTGCTTTTAAGAAGCCACCTTGTTCTTTCACCGTCCAGAAGGGACCAATGCCACGTCCTTAAATGGCAGAAGAACGGAACAACAAGAGAGCACTCCCTTTCACCCTGAGCCCTTTTATAAGAGTGTTACTCCTACTCGTGAGGGCCAATCCCTCATGACTCAATTATCTCCCAAAGACCACATCACTCAATGTTGTTGCATTGAGGATTCAGTTTCAACATGAATTTTGGAGGAGACATTGTCATTCAAACCACAGCCTTCTGTTCCTGCCCCTCCCCCGCAAAATTTCATGTCTTTCTGACATGCACAGTATGTTCATTCCATCCCAATATCCCCAGAAGTCTTAACTCATTCCAGCATCAACTCAAATCCTCAAGTTCACATTCTCATCTAAATCAGAAATGGGTAAGACTCAAGGTACAATTCTTCCTGAGGCAAATTACTCTCCAGCTGTGTACCTGTGAAATCAGACAAGTCATATGCTTCCAAAATACCATGGTGAGACACAGGCAGGGGACAGACACTCCCATTCCAAAATTGAGAAACAGCCAGGAAGAAAGGTGTAACAGGTCACAAGAAAGACCAGAATTCAACAGGGTAACAACATTAAATCTTCTTTAACTCCATGTCCTGCCCCCTGGACACACTGGGGGCAAGGTTTGGGCCCCCAAGGCCCTAAGGGACCCCTGCCCCCAGGCTTTGCTGCCTACAGCCCACACAGCAGTTCCCACAGGTTGGGGGCACATGTCTGTAGCTCTCCCAGGCTTGGATCACACTTCAGTGCCTCTATAGTCTTGGGGATCTCAGGGGCAGTCCTGCTCCTATAGCTTCAGTAGACATCTCCCTACTTGGGACACTCTGTGATAGCCCCTCCTCCATGGCTCTGTTGGACACTGTCCTTGTAGGGACTCTCTGCAGCAGCCCCACCCCTGTGGCAGTTCTCTGCCTGGGTCCTGAGGCTCTCCAAGGCATCCTTTGAAATCTAGGTGGAGATAAGCACACCTTGACAACTCATGTACTCTATGCCTGCAGAATTAGCATCACATGAGCATCACCAAGGTTTATGGTTTATACCATCTGGAGTGGTGGCCTGAGCCACAAGTGGGCCTGCCAGAGTCACTGCTGAGGTGGCAAGTAGCAATGTGCTGGGACAGGGGAAGCAGAGACTTGAGGCAACCCTGGGGAGCCAGCAGAGGTCCCAACCAGCACTCTAGGCACCTCTCCTGAAACCATTCTGCCCCCAAGGCCCTGGCACTCTGGGCATGTGTCTTGGAGGAGTGGCAACCTCTAAGATCTCCCAAATGAAGTCAAGGTCATTCTTTGATTATCTTGATAAACAGCATGGACCAACTTCTATCCATACTAATTTCCTTATCAAAGGGTCACTTCGCCGTATCTTTAGTTTTCTTTCTTAAATATGCCTTTTTTATTCTTTAGATAGTCAGGCTGAGAATTTTGTAAATTTTTATGTTCTTCTTCCTATTTAATTATAAAATCTGCCTGTAAGTTGTTTTTGTCTTCTCACAATTTATTACATAAGCAGTGAAGAAAAGCCATGCAGCACCCTAAACACTTCGCCTGGCGATTTTTTTCCACCAAATATACTAGTTCATGGCTCTTAAATTCTACCTTTCGCAAAGCAATAAAACACGGACACAAGTTCAGCCAGTTCTTTGCCACTTTGTAACAAGTATGGCCTTTCCTCCAGTTTCCAATAAAATATATCTCATTTCCATCTGAGACCTCATCAGATTGGCCTGTAGTGTTCATATTTCTACCAACACTCTGTTAGGACCACATTTCTTGTGACTTTGAGCCAGGCAAAGATTTCTGAGGTAGAACACAGAAAGCACAAATCATTAAATGAAAATGTGAATAAACTGGACTTCACCAAAATTAAAAACTCCTATTCTTCAGAAGACACCCTTAAGGAAATTAAAAGTAACAGACCAGATGAATGTATCTGCAATATATAAATATATAAATGACATGGTACTATATCATTAATATCCATAATATTAAAAGAGCTCCCGTAACCCAATAAAAAAGACAAACCACCCAGTACAAATATTGAATAAAAGACTCCAATAGACTTTTCACAAAAGATATACAAATGGCCAATAAGCACAACTAAAAGTGCTTAATATTATTAGCCAACAGGGAAATGCAAATTAAACCAAGAAGAGATTATTATTTCATATCCACTAGAATGGTTAAAAATTAGCAAGGCTAACAATATCAACTATTGGCAAGAAAATGGAGAATTTTCATACACTGCTTGTGGGAGTGAACCACACTGGAGAACCATTTGGTGGTCCCTTATAAAAGTAAATATACAAGGGCTGTACAGAAAGATCCAGCCATTGTTAATATAATGAGAACAGTTACATGGCTGGATACTTTCCAGACGGCCCTTGTACACCTACCCCATGGCTTGACAATTCTACTCTTTGGTGTTTACCCAAAAGAAATTAAAATGTATGTTTACACAAAGACTTGTTCACAAATGTTTACAATAGCACGATTCTTAATTTTCCCAAGCAGAAAACAGCTCAGATATTCATCAAAAAGAGAATGAATAAAAAAATTATGGTACATTAATTTAATGATAGCAGTGAGATAAAAGTGAATTATCTACTGATAAACAAGAAACTTAGATGAATCTCAAACACATGTTGAATGAAATAAGCTAGAGACAGTAGACAATAGACTATATCCAGTATGAACAATTATATGAAGTTTTAAAAGAGGTAGCACACTGGTTGCCTTAGACAGAGGAGGGAACTAGTAGGAATGAACGAACTTGATGGTGACAGAAATATGCTACATCTACTTTGTTATATGAGCGTGTACATTTGTCAAAATTCAGACTGCACATTTAAAATTTGTGATTTTATTGTACGTACATAATATCTCAGGAAAGTTATTTATAAAAATGAACGGGGAAAGTGAGTTAACTATTTTATGATTGTGGTGAAATTGTCTCTGTTTTGCAATGAAGTTATCTTATATGAGGGTTAAGTTACTGAATCACCCGTATTTGAAATGAAATTCATGTACAGTCAAGATGACCCTCGAAAAGTCACTAGAAAAATGTCCACTATTTAACAATAAATCACAAAAGCCTTCTTCTAGGGCAAAAATCAAATTGAACACTCTATGAGATAGTTACCTTATTTTGCATCTAATATAACACGAAACACACCTTTAAATGGTCAAATCCTATCTTGTAGAGTGAGATAGTCACATACGAAAAGCATGAAGAAACTGAAACCTACTAAATTAGCAAATTTATGTCTCTCAGTTCATGTTCTCTGGAACATGTTCCCATTGAATAGAATGAGAGATACTTACATTATTTTTGCCCGTATTCTTGTCAATCATTTACAGTTGAATTGAAATAAGGTGAATGTGTATAACATAACACTCTTTTATACACAGGTCTATGTTTCCATAAGGGTTCGTTCATGAATATGACGGCTGCCTGACTAGGGGCTCCATGGGTGTGACAGAGCGGGGACACCGGCTGGCTTTCCTCAAGGATGGATCAACAAGAAACTAAACCCAGGCTTGCAATGTCCTCCAAGGGCATAAGGGGGAAAATTTTTCTTGGACACCACCCACTGAACAGCTCTATTTATCCCCTTGAGAAATTCACCCTATGTCTTCCGAAAAGAAACTTTGAATGTTTCCCTGGGAGTAAAATGCTCCTAACAGCTATTAATGACTAGCAATGGAGAAGAGGAAAAACTATCATTCCCAACCACAGACCAGCTTTTAATTAACCCCTTCTTTTTGTTCCTTTTTTCTTTCCTGCCCACACTGTGTCATATTTCCCAATTTTAAGACCTCTACTGAGTAGTTTTCTCTGATGTCTTTTCTGGGCTATGTTTTATAAATTGTATTTCCTCTATATGTCTTTCAAAGATGTTTTAAAATCGTATCTACTATTTATCTCCCTCCCATTCTTCTTGCCATTTGGGGTTTAACCATTACCTACAGAGAAGGAAGCAGAAACATTTGGCTCGAGTTTAATCTGTAGCTTTAAGTAAAAGTTCAGATACCAATGCTTTGAATATCATTAAATGCCAAAGTCTGTTTTGGTTGTTCCCTATGTTTATCATCTCTTATAGATCACAAACTTGTTTATATGGAACCTTGATCTGTCTTTATGTGTGCATATTATTTCCTGAAGAAGAATGAAATTGCATTCACTAACTACTAAAATGAGCGTCACAATGCCCTCTACCTCACCACTTTCAATCCATATATGGACTTCAGTGGATTGAAACACATTCTGAAATTCCATATAGACCATAAGTATTTACATATGGTCATCTTTTTCTGGGGAAAAAAAATCTATGTTTTCATTACAAAAACTGATAGAATATAATGTGATGGTAGAGAGATGTCAAAAAATTAGTGACCAGAAGAATGGGCTATGTCCCTGTTTCTGGGGAAGGGAGATTTGTTTAGCTTTATTATGGCTAAGAATCAATTTTCCATCATACTTTTTCACATTTTTGTTAGGCCACCAATAATGACATCAAAATGTTATCTGTGGTCAAGATAACACCCATCAGAAAACACAATCAGGAGGTCTAGGTCACCAAATCTAGACTCCAGGAATCTCAAATATATTGAAAATGGTCTCTTAAAAGAGTACTAAAACTTGAAAAATCTCCAGGGATATTAACATTGGACAAAATGACTAGAAACAGACAGAAAGATGACAGAAACACATGTAGTAAAGTATTGCAGAAGTGCTTCTTGGCTTCTGAAGTCTAATGGATTAAGTCTGGTAGCTTGCTAAGCTGTCTCAAAATTCTAATGTAAGACCCACCCACAGTATCTCAAGCAAGGATTTATGCTTTGGAGACGGGCAAGGCAAGGGGCACCTAAATGGATTCACTCTAAAAGCAATCAGGTCCTGACCTTGGAAAAAATAACTGGAAGTTCTGAACAGAGAATCTCCTAATTCAGAAATGACAAATAGGTTTTGCCTTCCGTAATAGTATCAATTATCATCTGGAGTGACGTGTTGGAAGGATTCTAGAACTTCTGAGCTGAATCGAATAACGATGTATGTAGGGCCACAGGAGGGGGGGTGGGGCTGGTAGCACATGAGCTAGATGTCCTTTATCCCTGACCTAGTGAGAATGGTTAGGGCTTCAATAAAGGTAGAAGAGCACAGTGCCATAAGGGAAAGAAAGGTAGTAAGAGTAGGTATTTTGTGTAGGAGGAAAATACAGATGGAAGATTTCTAAAATATATAGATGTAAGAACTAGGACAGGCAAATAAAAACAGAACCAGAAACAACTAAAAATAAAATAAGAAAATCCCAAAATAACCAATAGATCAGGAAAAAATGACCTATTTCCAAACTAAAACCATTCTGCAATATATTTATCCGCCCATCCAATCAACATCTGTTGAATACCTACTATATGCCTAGGCAGAGTTGGGAACTAGAAGATATGTTCATAGAAACAAGAATCTCTGCCTTGAAGAGCTTTCATTTCATTGAGGGAGACTGACCTGTAAACAGAAATGTAATTACTTCTTTTCACAGTAAGAGTTATAATAAAGGTTTGAAAAAAAATGCAATGGACTTAAAAGGGAATAAGTAACTTCCAGCCCAGGGGAGTCCAGAAGGCCTCCAGTGAATTGAACCTTAAAAAATGAGGAGCTTTGCAGATCTGTCGTGGTTGTTAGGGTGGGCGCTACGGAAAAAAGAACAAGCAGATGCAAAGGAGTGGTGGTGTAAGAGGACGTGACATATTTCTGGAAAACGGAGATGTTTGCTGCAGCTGGTGGAAAGACTCCGGGGAGGGAAAGAAGAAAATTAGCAGGAGGAGATGATGCAAAATGTCGAATGGGATGGGAAGATCGCACACTACACTTTTCAAGTCTTTAGTTAGCTCTTCAGGCAGGGGCGGGAGTGGTATAGTTTCCAAAGCATTTTCCCATTTATCCCACTTTGATCCTCACAACAAATACATGAGATGAGCACAGATCAACTCTTCCATACAGGCTAAATACGAGGAAAATGCTGGTGTAAACATCTGCAAAAGGCTCATGGAAAAGAAGTGGCCAAGTGGGGGTGGGCTTAATGACAAAGCAAAGGGGAAGGATAAACAAGTTGAAGAAAAAAAGATCTTTCTGAGATCATTTTTAGGATGTGAATCTGCAGTCGAGAGATTTTTAACCTACGTTGTATTTGCCTAGTCATGAAAATAACATATATAAAAATTGCTGGAAAAAGTTTAAATGGGCATTTCTGTTGTTAGGGAGACAGGGAGAAAATTTTAACCTGGCAAATAAGACCTAAATCTGTACAAGGTTTTGAACACAGCAGCAGCTGAGATTTTGTTAAGTTTCAAAGGCCTTGGGTAAAATTCATCCCAAGTAAACAGACAGACTGCAAAACATAACGCTCATGGCAAAAAACACAAATCTTTTTTTTTTTTTCCTTCCCCAGAAACTGTCAAAAGGAGCGTATTCTTAAAATGGTAGCTATTTGAATTAGAGACAAAAAAATAAAGGCAAAAAATCTGCTACTACACTGAGAAGCAGAATCAAAGAACATTAAAGCAGGTGACCTTCAGTTGGTAGGACCAAAAAAAAAAACCTGGGGGCCCAATACATGCATTTTTAGGGCCCAACCCAAAGATCAGATGAGAGAATTTCTTATTCCACCAAGGTGGCTTTAACTGAACCTTTCTTTCCTCACTTTTGTCATCCATAGAATGAGGGTAACCTCCTAAAAGCCATCATTAGAGGTAGAAAGAAAAGAATGGAGTAGAATATATAGATAGAAAAATGAGACTATATTCCAATTAAGACATTCTGATTCTATTCCAATGTCTCACTGTGTAAAGTAAGTGCTAAAATTTAGCACAAAGTCTCGTATAGAGTTTATATAAAAATTTTTTTTAGCTTAATCTATTTGGACTTTCATATTGCATGTTTGAATTGACACCTAAAAGTACTTGTCACACATGCCCAGAAAGCATAGCTGTATCACTATTAATCATTAATTCACTTGAAATTGAAGGAAACTGTAATATTTGCTGAGCTCTAGGACATCTGCAGCCCTGTCTAATCCAAACACCCATTTTACATGTGAGGAAACTGAGACCCAAAAGAACAGGTGGGTGTCAGGCAGGTATCAAGAGGCCAAGCTCAGCACGATGCCTGGCTTGTAACAGACACTCCACAAAGACAGCCGGGGGTAGAAACCAACACTGTGGATTCTCTCTCGCCAGATTCTTCTCTCTCCACCAGAACGTGTGACTCAGTACTGCTGATCCTCTCATTTTTGACGCTAAGGTATTTATTATCTGAGACAAAATTTCAATGCATGATGAATTTCAGGAGAAATTCAGTAAGGGCTGACGAAAACCATAAGAAAAGGGCCATCATAAGTCTGGATAAGTTAGCCACAGTCCTGCTGCTGTGCTGAGAGGCACAGACAATATAAAAACCATCATTTCCACATCCTTAGAAAACAGACAAGTGCAAAAGCGATCCACACGAATATAAACACTTCTACAAAACCAGCGTAAGACCTTACTCATCAGAAAGATACCAGAGGGGAAAATACATGCCTGTAAGCACCCACCTCCCTGCCTTTACTGATGATTATCAGAAACAATAATGAAGTCTACCCCCAAAAGCAGCTCTTAATTTCCCTTTTATAACAGTTCTTAGGGGTGCATACAAGGTTTCTGCATATATAGCAAGTTGGTAATAGACCAATTTGTCCATATAGGAAAAACACTGTTAGCTTGCACATTATTTGCAATTCTTCTGGCTTTTACACTGTACTGTAGAAATTAAGACTTTAAAAAGTACAGCTAAAATAAAAACCAACGCTGAAGTCACATGAAAAAATAACGACAGTAATACAAATTGTGGAGGTGCACAAAGGAATTCAGCGCTTCAACGTTCCCGAGACAATTAACCTTGCCAATATCTGTTAAACATGCTAAATAGTTTCAGGCTCCCTTTCAACCATTCTGGACAGACAAAGCATAGCATTTACATTTAACAACAGTTTTTTTCTCAACACAATTTACTACATGTTAATTAAACGCCTTTCTCCCCCGCCTTGGGCAACAGGGTCCACTTTATTCAGAGATTCCAAATTCTTATAATGAAACACTGATACAGTTTTTAGAAAACAGCAACATTTTGCTTTCAGCTAAAATTAAGTGAATGCATAGATATGCACACAGGGACTCAGGTGCCACATACAGTGGGGAATCACGTTATTCTCCTGCTTAGGAATGTAACTGTTTATATCATCTCTAAAAGCAAAAACAGCAGCTTAACATTTATAGAGGGTTTATAAGGAACCAGTACATATTAGCGCTTTATAAGCGTAATTCCGCTTAATTCTCACTTTATATCAGGTAGGTAAGGGAACCTACCCATCCTAAGAATGAAGAAACTGAGGCTTGGGGCAGTTCAATGCCTTGCCATCGGTCATACACCCAGAAAGCAGAGAAACCTGAACTTGAGCCCAGGCAGTCTCACAGCAGAGCTCTTTATTAAATGATATTGCCTCTGCCAGTCAACACATGGCTTCTAAACTGCAGATTTCACAGCTTCTGGTATGACTATTTATGTCACGGTCCATGATGAAGGTTCACCCCGAGAACACAGACTGGGATTAGGATGCTTTAAATTATCATTGCTTTAAAGCAATGATCCTTGAGGCCAGCAGTAATAGTTATTATTAACTTTGCACCTCCCCAAATTTACTAGAAAAAAAGGAGAATTCATGCATTGAGCAACCACTGTCCCTAACTGGCAACTCTGGAAGCCTCTTCCAGGGGACTGTTTCCTCATACCTGGTCTGGAATTAAGGTTGAGTCGTGGGCACTTATGCCAAAGGCGTACCATGATGGTTAAGCCAGGTTTTAGAGCCAAATGAGCTGACACTTGAACTTAGTTTCTGTGACTAAGCAGTATGAATTTGGGCAAGCTGCCTTACTTCTCATTATCAGTTTCCACATCTATAAATTAGGAATAATGATACGTATTCCCAAAGAGTTGTTTCAAGGATTAAATGAGTTTATGCATTTTTTAAAAAAGCACTTTGAACAAAGTACTCAATTAATGTCAATTTCTAAAAAAAAAAAAAAAAGAAAAATTAATGCATTTTAAAACTGAAGTATAATTTACAGTGAAATGCTTAATAAGTGAGCCGTTTAATCAGTTTTGGTGATTGCATATCAAGGCAGAACTTTCCATCACCCCAGAAATTTCCCTCATGCACATGTGCCAGGCAATACCCCACCAAAAGCAAATACTGAGCTCATTTCTATCATCACAGATTAGTCCTGATTATTCTTGAATTTCATATAAAACAAAATATACAATAAGGCTTTTTTTTTTTTTGGATGTTTGGGTTCTTTCTGCCATCATACTATTTTTGAGATTTGTCCACATAATTATGTGTATCAGTCAACTGTTCCTTTTTATTTCTGATTGGTATTCTACTTTACTAATATGTCAGAGTTTATCCATCTTCCTGTTGGACATCTGAGCTGTTTCCAGCATTGGGTTATTATGATTAAAGCTACTATGAACATGTGTGCACAAATGTTTTTATTATGATTAAATGGTTTATTATGATTAAAGCTACTATGAAAGTATGTGCACAAATGTTTTCAATCCTCTTGGACAAATACATAGAAGTGGAATTTCTGGGCCTTAAGGGTCTATGCTAATCCCATATTCCATTTTATATTTCTTATCAAGTTATCAAAATTGAATGACTTTATAAGAAACTGCCAGATTGGCTTTCAAAGTGGTTGGAGCACTTTACAATTCTACCAGTAACATCCTCTTAACTTATAGGGGTGTCATCATCCCTTTTATTTTGAGCCATTCTGATAGGTGTGTAAACATATCTCACTGTGGTTTTAATTTGCATTTTTTCTGACAATATGTTAAGCACCATTGCTTATAATTTATTGGCTATTTATATCTTGTTTTATGAAGTGCATATGCATATAAGATAAATACATGCGTAACGAATATTTCCTCCCTATCTGTGGCCCATCTCCTTATTTTCTTAGTGGTATTTTTAGATGAGGAGATGCTTTTAATTTTTAGAAAGTTCACTGTTTTTCTTTTCCTTTTATGGTTTATGCTTTTGTGTCCTTTTAAGAAATCTTTACTTCCTCAAGTTACAAACATAATCTAGCTTTTCTAGTGTATCTTTGCTATTTTACCTTTCATATTTCAGTCTATGATCTGACCGAAATTGATTTTTGTGTATGGTGTGAGGTAGAGGTTAAGGTTCTTTATTTTTCATGTAAATATACAGCTGTTCCACACTATTTGTTGAAGCAGTTTTTCTTGTCTGCATCGAATTAATTTGGTGCTCTTGTTGAAAGCCAGTTGACTGTATATGTATGCACCTATTTCAGAACTTTCTATTCTGTACCATTGATTCACTTATTTATAATGGCAGCAATTTTGATTTTTATTATCGTTGTATTTATTTTCCCCTTTTTTTAGATTTCAAAGACAGTGACTAAAACCTCAGTAACTTTGCTTTTAGTTTTTCAAAAAGTTTTTTTTCCTTGTGATGCCATTTATATGTAAATGTATGTATTTGTGTGTTCACATATAGATAAATACAAATACATACATACACACTAAGCCATATTGGCCATTAATATCCTTAGATCTTCCTAGTTTCAGACATGAGATTATTTTTCAGCGATCAGGCAACAGGTTTAACAGAGATTTTCAAATTTTAGCAAAGCATATGAATTATCTGGAGGACTTGTTGAAAAACAGATTCGTGGACCCCACCCTCAAGAGGTTCTGACTTAGTAAGTCTGGGAAAGGGCCTACGAATCTTCATGCCTAATAAGCTCAGATGATGTTGATGCTGCTGGTTTATGGACCATACTTTAAACAGCATTGACTTAGAAGACTTAAATGGCTTTTCTAATGTTCATGCAGAAGCTTTACTGGAACTTTGATTTGCCCTTTTCTAAAATCTATTTCCATAGCCACTAATTCATACTGTCTTCACTTGAAAAGACACCTGAAAAACCTGCTCCATGCACCAGAGCACAAGAGCCAGGAAGCATTACGGTGGACTGATGTTACTAACATTGCCTCATTTCCTTCTTTCTTCCTGGAAATTGGGTTTTGGTCTGTGAACAGTGACACGCACATCCTTAAATGTACCATGGCTGAACAGAGCCCTGTGATTATGCACTGCGAAGTATACATCCTCCCTGCAGCCGCTGTCAACAATCAGAGAGCTTTATTTTCCCTTTAGTGGTTCACTGGTCTCTAAACCAGAAACATTTTTTATAGCCAAATCCTTTAAAACTTTGCTGAAGTTGTGTTTGAAGTAGTTGGCATCTAAGTGAATATCCTTGACAGAACACAGACATGTTGAATTAAAGTTCGACACTCTCAAAGCAAAGAACTCAGTCATCAAAATCCAAATGCAAACCCCTAAGCTTCTCTAGGTTTTCAGGACAAGCAGAGAAGAGCTTTTTAGCTTTCCTTTCCAATAGATCAAGAATGAGTGGGCAGAGAGGACTGCACCACAACTACACATCTATTATGTAGAATGTTTATACTTGCGCAAGGGTTCAAAAAAGTACACTATGTGTTTGTTTGTTTTTTTCTTTTCTGATTGTTAAGTTACCTATTTGGCTTTTGAAACCATGTTAATGGTTAATAAATTCCTAATTAGTATTTATACGTAGGCTGCCTTTAATATGCCCTTTGATCCAAAGAGAGAAAAAATAATTTATCTCCTTTACAAAACAAGAGAAAGAAAATTTCCCTGAGTAAAGAAGGAGCGTTTGTTTGAAATGCTCCCCCAACATGTTCACCAGTTTCTCCGCATTCTTTTAGAGGTACCATGAGCAATGTGAAAAACAGAGTTCAGTCATTTCTTCACTGGCATTTGGGAATACTAGTTATAAAGTGTATGTGCTTCATCCTCAAGGGAAGGTCCATTCTTGACCAGCTAAAAGCAACACTTATTCCAGCAGTGAGAAATTCAGAGATAAAATGACAGCAGGCCTGTGGCTGTAACTGATTTGATTTTCACCAGCTCTGCACCTCTAACTTTGCACAAATGCACGATATAGGGGAGGCCTCCTATGGCACCATGAGAAGACATCCAACCCAACACCTTACCCATATTGTTCTCCCAGTTTACAGAAGGCTTTAGGTTATGAAGAATTCTTGTTTTCTTTTTTTTTTGGAAGGAGATTAAAAGATCAGCAAACGATGGAATTTTCAGAGACTCCTAAAACGTCTCCTGGACACGCCATGTGGTCCTGAGATGTTAGAGCATCATTTCCCCAGTGCTTTTAACCACGAATGCAATCCTACTATTCTAAATAGGAGATAAGCATAGAGATTTAGGTTCTAATAAGCCTGGAAATAAGTCTGGCCCCTGATCTTTCCTTGCTACACAACCTTAGAAAATCTTTTTATCTCCCTTCTTGTTTCCCAGAACAGAAATTCCTATTCCAGATGGTTGTTATGAGTTGTACTTATATTTTTTTTCAAAACTCATAGCATAATGCCTGACTCACAATAAACACTCCACAAATGGTAGTTCTGACCATTTTCTCTCCTTCCCTCCATCTGTCCCTCCCTCCCCAACACCCTCCATATATATACATACACACACACGTATAATACACACATATACATGTATAGCAAGTAGACACCATTCAAATTATATACATTATGCATGTATATGACTGTGTATAGCATGTATGTATATGTATGCACATACATACTCAGTTGATTGGTGTCCAATTACTGTTACTGTGATAATTATCACTGGAACTAGAAAAAGAAATTGAGACTTCTTCACTCCAATTTAGAATTTGCCCCAGCATGGGTATGTATCTAAAGTAAATACAAAGACAGCTTTCCTTGAAGACCCTAAGAAAGGACAAAGCTTTTTCAAACTCTCTTGTGGACATTGAAAATAGAAATAAACAGTGTATTACACAGCTCCACTTCTTCACTCATCTCTTTAGCTCAAGTCTTATCACACACGTATCCTATTCTGATTTCCCTTTTCCTTCTATCTCAGACACCTGCACACACCTCTGTGCACGATTTCTCTTTGCCCTTGGGCCACCTCTCATTACTGAGACAATCCAGCCTTTCTTCAGTTTCTCCTGTTGTACCTTTATCTTTACCTGTCATACCACATCCCACAAGCTGGTAGCAAAAGAAAAGCTTGTCCCTTAAAAGGAGGAAGGGACAAAGGAAAGAGAAGAAGGTGTTGGGGGCAGGAAAGGCTGTGAATACCATTAAATATCTTTAGATGTATCACATTTGTCTTAGAAAATAAGATATTGAAGTCACAAATCCATACCTTAGCAGTCCTAATCTTCTTGAATCTTGGACACAAATTTCAGGGCAACATTGGGATTAAGATAATCTCCTCAGCCCACCACCAAAGGGATAGTTTTCTCGACCTCCACACGGGTTCCGTACAGCCTTCTCCAAGTCCCTGAGGATGGAGGATTCTTCCAAGTCTACAAAAATCACAAGAGAAAGGAGATAGCCATAAGACAAATGAGAGAGAGAGAGAGAGAGATACTAAGTTCAAGGCCATTTGCTTTGAAGAGACTAAACAAAAGATACTTTAAATTCTGATTGGCATAAAAATGCCTAACACCTAAATGGATTCAGTCTTAATGGAATCAAAGAATCATCCCCTCTCCCTGTCCCCAAAAGTCATAGTATATAAGGCTGGGAGGTTTTTTAGCACCTAACTAGTCAAATCTGCTCATTTAACTCATAGAGAAACTGTGGATCATGGAACAAAAGTGATTTTCTCATGATAAGTCATAACTTGAGGCATGTTTCAATTAGTGAAGCAAGCAAATCTTTAATAAACAAAACAATGCGCTTAACACCGGTCTATGATAAAGTGAGACAAGGGGACAATGTATCCCTCTACCTTGAAATACTTCCCTTATTTGGCTTCTAAGGTACCAACCTGTTATCACTGGCTACTCCGTCTTGGCCTTGGCTAACTCTGTGAGACCTTTCTAACCTCCCAAATTCCAATAAAAGCTCATCTTAGGACTCAGTTATGAGCCTCTTATTTATGCACATTCTTTCACCAGGGAGTGTCCTCTAGTTCCATGGCTGGAGACACCCTGTATACATTGACAACTTGGAGAGTTGTCTCCAGGCTCAGGTATTTGTCTGAACTCCAAACTTCTAAGTCAACTGACTATTCAGCAACTCTGCTGGGATTCTAATAGATATGTAAGATACAACATGTCCAAACTGAAGTCATGACTATCACCACTACCACCAGCAACTCTCTCCTGGCAAAAAGGAAAGAACTCCCTCTTCCCAGCTGATACCTTCTCAGTCAATGACAATGTCATTCACCCAGTTGGTCAGGCTGAAACCCCTTAAGTCAACCTTGACTCCTGCTATCTGGCATATATGCCTCACGTTCTCCACTCCCTCAGCACATTCTGGTGGTTCTATGTTCAGAATAAATCAAGCAGCTGACCATTTCTTATTAACCCCTTTGCTACCACCTTGGTACAAGGCATCATTATAGGTCTACAATGGCCAAAAAGGCCATGCATGATACAGCTTTGTCACCATTGTCCTCATCTCCCACTCTTCTCCCGCCATTTATTTCTGTCCAGTCATGCTGTTCCTCTAACACGCCTCTGACTCTATTATCAGCCTTTGAACTTGCTATTCCCTGTGCCAGGAACACTTTCACCCCTCACTATTTCATATTTTTGCTCAAATGTGACTTTTCCAGTGAGGCCTCTGGTACTTATCCTACCTAAAATTGTAAGCTCTTACTATCTCTCTCTTTCCTCTTTCTCTAGGTTTAAAACTTGGGCAACTCTTTCTGATGTCTTGGCCTGTTTACCTGTTTATCGTCTGCCTTCCCCCAGTAAAACATAAGCTCCATGCATGCAAGGAATTTCATCGCTGGTATCCTGCTGGGTCTCAAGCCCTTTGCTCAAAAGCCTAGCACAGAGATGGAGCTCAATACATATTTTATGAATGAACAGACGGGAAGTTTAAGGAAACCTCCAGGCCACTTAGATGGTAAGTATAGAGCTGATCCTGGTTTGAACCAAAAGCATTGCAATTCCAGCATTTTTGCTAACTACAAAACACTGACTACATGAATGTCTTCCAGTGTTGGGCTTAGGAAAAGGACTGGTACAGTCTAGCATGTGACTCAAAAGATGTATATTATGAATATTTATGGACCTAGTAAAAAGGAAAACCCTGACATTATTTCTAGAAACACCTAAAGAGTATGTGTTGCATGTATTGGGAAGACACGGCTTACATGCTAATGTTGCAATCTCATTGTTCCTTTCACCGTGTCTTTTCCAGTTTTTCCTGCCTTTCTCTCATGCCCAGTATTTCTTGTCCATCCCTCAACTCTCAGTCCCTGACTTACTTGAAAAGATATGAGGAAAAGGAATCCAGGGTTAGATAAGAAAAAGGGAAGAGATATGTTTAGGAAAAAAGTGTGGGGCAGGCATCAAAGGATCTGGATCTGAGTCTAACTTGGTCACCAGTCTGCTGTGTGCCTCCCAGGTAGTCCCTTCCTCTCCCTGGGAGCCCGTTTCCTCACTAGGCTAAAATACATGTTCTTTAAGGTATTCGGCTCCAAAACATGACTATTTTCTATTTTTAATTAATAAAAAGGCTCCTGTATTCTCAGTAGCCTAAGACTGGTTGGGAAATATGGTGCCATGTTTAAGAACGAGGCTTTGGATTCCACCCTGTGATGCTGGTTCTGGTTCTACCACTGTGAAACACTGGCCAAGACAATGAACCTCCCTAGGTGTGGTACTTATGTTTTGTACAAGTCAGAAGAAGGATAAGGAGGATGCTTATGTTTATATTTACCTACTCCTCCTTCAAGATGTTTATGTAAATGAAATAAGGTCACATGGGTAAATAATTCATTACTGTTCTTGACTTATTTTTTTTATTGTTGCAGGCTTACATTTTGCATGACATTTCGTGACTTTATCTACCTTCAACTGATTTCCCAAAGTCTTAATCTTTTCTGTCTTTTGTCATGTGAAATTGCTTTTGTGGCCCTTAATGACTTTGGGCAACTTTCTCTGGACCATCTCCAGGCTCAGATGTATGCAGTTACCCCAAGTGCCCCGTATTCTGGGGCAGATGGCAGAGCTTTATAACATGAGAAAGTCATGTTTTCTGGTTCAGTTCTTATTCTCTTGCTGATACCTGGCAATTTAGGGTATTCTTGGCCCTAATTTTAGAATGTCAAGCCACAGTCCACAATTATTCCTGTATTCCCAAGCCAAGAGACACAACTTTGGAAAGCAAACGATGCTGTAATTCAGCACAATGATATATGGAGTTATTAAATAAATTGTGCTAACTGCTTTGAGAATTCAAGTCTCAAGTCTATCCAAATGCATCTTTCCTCTTTTTTCCTAAGTGGCATTAAGAAACTATGTTCAGGTAGTAATAACATAAAAATATGTCACCTACCTTCCAGGTTTAGTTACATCCCAATCTAATAAATAGTTAAGATGCTTTAGGGAAAAGTTACTGTCCATTCTAAGTCATTCAAGGGTATGGTCCGAAATACATTTACACAAGAAATGTTTATGAGGCACATAATATTTGCCAGGCACTTTGTTAAAGACTAGGGGTACAGCCGGGGATATTAAAGACTTTATTTCAACCTTCATGAAGCCTTTGTTCCAGCAGTTTTTCTTTCTTTTGCAATTTCCTACCTTCTACCCAGATAATGAAAAGACATGAGAAACTCCTACAAAGATATTGATTCTCCCAAATAGTGATATAGGGTGTCCTGACATAAATATCCTAATTTCTGCTTGATAGAAAGAGACAGTTACATAATTCTTGGTTTTCTCAGGAGACTAGCTCATTTTCTTAGTTTGCTCCCCATCCCAGCCCCACCCAAAACATACCTGGCTTATTTCCCTCCTCCAGAAAAGAAACAAAAGTATTCACAAAATCCACAAATGTGCTACCCATGGACAAGCTCCCACATGGTACAGGAAAGGGTACTGGACTCAGGACACAGCTTCAGAAATTAGTTTTGAAATCCTTGGAGACTATAAACGGATTAATGCTATTACATGGCAAAATAAACTGAGAAAGTATGTACTAGGCCTATCATCAAAAGGGATAACGTCAAGAAAGAACAACAGACATCTTAAATCACTGGTGTCTGCGTGGGGGACAGCACTAATTATAGAGGTGGGTGGCATCTTTGCCTGTCGGGCAGCCTTGAACGCTTCAGGGAATATGTCATTTTTTAAGAGGTATCAATTAGTGGCTGCTCTGATGGCAGAGTGTGAACTGCCCTTCTCTAATGGTTGGGTTGTGTTAAAAATGATTCTTATGAGAATAAAGCGTTCTCAGGCACTGATTCACAGATAGGCTGACACCAAGACAGACTCCCAAGAGAGGCAGTCACCCAGAAAAGGCAGAACCAGGGAGAGTGGGGAAGATATAAAGGTATTAGGAAGTCTAAAATAGATCTTAAGATTTTTGAGTGGAAGTGTGCTGAGGGAAAGAATGAACTATGAATTTAAATCTATCTAACTGTAAATTTCAAGTTAAAACTATGCCAACATGTTGGGGTCCTACTGGGAATTGGAGAAGCACTGCTGTAAAGACTGACCTCCCAAGGAGAAGAGCTATGATTGTAGCTCTTGATTGTATACCATAGAAGGAGACACACCTCCATACACAATGCGTGTTGTTGGTAAGGCTTCAAGATCTGTGTATTACTTCCATTTGCATAAACAGAAATTGAGGTTTGGTGACATTAAGTAATCTAATTGAGACTGCATAACTAGAAAGTGGCAAAGTCAGGACTCAAACTCAGAACTGACCCTGGAGCTTACTGGCATTCACCAAACATGCTGAAAACCACAGTTGATTCTTTCGTAGATCTTATTTCTGGTTAAACCCAGTTCTGATACTTGGAAATGCCACAATTTGAATTCCAAAGGAAGAACTCAGTCTCCTAATAGTGTAACTGAAAACTGGACTAGCTCAGTCTCCGCCGAGGACAGGGAAGGCACCCAAACAGGAGAAGGCACATTTCCCCCAAAGCTCTAAAGCAGGTCACACGCCATGCGTTGGAATGGTTGCTGTCTGAGCAACAAAGATGCTATAGTAAACCCAGCAGCAGATCACAACTGGGGCTCGGCCTCAGTTGTAAAGTATTAATTACACTTCCTACTAGCTGACAATGAAAACAAGGTCAGGGCTATAAAACACAAATTCTTTGAGGATCTAGATGCTCAGCTGTAACTGGAACCACCAGTTTTGGTTGACTAAATATTAAAGACCTTGCCTTCTGTGCCTTCTGTTTATTTCTAGTCTGGGTAACAAACAACAATTGAACTGCTAGGAAATAGAAAAAGGAAACCCATGCTGCTGGATTTTAAGGATTATAGCAAACATCTAGTGACTTTAAGATACTCATCTCCTGCCAATGCATTAGTACTTTATTTTACTATCCGGTCTGCCTTTTAAATTGGATGGTGAAATCAAAGGAATTCTGGAAGAAAACTCACTGAATCCCACAATGAGATTTTAGGAAACTTCCTGGCACCTGAGCTAATTGCTGATCTATCTAGCCTACTTTGCTAGTTAATTAAATATGTTTATCTCAGAGACTTTAAAAGTAGATTAGACCCTGATCGTCCATAGGTAGTGAAAGCAGATGTGTTTTTAAAATAGAGTGTACATAGAAGTGTACATGCCCACCTTCAGCCTTCTCCATGTACATCTACCATCACCCCTCCAAGTCTGACATTTGCTATTTTAGGTATCTGGAAATTGAGGTGCACCGTTTGCCTTAGCAAACTGGTCTTTGTCACCAGAGAAGCAGTCCTCATTCTATAAAGAATTCAAGCAAATCAGCAGAAAAAAAAATAAAACAACCCCATTAAAAAGAATGCAAAGGACATGAACAGAAACTTTTCAAAAGAGGACAGACTAGAGGCCAACAAACATATGAAAAAGTGCTCAACATCTGTAATCATCAGAGAAATGCATATCAAAACCATAATGAGATATCACTTAACTCCAGTGAGAATGGCTTTTATCAAAAAGACCCAAAACAACAAATGCTGGCATGGATGCAGCAAGATGGGAACACTCATACACTGCTGATGGGACTGCAAGCTAGTACAACCTCTATGGAAAGGAGCATGGAGATACCCCAAACAACTAAAAGTAGAGCTATCATTTGATCCAGCAATCCCACTACTGGGTATTTACCCAAAGGAAAAAAAAAAAAACATTCTATAAAAAGACACCTTCACTTGAATGTTTATAGCAGCACAATTCATAATTGCAAAGGTGTGGAAACAACCCAAGTGCCCATCAATACATGAGTGGGTTAATAAAATGTGGTGTATGTATACCATAGGGTACTACTTACCCATAAAAAAATGGTGAAACTTCTTGTATTAATCTGGATGGAACTGGAGACTATTCTTCTAAAGTATTGCAAAAATTGAAAAACAAACACCACATGTACTCACTATTAAATTGGAATGAGTCAATCAACACTTATGTGCACATATGGAAATAACAGTCATCAGAAATCAATCTGCTGTGAGGCAGAAGGAGGGGATGCGTAAATGCACATCTAATAGGTACAGTGCACACTATCTTGGAGATAGGCACACTTATAACTTTGGCTCCTAAACAGTACAAAAGCAGTTTATATAACCAAAATATTTGTATCCCTTTAATATTCTGAAATTTTAAAAAATGTACTTTAACCATCAATGTAAGAAATATTTCTGCAATCCTTTCCAATGAATTGTGTAAAAGATTCTAGGAATCAATTCTATAGGGTAACCCTTTACAATATTAGTCAATCTAAATATCTTTAAACATTTTGATTTTTAAAGGAATAAAAATGTGATTTGTAATTAACTGAAGGGATTTTACTCTAATACTGCTCAATTATTAGGAAAAAGTCTTAATCATTCAGTTAAAAATATTTTTAAAAAAAGAATTAGATGGGCTTATAGGGATGAGCCAGTTGAATCCTATTATTTCATAGTTGGAAGGAGAATGGCTTATCCAAAGCTACAAAAATGGTTGGGAGGCCTCTAACACCCAGTCCCCACCTTTCACAAACATGCTGCACAATATGGTATCCTAAAAAATGCTTCCACAATCCTGGAAAAACCACAAACGTACACAGTATCTATCATCAGAAAAGGGATGTGGCAAATATGTAGATACAGAAGGAACTCTGCCTTGTGTGGAGGTGCTTGTGAAAAAAGCAGGGGTGAAGTCTTTACATATAGACTGACAACATAGACTTACCATAGCTGTTTTAGGTTCACAGAAAAAAGTTTGAGTTGAATGTACAGAGAGTTTCCATGTAGCCATGACCCACACCATCCCCCCAAATGCACAGTATGCCCCACCAACAATACCCCAAACTGATCTGGCATATTCGGTACAATTGATGAGCCATTACATTGAAGCATGATTATCAAAGTCCATAGCTTATATTAAGGTTCCTTCTTGGTGCTGTACATTCATTCTATGGGTTTTGACAAATGTATAATGATATGTATCCACAATTATAGTGCCATACAGGGTAGTTTCTCTGCCCTGAGAATCTTCTAGATCCATCTGTTCATCCCTGCCCCTGCAAATCTCCAGCAACTACTGATCTTTTTACTTGTTTTGTCTTTTCCACAAAGTCCTATTTTTGGAATGACAGCATGTAGCCCTTACGGATTGGCTTTTTCCACTTAGTAACATGCAAATAAGGTTCCTCCATGTATTTTTAGGTCTTGGTAGTTCATTTCTTTTTAGCACTGAATAATATTCCATTGTATGGATGTACCACCATTTATTTATCCATTCACCTAGTGATGAACATATGTTGGTTGCTTCCAATTTTTGCAATTATGAATAAAGCTGTTATAAACATTCATGTCGAGGATTTTCTGTGGACATTTGTTTTCCATTCATTTGGGTAAATGCCAAGAATGTGACTGATCATCATACGGTAAAAGTAGGTTTAGTTTTGTGAGAAATTGTCAAACTGTCTTCTACAACAGGTATACAACAAAAGGGGTTTAATTCAAAAATTAGCACTTAAGTGAAAAATCACACACAAATTATATTACTCTAAAAAGTATCTGAGGTAGGCAGCACGTTAAGGCTGGTATTCTTTATCTCAAAAGCCACTAAGCTTTAAGTTCTTTGAGGTCAGGGAATTTTTGTATCCCCAGTACCTAGAACAGTACTGGTACACAGTATATTCTCATTAAACACTTGTTTAAAATAATACCAAAGGGGAAAAAATCTTCCTTCCAGTCTCATAGCAGAGAGTCCTTTGTTTGGCTGAAAGCAAGTGAACGGAAGATTCCTCTTCAGGGGCCATGTTATATGAGAAATAAGTATTTCTAAACAATAGAATCTCAATTAGGCAAAGTCCTCACCCTATAAAATGCACGAAGGACTGGGACCGAGAGAGGGAAAAGCAGAATCGCATCTGTCCTCTTACTCTGGAGCATGTGCTTATTGCATGGAACAGAGAACAGAATCCTCTACACTACTTAAATAGTTCTCTCTTTATTTGCCATGCACGTACAGTTAAATTTACATAAATTAAATGCACATAAGCTGAGATTCCACTATAATTGCAAAACCGTTGCATTGGAAATAAGCCTTCATTGAAATCACATTAGAAACCAGAAAGATTAAATTAGATTTGGAAACATATTTAGCCCCATCAAGAGGTAGATTACGGAAAGTTTATAAAACAACACAGATATACACAGCAGGCCACGGAGTATCTGGCTAGGAAATGGAACAGCTTCGTTACCTCACCAAGGGAAGGAAAGCTGTCACCCAACTTCAAGGCATGGAAGATGAGTCCTCCAAATCTTTGAACGCTTGCTCTGCAAACGTAAGTGGTCACGCAAACAAGCAATTCACCTGCTCATCTGGCCTCAGTTTCCCAAACTGTAGAAGAGGCATACTTCCTTCTGTATATGCATCTGGTTCTCAATTCTCAAACAAAACCTTAATAATAATTTCCTAAATCTGAAATCATATGGACAGCTAAAAATATATATAGAAAAATTAGCCACACACAGTGGCACATGCCTGTAGGCCCAGCTATCAGGAGGCTGAGGGGAGGATTGCTTGAACCCAGCAGTTTGAGGTTACTGTGAGCAAGGCTGACACCACGGCACTCACACTAGCCCGGGCAACAGAGTAAGACTCTGTCTCAAAAAAAAAAAAAAAAATTTCCCTAAAGCTAGGTATGAAATATTAGGGATTTATCCCAAGCTTATTACCAACACAAGTTTGCAGATCCTAAGTCTTCCCCAAACCACATGCTTCCCATCCACAGCACAAGCAAAGTTACTATTTAATATGTATTAAGAATCCACAGGGCCCTGTGAATTACATAAACGTGCCGTAGGTGGCTGGCTATTATTTTTCCCTCACCCTTCTTACCAGGCAAATGTGAAGCTAAATTAGTCACTTATCATAAACTTCTCTGAAAACATTCAAGTCTAAAGAAATGCTTGATAATTGCTCTTAGCCATCTGGCACCCAGTGATGCTCATGAACTTACATGAACCATTTGGTAAAAATCCAAAAACGTCTATCTTAATTTTACATTTCACTTACTGAAAGTTCCAAGTTGAGAAATGTCTAAGAGGAGAAAATGGTTTATAAAAAGGAAAACAAATGGGTAAGTCCTTGAGCTCATTCACATTCACATAGGAAAGCTTCCAAAAATGCACCTCTATCACGCAGCTTTGACAGCTGAAACTAAGGTAGCATCACACACTTTATCTCTACAATATATGTGCATATACCCATATATATGCATAATACATACTGTAAAAAAAATAAAGCGTGGTTGCTTTTCTGAGTTCTTTTGCATGACTAGCAATGTATCAATGCCTCTCCTAAGAAGGAAACTGCTGGATCTACTGTGGCTCTCTCCCCACTCCTAGACTGAGCCACTGAAACCAGATATCCACTTGCCTGCATTGTTTTAATAGCCTTGTGGCTGGTCTTTAATCAATTCACCTTTGGTGGATCCCAATCCATTATCTACCCTATAGCTGGAAGGAGCTTTTAGAAATAAATGATTTCTACTTCTCTGCCAAAACTTTTTGAAGTCTCCCCACTGCTTTTAGGATAAAACCCAAATTCTTAACAATGCTCAGAAGATCCTCAGAAACCTGGTCTGAGACTATTTCTCCAGTTCCATCTTGCACTACAAGCTCTCTCCTGTGCACCAGCCCTACTGGCCACCATTTCCACCACTGTGAAGTGTCATTCTGTCTAGTCTCAGCATCCTCAGCCTATTGAAAATAGAGTATGATCTTTGCCCCACATGCTCTCGAAAAGAAATATAAAAACACATTTTGGGGTAATCTGTGAATGTCCCAGCCCCACCCCCCTTTTTCTCATTCATGAGGAAGTTGGATCCATTGGTCCAGAGATGTTCTAGAGCTTAAAGTCATATCCTTCCCTTGATGGTATTAATATATCAAGTTTGCTAGAAATATTTTTTTTTCTCTTCAAATGTTATCTCATCTTCCCTCCCTACCCCAAATCTCAGATACTTCACAAGATATTTACCATCACAACTTTTATAAGCTGGCAACCTGGATGGTACACTCATTACTCAAGCAGGGCTGGAATCAACCGAGCCATTCTCCTGGAGGAGTTAGAAGAACATTACTTATCTTTCAATGATTTTATGACAAGCTCCAGCTTCTGAAAATTACTGGATATTACTCTAAAAATAAAACATTACAGATAATTACCCCTTAGAACAGAACAAATCATTAATTTGGAAAGTATCTTGGATATGGGGAAGAGAGTACTTTTTTTTTTTTAAAAAGTTGCCAACGTACATGAAAAAGCTCATATCTGAGAGAAAATAGGAGAATAAAAAATTGTTTCATGCTTTCTGTAATTCATTTAGCTGGCGCTAATAACCAGTCCAATACTGTACAATCTCCCAGAGCCCTCTGAAAGAACTGCAGAGAGTCTGTCATAAGAAGAGGAAGGAAAGAACATTATAGGTGAGTGAAAAATATCTTCTTAATTTTGGAAGATGGTATTTGGGAATCCTTTATGATAAGAAGTCAAATAAGTAGAAATATGGCTGTTATAATTCCAAAGGAAGAAATATATTAAAGCCTTATAGAGGTCAGAGCAACAGAATTAAATATTAGGAACAGTAATAATAAAGCCTAAGTCCTATTCATAGGTATTGACTCATTTATTTCTCTGGACAAAATTATGAGGAAGGTTCTATTATAACCTTCACTTCACAGGTGGGGAAAACAATAAATCTGCCCAAACTGTCAGTGCTGAGATTTGAGTCAAGGTAGCATGGCTCCAGAGCCCACCCTCATAATCATGGCACTCTGCAGCATTCTCGTGTCTTAAAGAAAGTCAGACACAAAGGGACACCTTAAATATGACACTTTGCTACTGATGGCCAAAGCAGAGGCAAGTTAGTTGCTCTTGATAACGCAGAAACAGTAACTCAGGATATTGTATAAATGAGGAAAACTAAGTGCTGGAGATCTTCTGACTTGCCTCAGATGATACAAGATCTCCTGATTCCTAGTCAATAGTTGTCCTAATAAGCCACGGTACCTAATCTGGCAAATATCTACGGAGTGCCTTTGAAACACTTGTCACGGTGTTGACCAGTAAGTCAGACGCTGGGCGATAAATGCTTTCATGTGCTTTAGTAGAGTAAGTACAAGACCCTATGAGGTCACAAATGAAGGGATAACCCAGACCTGGGGTGTCATAGAGAGGCAGCCTCCATGAGATGGAGGCCAAAGGAGATTTGGATGGAAGTGTAAGAGGAGAAGAGATGTGAGGACCACTCCAGGTAGAAGAAACTGCAGGTAGGAAGGCTTGGAAGAGAGAACACTGTGCTTCCAAGGAAATGGATGAGTGACATGTGTTGAGGATGGAGCGTTCCAACCAATCAGAATGGAAAAATACACAGGGACAACATCACACAGAGCTGTGCAGGCTACACTAAGAAGTTTAAATTCGTGAACCTGTTTTTAGTTGAGGGAAGGGGAAGACCTCTAGCTGGAATGGCTTTCTCCCCCACGGCCCCATCCCACTCCACTTCCCTACTGCACCACCCCACCACAGAAACATCAGAGGAGAACCAAACAAAACTGAATGACTGGGATCTGCACAGGACCTGAAAGGACAAGGATGAAGCAAGACCAGGAGTAAAGAGAGATAAAAGAATGTGCTCAGAAGAAGAGGAAGGTAAGCAACTGCAGGGCAACTCTGAATGATGAGATCAAAAGATGTATCAGTGGGATGTTAAGCCAGATACCAAGACCCATTTGTCAGATTTTCAGGAATTCTGTGAGCTGACTGTTAAATCATTGGGAGTACTTATACCATGAACATCACATTGGCAAACACTACGAAACAGGAATTTTCTCTTTGGAGAGCTGATCTACCAGCACACCACTGCCTATACTCACAGAGGATTTGCTGCTGCTGCTGTTGGAGGGAAATAATACTAAGGTGTCATTTTTGAAACTCTCCATTCCTCTATGGATTCTGTATGTATTACGAAGTATAACACAAAACTGAAGCAACCAACTGTCCATTTTCCTGGCCTGATGTATTGGCTTCACCCATTCACAGCAAAGCTAAATACTGAATTTGACTAACTCTTTTATCTACAAGTTTCTATCCATCTTTGCAGATTACACAACTCCACAAAATTTATGAAATAAAAGCAGTACATGTGATTAGGAAAGGCAGTAAGACTTGGTAAAAATTTCATCTGTGGCTCCTAACACTGCCAAAGATAATGTCAATGCCCTCAACATTCTTAAAGTAAATACAATTAGGAGTTTTATATGGCTGTTTCAAATAAATAAAATTGAGAAAATGTCATAAAGATATATTTCATATAGTATCTGAACCATAAATACCCAGTCAATTTCATTAGTAATATTTATAACGAATCACACTTATTTAAATGCTTACTATCGGTACCAGGCCTCCAATCTTGTAACAAAATTCATCTGGTTGTGACTATTATCTTCAATTCACAGTTGATAAAATTCAGGTTTATAGGTAAATAGTTTGCCCAAATTTTATAGCTATTTAGAGGCAAGAGTTCCCAGCCACTAATTCTATAGCAAAAGCTGTTAAATACTATACATAATTGTTTGCTAAGATATTTAAATATTTAATTAGATAATGCTATGGAATACACACAGTAAAAAGTCATTTAAATTAAAATATTGAAAATTAACATCATTAAAATTAAACATTAGTAATGTTTACTAGCAGGCATGCACTCTGGCTTACTTCTGTTTCTCTGTCATAATAATTGGTAGCACCCACAATCAGAAAGGATTAGTTTTCTTTATGGCAATAGAAACTCTTCAGTGGTCTACAATGTGCCAACTCAAATTAGACAATGTTCTCCATTCTTTTTATAAAATATTTCAACCAGTGTCCATATCATGACCAACAATTAAAGCTGCCAGACTACTCTCTTGTATCTCACACATTTCTATCCCCATCAGTTGAGTTGTATATATACACGAAGTAACTGTGTTTGTTCCCAAATTTATTTGTTATTCATATTTGTAAAAACACGTTTCTACAACATTTATCATAAACACTATGTAAATCAATAAAATGTGTGAAAAAAAACAGAATTGCTGTTTCCATAGAGAGTAAGTTAAAAAATAGTGGTTAGAAATACAACTATAAGGTGGCAGAAAACATTAACTTGCACAAAAGACATCTATAAAAAGGAACAGGAGTTAACAATGGGAATGGCAAAGAGACAAAGATCAACTACTTTCAGTTGACTTGGAGAAAGTGTGTGTGGGAAGATAAAGATAGCTTCATGGAAGAGGTGTTTGGTTTAACTTTAACAAGGGACAATTTTGGAAGGTGGAAATGATACAAATTTAAGTTAGTATGACCAAATATGGACCAGTGCTAGATTCTAATTTATTACAGAATAGAATAAGCATATTTTTATAGAGAATGATTGAACTGGAACAGAATAATAAACCAAGGGAGAACTGCCAGTCTTGGTAACTCTAACTACACAGAGATTTCAACCTGAAACTATGGATGAGCTTCCAGGAGGTTCCATGAGTCACCTGCAAGATATGTAAAATATATTATTATGTGCCTTTTCCTAGAGAGAGGGCCCACAGCTTCCAATCCAAAACAAGATTTGGAACCACTAGCCTATAGACTTATTTCAAGATAAACTGATGGACTTATGAGGTAGCTACTACCTTCTTCCTAGAAGGAGAAGTATGAGAAGTTAGTCATAATTACCAGCTTTATTTGCTTTTAAGTATTGGTAACAGACTTTGGAAAGCAAAAAGATAATACTGGGCAAAAAAAAATAGAGTACAGTGACAGTATATCACATTCAGAAAAACTCTTAGACCTAAAGCCTGTACACAAGGACTCTTTACCACAGACATCAAACCCTAAGGGCAAGAAACGTGTTCTGCAATCAAAACAGAACATTAGCAATAGGATACACGTTTTCTGAAAAATTGCTAACAATTCTTTCCAGGGTAAAGAATTTAAGTCTCCACCCTTAAGATATTGGATACACTAAAATAATGCATCACTAGAGAGTAAAAAAATTAAAGATAAATCTCAAAATGTTGTATTTTCATATACTCCATGCCCCTAAAAGGGGGATTAACTTTATGGACCTATCTGTTGGCCAGAAAGAGAAGCAGCAGTATCTATCCCTCTGGGGAGATTTATGTGGTATGTGTGCCCATTCTAATAAGCTCCGAAATTCTATTTTTACTAGTGTGCTTCAGAGTTGTGAACAGTTAAATATAGATCATTAGTCAGCGCATGTTTAATTACATATCAGTTTTTCGTGGAGATTAAAAATGTCTGTTGCTCAATTATTCCCACATCCCAGGTTCCATTTTCTACTCATTCAACTTGGCACACTATAGTTATAAAATAGATTTTTCCAGATTAAAGTCGATTTGATAGTGTTCCATGGAGCTGATTTCAAAGGAAAAATAAAATACGCCTGCTTCTCATCTCAGGGAGAATACAATCTCCTGCTTTATATTAATACCTCTGTACATTCACGTGGATTCCACAGCTCAGCCCTCAACCTTCAGCCCCTTCTCTCCATCACTATCTTTACACAACAACCTCAGTGTTCCCACAGGTAGCCTTCCAATTCAAGTCATGCAAAATGGCTAAACTTTCCATTTAAATAATCTCAGTGCTGGTTTGGATGTCCTGTCCCTACACGAGCAGATCATCTTCAGAGATTTCGATCACTGCAGTCACCAACACAGTGTCATTCTGCTCCGATCCTAAGTGATCCTATGCAAGGAGCAATCATTCCTCAGAAGGGAGGAAAAAAATGCACCTTAAATTCTGAATTTAAGACAGAAAAAAACAAAAAAAAAAAAATTAAATATATATAAGTGGTGCTTGGAATACTTTACTTGATTACACATCCTGCAAGTATTTTCCTTCATGTTTTTGTAATGAACCTAACCATGAAAAAACAAATTTACGTTTGTCGTCTGTGTCATTATGAGCGGAGCTCATTTGATGCAGAAAACCTACAGTTTAATTGCTTGATTTAAATTTGGCTAGTAGAATGCATACTGAAACATTACTCTTTTAATTATGCTAATTTATAACTGAAAAGCTAAATTTACAAAGGCAATAACATTAATTATTTACTTGCCCATTAAAGTTGAATATATATTACCAAGCTAATTGGCTTCATAAGTCTGCCAAAAAATTGAAAACAAGTTTGTTCACTGATTTACATGGGGAGGGCACACATATTCTCTCAGCAGGTTACATGTTTTTTATTTTTCCTGGATTACATGAAAATATGTGTAAAGTACTTTATCTATATAATACTCCACATGTTCTTTCTTCCTTCTTTGTTTAAAACTTATTTTAAAGAAGAAAGGAAGAAACAGAGGCAACTAGCAGTTATTCAAGCTTTCTCCGTATCTTATTTTACACGTATTCTCTCATTTAAGCCCAGTACTGAATAAGATTCTAACTAGCACTATCTCCTTTTTAAAGATGAAGAAACAAAGATTTAGAAAGATTAAAAAACTTGCTAAGGCAAGTTATAAAACAATTGATCAAATTCAGGGCTTGCTCTAGAAAGAACTAAGATCTTACCATTTTTACTATACTGTTTTAATAACTTATTTACAGCAGATTGAACAATTGCTGACACATGATGATACCCTAGGGAGAAGAGTTATCTTAATGTCAATATCAAATTATTTAATGAAAATTTTATTCATAGCTCCATTTGTGTATTGACATGAAAATAACTATAGAGCACAACTAAAAGTACAGACATTACAGATTAGTTAAGTACCCCAGTGACCTAAATCCAGAATAAAAGGACAAAATTCAGGAAACACACTTGAACCTCATTGATAAAGTGGGATGCAATATTAGGTATCCTTGCTGTAACTCAACAAGGGGATTTAGAAACTGAAGATTATAAATGCCCATATCACTACACTCTCAGGTACATTATGAAGATCAAATGTGAAATGGGATAAGAAAGCGCTATGAAAATTATCAAACATTATGCAAATGCAAATTAGAACAGTCTGAGTAAGACTGGCACCTAAAGAATCCCCAAGGGATTTACCCTGAATTTATGTGGAGACAATTTAGCTACATTCTCATGTAACCTGAAAAGGCTTTCAAAATTTCTCTAATATGTAATAAGTTTAGCCAGTATCTGGTCCAGAGAAAAATTTAATTAGCGTGTGACTTTAATAGGAACAATTAACCAGATGACTTTAATTAATACTCAATGAAATATTCTGAAATAAGAATGCCTCCAAAAGAGCTTGGGTCATTGTATTTATTAATATTTTAATCAACTTTTTATACATAGGAAAAACTAAAATATTAAGAATGTATTTATGCATGCACACTTTGATACAACTAAATTGCTAATGGTTATAGAGCAATTAGGGCCACATTAATATGTAATGAAAAGCAAATCTGTCCATTTTCTAAGAGAGATTTAAATTACACTTTAAATGTCTACAAGTCTATTGAGAAGTAATGCAATATTCCACCTTGGGTGACTCACAGAAACATTTCCAAACGTGACATGATGATTTTAGAGATTTTCTATAGTAGTTCTAAATCTAATATATCATCATAAATTATCTTCTTAGACTGCTTTGGAACACTTCATCTATCATTCTTTATGATAGAGTTTTGCTGGGGGCCAGGGATTGAAACCCACAGATTAGATCTAACTTACACTTTGGTTCTTTTTAATTCAATGTTTAAGCAATATGGGACTATTTGTCTTTGAGAAGACATAGGCCATTTTGAAATTGATGAAAAAAAACATGTACATTTTTATAATCCTTATACCAGCAGTCCCCAACATTTTTGACACCAGAGACCAGTTTCACAGAAGACAATTTTTCCACGGACCAGTGGGGAGTGGGGTATGGTTTCAGGATGATTCAAGCACATTACATTTATTGTGCAAACTTCTCTGCTAATGATAACATGTACCTGCAGCCACCCCCAGCACTAGCATCACTGCCTCAGCTCCACCTCAAATCATCAGGCATTAGATTCTCATAAAGAGCCTACAACCTAGATCCCTCGTATGCGCAGTTTACAGTAGGGTTCATGCTCTATAAGAATCTAATGCTGCTGCTGATCTGACAGGAGGCGGGGCTTATGCCATGATGGGAAGTGGCTGTAAATACAGATGAAGCTTCCCTAGCCCTTCATCTACCTCCTGCTATGCAGACCCCTTCCTTACAGGCCATGGACAGGTACTGATCCACAGCCCTGGGGTTGGGGCCATGGCCTTCCACCATTAAAATGGAAACATTTAATTTTCTCTTATTACATGTTAAACTGAGAAGAAATAAAGACATGAATCAATGCATCCAGCATTTAAGTACTAACAGGATTTTCAAATCCTGAGGTCTCATATAACATAGTTCTTTGTAACGTCAAAATAACTCATCACTGTCACCCACAGCAGAGTAACATTATTCTGCATCAGAACTGGGAGTTACGTTCTATGGACCAATCTTTCATTTTCATGTGTGAAGTCTAGGGTGGCACTGGGAGCTTGGACATCATTTTTTATCTAACTCTGCTAATTGCTAATTATTCTGATACCATGGGTATCTGCATTTGAAATAGCAGTAAGACCTCGAGATTACATTAGAAATAGCTAAAAGTAACCAAATCTAGAAGATCTAATCCAATTAATGGATCTTAGGTCCTGATTACTTTTAGGAATTGCACAAAAACCTAGCAGCAAACTTTAGTAAAGGCAGCAGATGTGGCCTTTCAGGTGCATTATTAAATTATATTTTACTTGCTATAACATGTTAAGCATACGTGGAAAAATACCATTTAATCCAACATGGTCTTGCCTCTTTTGAAGTATAAATTTTTATAAGAGATTGTGAAAGAGGAAAAAAATATGTATATATGTGTATATATATATATACAATAAATGTCTGTGACACACACGTATCATTGAGTTCCTAAAGGAGTTAGTACTTCAAAGCTTGTTTAGTACTCTGTACAAACTATTATTGCTTTATGAAAGGCAGATAGAACAAATGGTCTGTTTTAGTAGACAAAGCACCAGCATTGCAAAAGATCCACAGAATTATATGTATATGTTGCTAAGCACAAGGGTATCAATACTGGTTTATATGTGTGACTTCTGAGAGATTTCTCATAAACTGCTAGAATTTGCATGCATACATCAGCTGGCTTGAGTCAACAAACATCTCCCAATATATACAACTATTTCACCGAAGAAAGACCTTCGGACAGTAATAGCCACCTCAAATAAGGAAGAATCAAAAACTATGAAAGAATTCAGAAATACTGACGAATTCTAGACAATCAATTAAACCACATCCTTCTCTGCATATTGCATATTCTCTCATGTGAAAGAACAATCAAGAAATCTTTATTTGCATCGGGAGGGCAAATTCATCACTAGAGGGAGTTTGGTCAGTGGAAGCTGGTTGAAGTGGAAGGTGTGTTTAACGTTTTGATACATTAGCAATCCTTTAACTTTCTTCTGCAGGCTACCAAGGCAACTATCTGGAAATACCCAATGAAATTTTTTAAAAAATTCAGAAATTAAAAAAAAAATCAACCAGAAACTTTCCTATTTCTGTAATATTTATTTCACAAATATTTATTGAACATGAGCTCAGGCTATTTAAATTCCTAGCAATAACATACCTGCAAGTCTGATGAAGGGAAGTAAAAATGCCATAAGGTTGCAGGCTCTTATTGCTTTTACTACAGGTAAAATCAACTCCCAGTTTCTCAGCGAGAGACAGAGAGAGGAGGAGGAGGAAGAGAGAGAGAGAGAGAGAGAGAGAGAGGGAGAGAGAGAGGGAGAGAGAGAGGGAGAGAGAGAGAGCTGGGAGACACCAGAAGATAGATCCTCCTATACATTTATAGTTATAGACATTGTAATTTAATCAAATAATTTATGATTCCACTCTAAGATTTTCTTTGGATCTTTTTTCTACCCATTACATTTTCTGACTTTCAAAGTCTCTAAAAATATTGGACTTCCCTACAGTTTGAATTACAGCCAGAAGCTACAATGTCTTATAGTAAATATACCAAAGAAAGCAATAAAGAGCAGGTGGAAAATGCTGTGTAATTTAAGCAAAAGTACATTTACAGAAATGGCTCAACGGTAGCCTTCCAAAGCTCTCATGTTCCAATATAAAAAGATAGACATCTACAGGTAAATTAAGGTGCAATAGGATTCATTAGGGGAGAACTCTCATTAATGCAAAGGTACATTTCTATGCTCTAGGTGTCACTTCTGGGATAAATGATATTCCTTCCACCAGACTTACATCTTCCCCTGGCTTCTCACCTTTTCCTAGTTGACTCAGGGAACACAAATGAGATATGGAGCCTACACAAAATGTGAA
Source organism: Varecia variegata (assembly GCA_028533085.1). Taxonomy (NCBI): domain Eukaryota; kingdom Metazoa; phylum Chordata; class Mammalia; order Primates; family Lemuridae; genus Varecia; species Varecia variegata. The sequence continues at coordinate 16,527,789 of CM052447.1, forward strand.
ATTTCACTGCATGGACCCAAATAGTTTCACTCTGTGTGCCCTGAATTGCTTAGCTAGATAGGACACACATGGCACTGTAGGAAAATGTCAAACAGTAACCTTGCCAGGCCCTTCTGTCATCTGAACTCCATTTTTAGAAAAGCATGTATACTTTCAGGGCTTTCCTCTGCCTCAATCAATTCAGGCTGCTGTAACATAGATTGGGTTACCATTTCTTGTATCTCTGAAGGCCAGAAGACCAAGATCAGGGTACCAGCATGGTCAGGTACCGGGGAGGGCCCTTTTCCTAGCTTGTAGACAGCCACCTTCTCTCACTGTATCCTTACATGGTAGAAAACAGAAATCATCTCTCTTATGTCTCTTACGAGGGCACTAATCTCAATCATGGGGCTCCACCCTTATGACCTAATTACCTCCCAAAGGTCCCACAAATACCATCATACCAGGGATTTAGGCTTCAGCATATAAATTCAGGGGGAGGGAGAGGGAGTGTGGATACACAAACATTCAGTCCATGGACACCTCCAAAATCAAGACTCTATGGATTGTGCTAGTCTCAGCCTTATCTATTGGTGTATATACCATTTTGGGAAAAAAAAAAGTACTCAAAGAATTTTTACAAATGTGTCAATTACCACAACTCAGGGGAGCTCTGTATCTCTCCTCACCCCTTCCAGGTTGCTTAGTATTTGCTGAAAAATGATTTACCAATCCTCAATTTATTTTTTTTAAAACTTAGAATTTGGATTTAAAACCCATGATAGAAAAACACTATTGCCATAGGAAAAAGTGAAGATACTGAGTGAAGATATTGCAATGATAATCATTCCTGGACTCCTAATAACAAAAGGAAGAGCCTCTGCACAAAATACAGATGCCCAGTGCCACCTGTCCTATGCTAAAAACTGAACCACAAAACACATGCATTCACACACACGCAACGCACTGAAGACATCTGCTGACACGTCTAACATAATTCTCATCTCCTTGCCAATGATTAAAGTGTTGACATTCCCAGGAGATGATACTCTAATAAAGTATAAAAAAACACAAGTTTTCATGGGTTTTGTTTAAGACAATCCTATTCTTTATTAGCTTCTTGAAGGCATTAAGACAGAATGAGTGTTTTCTTTGCCTCTAAATTGATGAGCATGTCTATTACTTAACATAATACTACTCATGGGAAGAACTGTGCAATAACAGTGGTTGTTTTAGATTCCCTATCCCCTCATTTTGTTTGCCATTGCTCTGCAGTAATGTGTCACTGTAACACTTGGAGACTGCTCTGCTTACACACGGGGCTATGAAGATTAGACACAAGCAGCAGGTCCAATACATACATAGCCTGTTCCAAGGATATGAATTTATATATTACATATATATGAATATATGCATTTGTGAAACAGAAATGATATTCTTGTGAAAATATTTATCAACAGAAAAGTATAAAGTAAACACATTGATAATCTTTCATTGCAGATACTGATAAAAAATATGGGTGGGTGTCTTAGCCATCTATTGCTGCATAACAAATTAGCATAAACTTAGATGCTTAAAACCCATTTATTATCTATTGTCTATGGTAATATTTATTATCATTTGTAAGTTTTTATGGAGAATGTATTATGAGTCCAGACTATGTCAGGTACTACCAAAGAATTGAATGACAGGATGAGTTAAAATAATAAATACTTGTTTGTGAGATACAGAGAAATGCATTTAGGTAGAGCACTCTGGTAAGTAAATAAAGCATCAATCAAAGAGTATAGTACACATTTCCAGTCTGGACAAGATGGCACAGATCCATTTCTCCATGCTCCACTCATGCTAAGAATAATTATTAAGCCTGGAAATTGTGCCAGACATAACCAAAGGAGAACTCTGATACGTAACAAGGCAGCTGGGCTAGCTGGTTTGGACCCCAGAATGGGAAGAACAGCACAGAAGCCAGGTGGCTTGTCTCCCCCTTACAAAAAGAGGCCACCCAGACCTGGCATTTCCCAGCAAATCCCAACTTGTAGGGGAGGAGGGAAGATAGCCCACATAGTCCCACCCTTCCTTGGAATAGAATGGCAGTCCTTCAGATAACATCTGGCAAACCCAACACAACCAGCAAGGAGAATCAATTGTCAAGCCAGCCAAAACAAAGCTGCCAAGAAAAGCATGGACCTGAGACATCCCTTTGCTGCCAAGAGAGACCAAGGTGAGTGGACAGAGCTGGCAGGAGAGACTCCGCTACATTAAGCAGCCTGAATGAGAAAACCTATTTGTCCCCATGAGCTCAAGACCCTCTTCCCACCCAGAGATACTGAGATGGGTGTCAGAAGCAGATGAAGGGAAACAGTAACAGGAAGAGACCCACAGGAGAAGCTGCTTTATGACTGTGGACCCAGGAGTCTTCTTCCCTGCCCAGAGAAATGGACTAGGGCCAGTAAGGGAATGCCACAAACCCTTACCCCCCTTAGAGAGACACCTGGCAGCCTGACCCGGGGAAACATCTTCTGCCCCACCAGCAGTAAAATGTGGGGCAAGTGAGAATTCTAGTGGCACCAAATCAAACAAGCATGCCAAAACAACACCACAAAGGTTCTGCCATTGGAACCATTGGAACCACAGCCCACAAAACTTGACCGATACCTGTGTGTTAAAAGTAAACAAGATGACTGACTACTTAAACAGAAGATTTAAGAAAGACCCAGAGTCTCCTAACACAATAGATGAAATATCCAGGTTACAAAAAAAATTACCCATCATACTAAGAGCCAAGAAATGACAAATTGATACAAAAGAATTGATGCTAATGCCAAGATGAATCAGATGTTAGAATTATCTGACACAGGCTGGGCACAGTGGCTCACGCCTGTAATCCTAGCACCTGGGAGGCCAAAGCAGGGGGATCACTTGAGGTAAGGAGTTTGAGACCAGCCTGAGCAAGAGCAAGATTCCATCTCTACTAAAAATAGAAATAGAAAAAATTAGGCAGAAGTCAGGGTACACGCCTGTAGTCCCAGCTTCTCAGGAGCCTGAGGCAAGAGGATGGCATGAGCCTAGGAATTTGAGGTTGCTGTGAGCTAGTAAAGTCACCGACATCAGGTCCAGAAGCTTCAGACCTACATCACAGAGTGTCTCTAGCAAATATCCATTTGGGAGCTATGATAACAACCTTTTGAAGTTTATTGTCCAGATACAGTGTTCAAAGTCCAGGGTGTTCCATTGTTGCAAAGCCTACAAAAATATGAATAAAAATTAAAATATCGGGGGGAGTGGAAAGAAATTTGGGTAAGAGTGGGATTATCTGCTGCTGATGTAATATCTAAATTAAGTTATTGAGAAACATTGAATACCAGACTTCATCCTACAGCTAGCTAGCAATTCCAAGGAAGTGTGGAGGCCGGTTTCCAAGTTTGACACTGCCTCAAGAGAATGTTCTTTTCACTTCCATTCCCCCCCAACACTCCTTTGAAATTCTTTTGAATCCTCCTTTTGTATTTAGAGGTTTAATTTTCAACTCAACAAGGTGGTAAAGTTTTATTCCATAGATTACATAAGATTATGGTAAATGAAGCACCATTTGGAATAGTGAAAATGAGGATTATTTCCAGACACTCTTACAAAGGGAAACAAAAATAGCAGTGAAAAAGAAAAAAAAAAAAAAAAACCCTCCTTCTGTATCAAGGTAAAGACACACAGAAAAAAAAAGACAGCATGCAAAAAGAAACCTGTGAATTTTGAACCAACCAAAACAAAACAGAAATGACTGAGAATGACCCAAATTGATTTCCCAGAAGGGACTGAATTGCTCCCTACTTCAGTGTGCCAACCACAAGATAGTAACTCTGCTTATTCTTGGAGGTTATTCTAAAACAAGCACCAAAATCAAAATAAGTTCTACTAGTCTACGGTATTTTGCACATCAACAGGATAGATCTGGAGAAAGTTCTAGGTTTTAAATAGTGACACAGCAGTTTAAGAGTCTGTCTGTGTGGAAGCCCCAAAGCCTAAAATGGATTCTGAATAGCTATCAGATTGGCATCGCAGTCAGCAGTTTAAATCTGGAGATGAGTTGCAAACTGACAATGATAAAGATGATCCAATGGACTCTTTCATTTATTCTGGTCAGCTATGAGATTTCACTAATTCTGCCTCTATGAGATTTTCTGTAGCAAACACTTTCTTACTATTCTTAACATCATCATCCTAATACCTGTCTTAACCATTTTATACACGAAATATTACAAACGGCTCTTAACAAGGGTTCCTTAATTACCAGTTTTCTTTATACCCATCAAAATACATCAGGATTCCAGTCAAATTAATAACTGTACATTATCAATAGAATTTGTTCACCTCTCTCGTCAACACCCTTTATACAGGTTAATTCCAAGCCTTAAATCTTGGTGTTCCTGGTCCCTCAATCTGGGTTTGGACTGTAATCCTGAAAAACAATCCCAAATGTTGAAATCCCTCAAATCTCTAAAACCCCTAATGGACTACCTCTGCTCAACTGCCTATAATCCATCCCTGTAATATACTTTTTTGTATGTTGAATTTTCTTTTTAGTTTATTCTTTTTAGTTTTTTTCACTATTTTGAATTGTTGGCATTATTTTTTTATAATTCGCTATGCTATGCATCAGCATGATTTCCAATACTGGAGGTACAAATTAAGAAGAGAATTTTAGAGAGTTCTAATTCATTGTATGTTTTTGCAAATTTGACATCACGTAAGTGTATTACCATAATGTAGACCTGTGTAAGCATTGTGCGTATATCTGAAAACGATGAAACTTCCTTAATAAATGAATAGTTGTCCTTTTTGTACATCTGTACTTGTGAAAAATAATATTTCTAGATCTTGGCTCTTTGGCCAACTGCATATTCGGTGTCGACCCATCACAGTTTTTGTTCCATCTCATCAAAAGGCTTGGGGGGGGCGTCTGTAATGGATTTCAGATGACCTCAGCTATAAGCTGGGTGCAGAGAATCACCAACCATAGTAATACGTGTATTATACATTTCACTTTTTGATGTATTTATGAAAATGGCTTGCCTGCTCCTGACTGTTTATACTTGCAAAAATACCTATTATTGCATATTTTATTGTATAATGGGGCGTATGAAGTGTTCTGTTGTGTTTTTCTGTTTCTCAAGTAAATGTCCTTTTACAAATGCAAATAAATACCTTTCGAAGAATTTTTTACTTTTTCAGAATCGTACTTTCAGGATGTTGATCTTTTGAGATTTCAACATTCGGGATTATGGCATGTGACACGGTGTGTTTCGGGACTGTGATCGGTTCCCCTCAATCTGACCTTGAGATGACAACCCACCTAACCTCCATCAACTCGCTGCTTCAGGCTTTCATCCACACCACAGAACCTTCTGTGTACAGGCACTGGGGCTACAGCTGAGAGACACAAGCTCACTGCCCCTCAAGTAGTCTACATTCTGGCTCCAGGAGACAAATAAGCAAACATTTACATAAACCAGACAATTTGAGACGATCACAAAAATAAGTCTGATTTCTCACATATTATTGTCCATTTCTCCTCCTCCTTATTCCCACTGCAGGCTCTGTTAACACGGTTTCCCTCCCTCTCCTGTCCATTTCCTTGCAGCTTCCTCCTTCCATGCAATGTCTCCTAAAAACCTCTCCCCTCCCCACCCCAGTCCTTAGCAACTTCTCCCTCCACCAAAGTTTTAGACTAGCCAAGTTTTACTCCATGGAGCTCCTGAGCAACTGAACATTCAGAGCCTTCAAATAAGGCGTCATATGAAGGAAACAGCTGTGGCTAAAAGCACAGGTGAAACTGACTGTTACCGAGAAATATTTCTACATTAGCTCTGTCTGCTCATTTAGACAGCATTCTCTTAAAGAGTAGAGAGAGCATGGCACCTGTTCTCTTGCATTTCTCACAGCATGAAGCAACAAGAACTGCATCTCTGGTCAGGCCACCCAATTACTCTGTCCGAGAATAGCCAACAGACCTTGTGAAATAGTGTGACGTCACGGAGGTGAGAACAGATAGGATACAAGAGACAAGCCATCTTGTCCTAACTTTGCATCAAGTCCCTCCTGTAATTTTCTACAACCCAGTCTCCTGAATTTCATATATGAAACTGGAAAGAAGGGAAGGCCAGGCAATATGGCCATGTTCTAAGGAATTTTAAAGTTCCAGAGGTATTTCAGACCACCACAGGTAGAGAGGAAGGTTGAGAAGAGAAGGTTGTTGGTCAGTCATTTGTTTCAATGAAATTTCTAAGAATTCTGACAATTTAAAAAAAAAATTGAAAAAATCTGTTACAGATTATCACCAAATGTCTTTCACCTGCAAGTCTCTATGATTGAATTGTCTGAAGACATTTCAACAGAGCTTGAAGACCACCCTAACACTTGTTCCCAAAACTGCCAGATCATCTATGAAACAGTCCAGATACCCCATTAAGTATTTCTTGCCTTTGCTTCTTACTTTTCCTTTACATTGTGAACTAAAATAAAATTTTAAGGCTCACCCCCCGCCACCAGCTGACTGAACGGACCTGGACTCTCTCGTGGCTAAAGGAATGTCCTAGAACTAAATTGCCTGCCAGGAGGAGGGAGGTCAGACATGCCTCATCATAACCCCCTCCCTTCTTGGGGACATCCTCTGTAACCCCTTAACAGGCCTAAGGGTACGCAAGACAAACCTGCAGGTCCTCAATTTACACAACAAATATATGTCCAGTGGCTTGTCTCTGATAAACAGCTCCTTAAAACATTCCAAGCCTTTAGACACAGCTTCATGTCTTTAACAAACTACAAGCTAAAGAATCTTTAAACCCCAGCTGTAACCTATAAGGCACCCCCCCCCACTTCGAGATGGCCCACCATTTCGATCCAAACCAACCTATGCCTCCCACTATTGATTTAGGACTGTACCTGTAACCCCCGTCTCCCTGAAATGTATAAAACCAAACTGTAACCCAGCCACACCCAGTCCACCTGCTCAAGACTTCTTGAGTGTGGCTCCCGGTCATGGTCCTCAAATTTGGTTCCAAGTAAATCTCTTTAAAATTCTTTTACAGAGCTTGGCTTTTTTTTTTTTTTTTTTCCTGTTGACGACATTATGAATAAATTTATTCTCCCAGTTTTCTACTTTTTCCTAAATAACAGCAGTTATGCATTGTCCTTCCACTACCACCTGGCATAGCTCAAATTTGTAATTTGAAATTTGAGACTTTGAGAAGGCAAATCACTTTGTGAATGCCACATAGCAGCTAAGTCACAGCGCTGGGATTTTAACCCAAACTGTGTTCCCTCCAAAGCCAGCGAGGCTTAAAAACACTGTATTCTTACCTTGCGCTCACCACAGGGCCCCCTGCCAACACGCTAGGAAGATGGCCAAATCCAGTGAACACTCCAACCTAGCGGAGTCTTATTTTTTTGCAACCTTACATTTCTGCTGCCCCTACAACTGACAAACCTTTAAAGTTTAAAAGAGCTTGACTCTGATTCCCCAAATCTTTCTCCCCAACCCTCAAGTCCTTAATTCTTAGGGGATGAATCCAACAAAGGACAGCAATGCCTCCTCTCACAAAACAAGTTTCCATAGCAGACAAAGACACTGAAGAAACTCACCTTCTCTTTCCCACTTCCTCTCTGTCTCCACGTTGCCCTCTCTCTCCTGCATGCACTCTCTCTCTCTCTCTCTCTCTCTCTCTTTCTGCTGGAAAATTATGTTAATTTAATTAACTTGTGTTCCTCGAGCCAGGGCGTGGTTTTGGTTGTTAAGCCTAGTCATTCACCAGCTGGGACAATTTAATCCATAGGATTGCTCTTAAAGCAAAATAAAAAAAAAAAAAAACCCTCTTCCTTGATTTTAAAAATACACATACTTGTAGAAATTTGAAAATGAGGAGGAAGCACCAAGAAAAAAATAAATAAATAAAAGTTATCTATAACCACCATTACAATTTGCAGTGCCTACTTAATCTTTTTCCCATGCATAGGCAATATATTTTTAAAGGATAATTTTGATCGTGGAAAACTTCAAACATATACAAAAGCAGGCAGACTAGAAATCAAATGTATCCATTACTCAGCACAATTAACAACTCGTGGCCAATCTCATTTCATCTACATTCCTACCCAGGTGATCTACATCCCTTCCTCCAGGTGATTTTGAAGCCATCTCAGACACCATCTCATTTCAACTGTAAATATTCCATTACGTATCTTTATAAAGTAAATTTACTTTTCATTAATCATAATCGAACACCATTATTCCACCTACAAACAATAGTTCATTAATATAATTAAAGACCCATAGTTAACGTTCATAATTCCAATTGTCTCATCAATATTTTTTAGGTTGTCTTAACAAGGATAAAAGTTAGGTCCACACATTGCTATTGGTCAGTATCTGCCTTAAATCTTAGCTACTCAAAGTATAGTCATTGCACCAGGAGCATGTCTGGGAGCTTGTAAGAAAAGCAGAACCTTCCCAATCTCCACATCAACTGAAGCAGAATCTGTGTTTCAACAAGATCCCAGATGATTCACATGCAGGACAATTAAAGTCTAAGAATCACTGGTTTTAAATCTCTCTTAATCTATAGTTTCCCACTCCTTCTTGCTTCAACTTTATTCTTTGGAAAATGTTTTCTGAAGAAACTAGGTTTGTCTCCTGGAGTTTCCCAAGGTGTGAATGTTACTAATTTAATCCTCATGGTACTGTTTAACATGTTCCTCTGTCTCCTGTATCTAATATAAATTGGTAAATTATACCTGAAGGCTAGGTCAGAATCAGTTTTACTGTTTTGGGTAGGAGTAAGATGTGGTTTGTTCTACTATCAAGAAGCACATATAATCTGGTTGACCCTTTTTGTGATGTTGGCAACATACACGATTATTCTACAGATCTCTTATTATGCACTGTAAAAATGGCCTAATGTTTCCCTCATTTATTTTTGGAAGATTTCTAAAAAGAGTATCATTTCCATCTCAATGATTTGATGCCTCCAAGGTATAGTATGTATAAGGAAGACAAGATGAATGCTTGATTCTTTCCATTTATTAGTTTTCAAAATAACTAATTGGTTCCTAATCATATTAAAGATGACTGGTGATTTTTTTTTTTTTTTTAGCATGCTTAGGATCTCATGGGTTTAAATATATCTGATGTTTTCCCAGTCATTATGGCTGCTATATTTATTGGTGCCCAAATCCCCAAATCCTTCCATCACTGGCCAGCAGTAGCCTCCTTAACTGAGCTCCTTCCCCTTTTTGACATATTCTCAGCAGCCTTTGATGTCCCTCCTGTTTTCTGGCACGGCAAGAGGATGGTCCACTCTGGGTTCATACATTTTCTACCTCACATCTGGATCAGTAATTTCTCCAAAAAGCCCAACTTAACTTAACAATGCTCATTTTTTTCTAGCCCTTTTCAGAGGACAGAGCTACTAAATAAACTCATTATAAATTCAATCTGACACTTACAAATCAAATTCAGACTTATTATGATTTTTTTAAAACCCATCTATCTCACAGCTGTTTTTCCTTTCTCATACACAAAATACTCTGCTTCCCAACGACCCCGACAGCATTCCTCATTTGCCCCTAACGATGGACTTTTAGGTCATCTCCAGTCTTTTGCTGTAACAAACACTGCTGCAGTAAATAGCCATATGCTTGCATCTTTTTATAGTTTTGCGAGCTTTTCTTTGGGATAAGTTTGAAGAAGTGATTGCTGTATCAAGTGATAGGCAATGCATATAATAATGAGTTGATATTATAATGCAGTATTTCCATGTGATTTTACATTGTGAACATTTTCCCATGTCATTAAATATTCTTCTACAGTTTCATTTATTGATGGCTCTGAGATAGTCCATTTAATCATTCCTTATGACTGGGCACCTGACCTGTTTTCGATGGATCACAATTTCAAATGCTTTAATGACTATCTTTGTAGATAACCCACTTGCACTGTTTCAAACTTACATGGTTATGGGGTAGTTTTCACCCTGACTTGGTAAAACTGCTTTGAACAACCTCTTACACTAAGACGGTATCAGCCATAACATTCCATAGATACTGCGACAAAAGAGGACCCTTAAAGCTGCTTCCAAGGAAAGCCCAATTGTTGCAGTGGGAATGAATACTGGACTAAGAGCAGCATCTCACCCCAACTTGGTCACTAATTGTGATTCATGAGTCTAGTTCACATTGGTTAGGTTAGGTGATTTTCAAAATTTTCTTTTAGCTCTTAAAGAGAATATAATTCTAACAAATTTTATATGTTTTAGTGTTCTCTAAGTTCTGAGAAGTCAGGGCTGTTATTCTGCTTACTTATTCTTTTATCCCACTAAGCATCTAATACCAGGCTTTAATCATGATGAGTGTTACTACCTGCCTGTGAATTAACTTTTCAGACTCCTTTCTGGCTGTCAAACTAGAGCATATGGCTCTGAGTCTGGAAGAGATGCATGCCGAATTTAAGTCCTACAAATATTTACTGACTGCCTCTTATTTACAAGGCATCGAGCTAGTTCAAATCTAATTTTTACATACATTAGGTTTGTTAGAGTAGGTTTTCATTAAAATATAGAGTGTAAACATTGTCCCCTGAAATACCCTTCCTTTTGCCACCTAACAATAATATAGGTACAAGACAGACGAACTTCCTTAAAACTAGGTCATTGTGACTGGTGACCACAGAGTAACAATCTTCAAATCCATGTTCATCTACTAGGAGAGATTTATCTTTAACATAATTTCTAATTATGTCCCTGCTGTTAGCGGGCTGCCTGCAGCATTACCTGGAAGAGGAGACAGACTAATAATCCAGGGACTTTAATAAACATGTTTCTTGTTTTCTCCAACATCATTTGGAAGAGACCCAATTTAGAAGTGGCCTATGTAGAGGTCAAAGACACAAGGTACACAGGAATGAGGAGCCATGGTTACAACCCTCCTCTTCAGAGTCTATCTATGGCTCTACCTCCCAAAATACAGGAGGGAGGGAAAAGAGGCAGAGAGGGAGGGAGGAAAAAAAAAAACAACAAAGAAATAGCCTAAGGGCTAAATCCTTTTATGGGGGAAAATAGATAAATGGAAGCTGGCACTGCTATCGATAAACTGCTGGAGAAAGGTTTCTCTCACACACCACCTGAAGGCAAACATCTTGTAACTCCTTTGAGCATAGAACCTTTGTTTTAAATTATTCTTAACGCCCCCATACACCCACACAACGAGGGGAGGGGGAGAGTGGTTAAAAACAGCTTCATTTTGAACCACACCTATAAACTGAGTGTATGGAAAAATAAAAAGCAGCATGGTGGCCACAGGTTTCAAGTTTAATCTATAATTGAGGCAAGAGAATCAAGCTCAGCTCCACATTTTTTTTTTTTTTTTAAAGAGACAGAGTCTGGCTCTGTCACCCAGGCTGGAGTGCAGTGGTGGGATCATAGCTCAATGCAGCCTCTACCCCCTGGCGCTTAAGCAATCCTCCCACCTCAGCCTTGTGAGTAGCTGAAACTATGGGCACGTGCCCCCATGCCTAATTTTTTTTTTTTTTTTATTTTTTGTAGAGATGGGGGGTCTCACCATGGTGCTCAGGCTGATCTAGAACTCCTGACCTCCAGTTATCCTCTCATCTCGGACTCCCAAAGTGCTGGGATTACAGGTCTGAGCCACCGCACAGAGCCCAAATCCTGAGTCTTTTTTAAGAAAAAAGAAAAGTCCAGTGTCCCAGTTTGTATCCTTATAACATAATATAGAATTATATACACTATACATCAGAATAATTCAAGACAATATTAGATTTAAAAACAAAAATACTATTTAGAATTTAGAAAATAGAGAAGAAATGGAATGATGAATATCGGCAAGTATATAAAAAAGAAAGGCCTTTGAAAATACATTAATGTTGTAGTCAAATAAACACACGTGTTAGCAAAAAATGTTTTTGCGATATTTAAATATAGAAAATTCATGTTTATCTAAAATCTAATGTCCAGATGTTTGGTGTTGCACTTTAATCTTATAGAAAGAGTTAGTAGGAATATTCAGATTGTGACCCTGAATATTTCAAAGCCTTCATAATTAAATAAGCGCTAGACTTACATTTCCAATTTCTTACTTGACATCTTTACTCAAATACATCAAAAGCACCTGTAATTTAGCATGGTCAAACTGAAGATCTGATTTTCCCTGTGCTGCAGTCTGAATGTTGTTGTCCCCTCAACTCTTGTATTGGAACTTAATGTGATAATATTAAGAGGTGAGGCCTTTGGGAAGTGATTAAGTCATGAGGGCTCCACGCCTTGTGTTAGGATCAGTGACCTTATAAAAGAGGCTCTAGTGAGCTCCCTTGCCCCTTCTGCCACGCGAGGACAAAGCAAGAAGATGTCATCCATGAGAAATGGGCACTCACCAGGTATAGAATCTGCCAGCACCTTGACCTTGAACTTCCCAGCCTCCAGAAATGTGAGCAATACGTTTCTATTGTTTGTAAATCACCGTGTCTAAAGTATTTTGTTCTACCAGCCTGAGAGCACTAAGATATCTTGGAAAATGGATTGTTTTCAGTCTCCCCCGATCTCAGTATATGGCACCATTGTTTACCAAGACGCTTAAGTCAAAAACACAGGACTCAGGGCTGACTTCACGGGCACGTGGCCAATGAAATCACACAGAGCCCCACGCTCAGGAGGGTGCTGCACTTGGAGTTTAATGCTCTCTTGTTGCAGTCTTTAAATTCTTAGTTTGAGCTTCTGATTTGTGTCTTACAAATGAAGTGGGGCAACGGAGCATGCCAAGAACTTGGAGTTTGGCTCACATGTGGTCCTGTCTCCCAGACAGGTTCTCGGCTCCTGTCTCCTGTTCCTTGGCATCTTGAGCTTTCCCCACCTTTCTCCTTCCTGCTACTGCCCAGCAACACCTGCCCAGGACAGTGACTGTGCCATGTAGGTCGGGGCGGGGGCAGTGCTGCACATTGCTGTAGTCCTTCGTCCTCAGCAGAGGACTGGGTAAGGGAAGGGTCCCGGATGAGCACACTTCCCTGCCACCCCCTGTGGTGTCTCAGGGCAGGGCAGGGCATGGCAGTGGCTGTAATTGCCCCAGCTGGCCGTACCATGTTGCATTTGCTGGACTATTAGGTGGGGGCAAGCCTCTTGCCCACCCCCAGTACAGATACTGAGGGTGTCCTGGAGCAGACACTGCAATGACCTCGGGGGCTGCCTTTTCACAGTGGTTGAGGCGTCAGGCCTGTGGAGAGGGAAGCGTGACGTCCCCTTGTCCGGGGCAGGGGGTGGGGCACAATATGTTGGTCCCACACTGGTGGGAGAGTCAACCCAGCAGTGGTCGACTGTGGCCCTCAGTGAGGGTCTTGGCAGAACCCTGGGGTGCCTGTCAGTGTCCGGATTTTGTCCTGAAAGTACCCCTGTGCCCAAGGGAGCATGACATTAAATAGCAAATAAAACACCATCACGAGAGAGAACACAGAAGGAAACAGTTATACATTTTAGTACCTTTAAAGGTATTTTTTTCCCTACTCCTTGAACAAGGAGCCCCACATTTTCATTTTGTATTGGGCCGTGCAAATGACACACCGGCCCCACCAGGACTTGTTATTTATGTTCCCTCTGTTTTCTATCTGCAAGCCCTGTTGTTTCTAGCACCCAAATATATTCTGTGTTCGCATTTCTTCATTGCCATCTCTCTCACATGCCCTATTTCATGAACCTTCCAGATAGCCCTGGTTGGGCAGTCTACTCCACTCACAATACCCACAGTAATCTTTTTAAAACTCCAAGTCCTCCAAGCCACCAAGGCTTCCTTCCATCACACTCAGCACGCCGTTCAAAGGCCTTCTCGTGACCTAATGGCCCTATGTGGTCTGATTCCTGCCGACCTCTCCCCTGTCACCTGTAATACTCTGGCCACACGGGTTTCCTTCCCACCACTTGGATACACCAAACTCTCCCCCCCTCCCTCCTTCCCTCCCTCTGACAGCAGAACCTTCTTCCAGCTCCACCAGCATTTCAGGTCCCTCTGCTCAGAACAACCCTTTCCCACCTCTGTTTTCACTAGAGCAGCACTTTTATTTTTTATTTTTTCAAAACTTTTCTTTTGCACTCATAACTTGGCTAAGCGTTCGGCACAAGAGGCCCAGCTTTTGGCCAACTTCGGCTTTTGATGTGTCTTCATCACTCAGCTTAATCATTTCTGGGTTTTGATTTAAAGTGAGAGACATGGGACTCTTTTTTTCAAACTTGAACACTTACAGGGCATTGTAGGCCTATTAATTGGCCTAATTTCAATAGTGGTGTGTCTCAGGGAATAGACAGGACTAAGACTCTTCCTTTCACTTGAATACTTACAGGCCATTGTAGGGTTACTAATGGTCCTCATTTTGATAATTTTGGTCTTAAGGAATAGGGAGGCCCCCAAGAGAGGAAAAGAGATGGGAGAATGGCTGGTTGGTGGAGCAGTCAGAACATACAACATTTACTGATTAGGTTCGCTGTCTCATATGGGTGTAGTTTGTGCCAATCTAAATCATTTAAAATAGTAACATAAAAGATCACTGATCACTAATCACCACAACAGATATAATAATAATGAAAAAGCTTGAAATACTGTAAGAATCACCTAAATATGGCACAGAGACACAAAGTGAGCACACGCTGTTGGAAAAACGGCACTGACAGAGCTCTATGCATGGTTGCTACAAACCTTCAATTTGTAAAAAACACAATATTCGTGAAGGACAATAAAGCAAAGATCAATAAAACTAGGTGTGCCTACATAGTATATATGAGAACCATAGATGAAAAAAGGCCAAAAGAAAATCTACCCTTGTATTTCCTAAACTTGCCGAGAGTAATGTTACTCTAGTGACTAATGTGGGGAATTCACTGGAAACACAAATGTCCCATTGCTTCTTCCTTAGACATTCTGATTCAGTAATTCTGGTACCAAACAGGAAATAAAGCCCGTGACAGTGAGATGATGTACCTAAGGCCCAAAAGATAGTTAGTAGTTGGCATGGAACAAAACTAATCCAACTACCATAGTACCACGATTACTATTTCACACTGAGGTATGTAATAAAACATTTTTAATACTGAATGTGAAAAGGGCCTTATAAATAATTGTAGGGATTAGAGCACAATACTACAACATATTATGATTTTTAAATATTAAGAAGTTTCAATATATCAGTAGCATAAATAAAAATTTGAGGGGGACTATGCAAAATTCAAAGAGTCTTAAGATCTTTTATGGAATGTTTATGTGCCCCCCCAAATATTTGTATGTTCAAGCCCTAACCCCCAGTATGGCTGTATTTGGAGATGGGGCCTCTTAAGGAAGTAATTAAAGTTAGATGAGGTTATAAGAGTGGGGCCCTTATTTGATAGGATTAATGTCCTTAGAAAAAGAGAAGCAAAGGGCCTGTTCATTCTCTTTCTCTCTCCCCGCTCCATGTGCATGCACAGGAAAGGCCGTCTGAGCACACAGTGAGGAGGCAGGTCTCCATAAGCCAGGAAGAGAATCCTCACCAGAAACCAACTGTGCCAGTCTTTGACCTGGGACACCCAGCCTCCAGAACTGGAAGAATACATTTCTGTTGTTTAAGCCACCCAGTCTAGGGTATTTTGTTATGGCAGCCCGAGCTGACCACTCTGTCTCACACACTTGTTTGCCCTTCTGCCACGAAACGACGCAGCAAGAAGGCCCTGGCCAGACTATGAGCCGGTACCGGCAACGTGCCCTTGGACTTCCCAGTCTTTAGAACCATGAGCCAAATAAGCTCCTTTTCTTTATAAAGGAGCTGTCAAGCATATGGTATTTTGTTGTAGCATCAGAAAATGAACTAAGACTCTGTGTGTGTGTGTATGTGTGTGCATCTGGAAAGATATAAAGTGTTATAGTTTGGATCCTTCACTGATAGGAATGTGGTTCATTTTTAATTTTTCTTGTCTTTATTCATTTTCTATAAAGCACATGCACTGCTTCCATAAAAATGAAATATTATTGAACATAATTGATGGCAAGTCCTTCTTTAGAGAAAAAAAATCCTGTCAATTTATGGAATGCTTCTGATCTGAATGCCTTGCACACAACCATCTCCATCATCTCACCTTTCCCCCAAGTGAGCCGACCACAGTGATGATCAAACAGCTGTCTGTGAGGAGAGATGCTAATGGATACACCGGCTCATAACAAAGGGAGAGACTACAAGCATCAAGTGCCTACTGGGTCCCAAACTTCCATTCATTTATAGCTGAAGCAGCCCATGATGCAATCTAACTAATTCAAACGAAACTTGCCAGGTGAATTAATCCATCCTCCCTAGGAAAATATTCCTCTAAATATTAAAAAGAATAATAGCCTCTTCTGGTCTGACAATGAAAGCACTCCGAAAACCATCAGGCATGGCAGTGAAGGGCCATAATTGAAATATGACATTTTGATTTTACTCCATTCAACAGCCTTTGTTTGAGCATCTAATGTGCTCAAAGCTCTCAGCTGGAATATTCCACTCCCTCTTACTGAAATGTTCCATTCTTTCTTCCTCACCAATTATCTGAATTTTACCTCTTTTTAAAGACCCTGCTCTAATTCTAATTTTTCTAAGAAACCTTACTTGACTTATCCAGTGCAGAGCAAATATCCCCTTCCTCTGAAAATGCAGGGTGCTTATAATAGTAGCTACCACACACAAGAAATCATGATTTGATAAGGTTCTTTGAACACATAGAAACCTCTGGCCCTCAGTAACTTAAATATGTTTAACTTCTCTCCCTAGATGACTGGCCCTGTGGGGTAGAGCCCTTTTTAAAACTTCTCCATAATCTCAGCAGTGTTTTACTCTTGGTAGACACTAAATAAATGTTTGTTGATTAGCTGACAGATCTGGGATTTGCCTTTTTCTTGGTCCAAAGCTGTAGTACAAAACTGTGAGAGTACAGTTAATATTTATTGAAATGGATGCCATCTCTCTAAACATGGTAATGATTCCTTTCTAAAGAGTCTTGGATTTTACCCTGTTTTTCTAACAGGCTCTAAAAAGGGTAGAGCTGGTTTGTTAATTTACAACACAAAAAAGAAATCTCTTCCTTCTAGTCTGTGCCAGATGGGTTGAAATACTGAATGAGAACTGAAGGTTTCCAGAGTCATGCACCAGGTGACCAAAAAATAAAATAAAATAAAATCTCCCAAGCAGTAAAACTACTCTTTCTCTGTTGAGATAATATCTTAAGAAGCAACACAGAGCCAGCTAAACATTGTCTCTGTGCCCCCACTTTTCTAGGGCTGAGCCAAGAAAATGAGATAGTACAAAGCTGAAATTTTGCCAAACCTTTGAGAAATGAGGCATTTGCTGATGAAGATACAAGAGGGTTGATGACATTTAATTGAGGAATTGCCCAATTTTCCATCTGGTTGAGAAAAAAAAAAAAATCAAGGTGAAACAACTGGGCCTCAATGTGTGTGTCTGAGCTAGAGGAAGGTGCCATCCAATTTCATTTTTTTTTATTTATTTCAGCTTATTATGGGGGTACAAAAGTTCAGGTTATATATATTGCCCATGTCCCCCATACCCCTGAGTCTGAGGTTCAAGCGTGTCCATTCCCCAGACAGTGCGCATCGCACTCATCATGTAGGTATACACCCATCCCCTCCCCCCACCTCTGTCTGATACCCAATTGGTGTTATTCCCAAATGTGCACTTAGGTGATGATCAGGGAAACCAATTTGCTGGTGAGTACATGTGGTGCTTATTTTTCCATTCTTGGGATACTTCACTTAATAGAATGGGTTCCAACTCTCTCCAGGAGAACAAAAGAGATGCCATATCACCGTTATTTCTTATAGCTGAGTAATACTCCATGGTATACATATACCACATTTTACTAATCCATTCATGAATTGATGGGCATGGTCAAAGGATCTCACTTAGGAACAAGATGGCTCTGTTTCATGGTCTGAGGATGCAGTCAGAAACACGGGAAGCTTCACGTCTTGTCTCTTATTCTTCCAGAAAGACATTCAGAGTATGTTAACTTTTGACCTACTCTGCTGCACAGCAAAACCTAGTCATAATTAAGAATGGGCTAGAGTCAGATTTGTATGAAACTCCTAGATCTGCCATTTATTCACTGTGTGGCTTGGGGCAAGTGTCTTAGTCTCTCAGTTCTTCAGTTTGTCATCTGTGAAATGGGTCTTATCACAGTAGCTACCATACACACAAAAAATCATGATTTGATAAGGCAAATGACACTTGCAGGGTATCTGATACATACTTCTTAAAAAATGGAGGTTCTATCATTATTCTCTTCTATCACCAAGGAAGCTCTTTCAGTTACTTATAAACTCAGAATCCTGTGTCTACCTAACTTCCAGATTCAGAGGAAATGGTCTACCTGAGACAGTTCTAGAGAAGAACAGAGCACATTAAGACCTTAGTGTTGTTCCATTTCAATTCTCCGAGTGTGTCAGACTGGTCACTAGCTCTGTTTTTTAAGCCTACATCACTCAGTATTCGCAGGTGGTCTCCCATCCAAGTACTAAACCAGGTCCAACCCTGCTTAGCTTCCAAGATCAGATGAGATCAGGCACGTTCAGGTAGTTCTCATTTTGATCAAGCTCTTTTTACCTTCGCCTTGACACCTATTTATTCCCTATTTCTGGCATGGCCTTGGCTGCCATTCTCAATAGCCAAATTCCATCACACTTCAAGCTACACAGTCCACAGCGAGAAGTTACCAATCTTTCCAAAACCTCCCTACAGGAGCTAAATATTACCCACCTCTCATGTTTATTTCTATTTTGCATTATGATTGTCTTTATTACAGGCAACCTTCTTTCTTCCCCTGCAGTAACAGCCTCACATTTCTCAAGGGTTTTTCATTTTACAGTGAGCATACCCTCTTCAAACGTGTATCTTTCATACCTGGGTAAAAGACACACCAGATCTAGAGCTCTTTACAAGACAGGTACTCGATAAATGGCTGTGAATGAATGAATAAACGAATAACTTCAATCCTGTTGAAAAACAATTAAAGAACTTGATCTATACTTTAGGAGGAACATGCTTTCCTTACCCCCTACTGACCACAATCTCTCCTCTGGTATTTCTACCTTTCCCCAGAAAACAGCAACTTCTGCCCTTTCGCAAGTATTAACAAAAAAAAATTTTGCCTGTGTTGTCAGCCCTCCAAGTTCATTCATGACCAAATTAGGAGAATAGAATAATCTCACCAGGAAGGAAAGAAAGGAACCATTCCAGGACTCAGCATGCCACTGTGTGGGTAACTCAGCCTGATTCAGAGGTGCTGTTGGTCTAGGATATATTTTCTAGTCCAGCTTATCTGGAAGGCCTGAGTTGACTTTTCAACTGGTTCATAACTTATAGAGGAACACTGGGCATGACTTGCCCTTATACACACAACTGATAATACTTTTACAAGTCCTAACATTCAGTTGATGTTGGGATGGATACCAGGAAAAAATAGTATTTCAAAATATGATACTTTCACAAAAAATACAGAACACCACAGCTTATGCATCAGGACAATAAGAGAAAAATCCCAAGAAGCTTACCTTCTTTGAATTGAGATTCTAAACCTGTTGATGTTTTATGAATAGGCTGCTATAAAATCAAAATGGGTCTTCAGCCAGTAAATTCCTAAATTAGAGGTTTACACATCATTGGACCAAGCTCCATAGGATGGCACCATATTCAGTAGAGGATGTTAAAAGCTCTAAAATAATTTGATGTAAGACTTAATAGTAGGTGCCCCACTATAAGAGATTAAAAATGTCATCTAAATGGAAATGAAGGCATGCATCTGCCTGCGCTCATGGGAGGGTCACAAACCATCCCTCAAAGCTGGATGAGAGATCCTGAACACTACACCACGCCGTCTAGGTCTTTGAACTCATTTGCTCTGACGGCAAATGCAGAAGAGTGTAAAGTGGTGGCTTGTCACAGCCACCGATTTTAATTCAACAAGGATCTAATCAGTTTCTACTTGGTATGCAGTGTGCTAGTGGTGCAGGCTCCCCCAAGGCAAAAAAACACGTGTCATCTAGCTCGTGGTGTACTCAACACTAGTATTTTTATTTGACTTCCTCTACTGGATAATTATAATCAGGGCAGATCCAGATTTTGTGGGGATGCTCTTTAAGAAACAGAATACAAAATTATAAAGCCCCAAATTAAGTGGACATCCTTGGAAGGGGCTCTTGCATGCCAGAGGCACTGAGGCTTAAGCTTCATCAGTAAATCCTCCTCTGGTTCTAGCAGAGCAACGCTATGTAAAAGCCCAGTAAAATCCTCTAGAAAATGGTGTGCTCAGTATTTGCAAAAGGAATATGCAACGGGTGCAACACAGGCAATGATGACATTATACAGAGATTACCTCCACATCACTTCCTGATCTTGCCACTGGCCAGTAGAAACACGTATCAGAAGCCTGATGACAGCTCTCTCCTGACTCTTGTTGTCTTGGAGATCCACTCTCTGCTACTTTCTCCCCGGCCCAAACCCCTTCTCTGGAACCTGCTGCTCCTACAAATGGCTTGACACTCATTGTAACTTATCTTCACGGTGCACCATTGAGAAAAATTTGAAGGGACTGCACATCAATCTCTTTCATTTCTAGAGCAGTTTAGGGGATCTTTTTTTCTTTTATACAGCAGTCATGACAAGAGCCAACTGAATCTTTTCTGCAAATATATCTCCTGCCACATGTTACTTCTCTTTCTCTTTCATGATCCTGAAACAGAAAAAGGAAACTACTCTCTAGGTAGTAAAAGGAGCTTCAGTGGATACCCTGCAAGGTATAAAGGCTGAAATGAGATAACATATGATTATTTCAGCCTAGTTAAATCAGATTTTCACATGTTGTTCTTCCTTAACTGCCTAGGTGGTTTTCAGACAAATGTTTCCACTGCCTAGTTTTCATTGCATTATTTATGCAAGAGATAGTTTAAACATCTACCATGTGCCTGTACTCTTTTAGACCCTGGAAATCTAGCCACGATTTTGTGAGAAATGGCACGTGCTTAAATACCATCATGTAAAAAGAAAACTCCCCCAGAAAACTTTCTACTTTCCTTGTCAATGGACGTATGTTGCATCTAGTTTTGGTTGAGGATGTTGAGAGGTCTGGGTGGGGACATTCAGGGATAAAAATAGCAAATGGTACTTGAAGTGCTCTTTTAAAATTGGGAATCAATAGTGTCAGTTACAAATGCAGATATTAACAGTGTGTAGGAGGCAAAAAATGAACACACAGAACTAAGTGTGCCGGTTGTTTCAATGGAGAGGCCCCGTGTACCATGCAAGCAAACACTAAATGGTCTAACTGGTATTTAGAGGGAGGTGGTGGGGTGGGCCATTAAGACAGGCTTCCTAGAGCAAAGTGAGACTTGGAGATGGAATCCAAGTGTCTGTGTGTATACTGGGGCATGGATACTACCTTCCAGCAAGATAAAAAGGTCCCGAAGCAGGAAAGTGCCTTTTCTTGGGGAGAAGATGAGGATGGCTGGATTGGGGAGAGATAGAGTGAAAGCAGGTGCCCCTGGAAAGGTGCTCAGATGCTAAACTGTGCAGGGTTTTATAGAACATGCTAAGGATTTGGGCTTTTACCATGTAATGGCTGGATACTTTCTGGACAGACCTCATATACGCCATTTTGCACATTTGTGAAAACAACATCAGATAGAAAGAAAAATTAAAATGTGCGTGGTATTGTGGAAAATCCCTTTGTAGGATCCTCTGAGCCTTCTCGAAGAACCCAGAGCAAAGATCCTCAGGGTGCAGGGTGAGGGGAGATTTTTTTTTTTTTATCTCCATATTCCCCACTTAACAAAGTAAGGAACAAAGTAAGGTTTTAGGTGAGCACGCTGCCTCTGTAAATTTTGGTTTCTTTACCTGTAAGGCCCTGTACTTTGTGTGTGTGGGTGTGTGTGGCCATTTTCTCTTTTATTCTTTAATTTGAAATAATTCTACATTTACAGAAAAGTTGCAAATATAACATAGAGTTCCTGTATATACTTTATCCTAATAATTTCCCCTAATATCCACATGTTATATAGCCATGGTACATTTATGAAAACTGAGAAATTAACATTAGTGTAATACTATTCACTAAACTACAGACTTGGTTTTCAGATTCCATCAGTTTTTCCACTAACACCCCTTTTCTGTTCCAGGATCCACTTCAGGACATCCCATTGCATTTAGTTGTCATGTCTACTTAGTCTCCTGCAATGACAGTTTCTCCACGTTTCCTTGTCTTTCATGACCTTCACATTTTTGAAAAGTACTGCTCAGGTATTTTGCAGAATGTCTTCTCGCCTTGGGGTCTGTCTAATGCTTTCTCACAATTGGACAGAGGGTGTGGATTTCAGGGAAGGAAACTTTCTCATTGGCATTATGATTTTAAATCCATTTCCCTAGTCTCTACCCTCTGTTCATTCTACCAGGTTCAAAATAATCTACACATTAGACATAAAAGCGGCTTAAGATATGATAGTTACAGGAAGCCTTGTGCCCTGTCTGCTTTTCTTTTTAGGAGACTCATAAATCTTTGTCCCTCCGCAAACTTTATTAGTTCTATTCATTTCCTGCAGTTTTTTCCTCTTCTCTCTGTACCCTGAAGCCACTACAGATGCAAAATGTCTACGTTGACAAGATAAGTATTATGTTTCCTAGAAGAGTTTTCTTTTTAACATGATTATTTTTGGGCTTTAATATCCCCAGGGAATCTCTTTCTAGGTGGCCTAATCTATCTACATTGGCAGGGAATTAACACGTGCAAGACCCATTCTGCACATTTTCCAGACCGCACCGTTTGCTCTTTAAAAAGACAATGACTCATTGCCAATTATCTTTTCTCTTGCAGACAGAGCTGTCTTGCCAAATTTAAATCACAACCCATCAACAAGCTACGTAATCTGTGGACAGAACCTGTAAAGGTGGAAGACAATTGAAGCAAGATTTCTTTGTGTCCTTAGGTAAGTCTCTAAACAGGTTTGCACAGGTAACTTTCATTTGAGGTAAATTTGATGGGCAAAATTGAGTCCTTACAGAGTTTAGGGAATTAGAATCTGAGACCTGTGTAGGTGCCATGAGAGGAATACAAAGATTTAGAGAAATGCCTGGCTTTGGGAGAGGCGTGGAGGAGAAAATGATTGCAGCTGCACTGTTTTACAAGTTCCATTACCTTTGCTTTCACTGTCTTGAACACATGTCCCCTCCTGCCTCAAAGCCTTTGCACTTGCTACGCCTTGTACCTAGGTGACTCTCTTCCCCACCTTCTTTTTGCCTTTCCCTGGTAAGATTTCACTCACCTCCCAGACTAGATCTGATCCTCCTCCATCTGCTTTCACAATTCCATGTGCTTTTCCTTCACAACACATAACAAAATGCAAAATCAGGTATCTGTGTCATAATTTAGGAACAGTAATGGCAGCTAACAAATACTCAGTGCTCTTTGTAGATGCCAAGCACTGCACCTCTTATTCAGTCTTCAAAACAAAAACTCTTGGGACCCTGGGACAACATCTCATTAAACTGTGGCACTCCAGTAAACTGTAAGTGATAGGAGGACAGGTCGTGTGTTTGTTTTGTTCTACCCTGAATCACTAATGTCTGGCAAAGAGCCTGGCAGGGAAAAGGTGTGTATTTATGAAACAAATAACTACATTATACTGTAGAAGAGAAAACATGTGAAACACTTCTGGTTTCCAATCTAAGCTCTGTGATTAGCTAGCACTGTAAACTTGAACATTTTTAGCTCCTCTAAGCCCTGGTATCCTCATCCATCTGAGATAAAGAAACTGTATCACAAAAAACCTTTAATCTCCTTAAGGGAATTAAATGAGATAATATAGGGGAAAGCACATACTTGTGTCCAACATATGTTATATGCTACATACGCAACGACCCTATTCTTAAAAAAAAAAAAAAAAACTCTTTGAGTTCCAATAGTTCTGCAGTTTCCCTTATTATGGTATCATTATTCCTAGACACCATTTCACACATTGCTCGTCAAAATGATACGCTTCAGGATAATCACTTTGTGTTCCTTCTGTGATGTTATTCCAAGAATGAAGATGGGTTCATTACTATTCACAGGAACAGATGTCCAATGGAAGTCAACAGGAAATAGAGAGCCATTTTACAATCTACTTCATTGGACTATCAGAGAGGCAAGTGACATTTCTCCTCCGCCTCTGTAGAACCACCCAAATAGCCACCCTATTCTACTCTTTGGGCTTACGAACTCACCTACCTCATCTACTCTGTTAAAGCTTTCACGGCAGGTTAAAGTTGTACTGATAGATGGTAAAATTCAATCCCAAATTAAAAGATGCACAAGACCAAAGGGAGTGATGGTATTAGCATTTCAAAGTAAGGAAGCAAACAGGAAAACTCACAAAGGAAAACTTTAAGAAACACCTTAGGATGAAATTCCTTTGAAGTGCCTCAATTCCTGAAATAACAGAATGGTTTTCTAATGGTATCCATTATATCTTGCTAATTATCTTATGAAACTTACATTGGTAACATGTACAAAGCAGTCATGTAACATAAAACAATTGCCAAAGAAATACATGAGATTAGAGGGTGCTCACAGAAAGAAATAACAAAATGTGCCTACATTTATTAAGCATTTACAATATGCTATCCTTTCAACTAGACAGTTGAAAACTAACAGTTTTCATCAGGTCCTATGATACATTTATTCAACAAATATTTACTAAGTGCTTACTATGCATCAGGCACTGTGCTTAGAGGGAGGCAGGCATAGTTCCTGCTTGCACGAAGTAGGCAAAAACATGTGTTAAACAGTTTCTTTATATTTACTGCATAACTCAGTGTGACCAACTCATCCTGGATGGCCTGTCACTTTCCTGGTTTTAGCACTGAAAGTTTCACATCCTGGGACTAACCTTCTCAGTCCTGGGAGAAGAGGGACTGTTGGTCACTTAGCATAATTACACAAGATATAATAAATATTATTATAAAGAAGTGCAGTTATATTAACTATTAATACGTATGATTATCCTCTTTTGCAGATGAAGATACTGTATGTGGCCTGATCCCATGTATGCGCCAATAAAATATCTTTTAATATTTTATACTTCAGAGTCCATAGCTAGACTTGCACTGCCTGATCAAAGTCTTCCAAAAGGTTTGGTGGAGGAATGTTCATCAGACAAGGACAGAGATTTCAGGGCAAATCTTGAACTGGGATCCTAAATGCAGCTCTCTGCAGACTGGAAACACCTGCAGATCCTGTCATCCTCATCTTTCAGCTGTGGGTGGCTCCCTGACAAACCAAACAAAGCATTTTTCAGCTTGACTGGAGCCTTTTATGAAAGACAGAAAGTGTTTCTTCAAGTATGAGGAGTGGGGCAGGAGAGGGAGAGTGTCAGGCATTGGCAGGACATGCCTAAATGCCCTGGGCAGTGGATGGAAAGTGCCTTGCAAGGGTGTTTCAGCGGTTCATTTTGGTTAGCAAGACCCAGTTTTCCCTTGGCAGAAGCTCAGTGAGGACAGGACCGTGCCTTGCACTGAACAGTTTGATCTGGCTGGCGTCTTTGATATGAGATAAGAAACAAAGTGGTCTTAAAAATCGGCAATGTAGGGTAGTACACAGAGGTTTGGAATCCTCCCATCATATGTTCACTCCAATGACAGCAGGCTCTTTAGTCTGTTTTGGCCACTGCTGTATTCCCTGCAGGCAGAATAGCACCTTGCATACAGTAGGCACTCACTAATATTCAGTGAGTGGATGAACGAGCAAACAATGGTTGTAGTTTATAATCTGCAAACATGAAAAAAGCTACTTTACCTCCCTGGGCCTCAGCTGTCTCATTCATTAAAGGGGAGAATTTAACTAGACGGTTTTTATCACTTCCAACAAATTCAAAGTTCTAAGCAGCAAAGTGTACACTTCAGGTTAAGAATCCATCAACAGGATGAAACATCTCTAGATGTCCAACCAGAGAGGAACAGTTAAATAAATTATGGCACAGTCAAAAAGGAAAAAAAGAAATTGCCATTAACACTGATATTCTAGAAGGGCGTTTATTGACAAGGAAATTGCTCATATTGTTAATTTTTTTAAAAAAGTTATAAAATAACAACCCCTATAGTGTGATCCATATATGTATACATGTGCTGGCCTAGAGAGAAATCTGAAAAGATCTACATGAACATGTTAGCAGTGACTATCACTAGTCAGTGGATTTAAGGATGAGTTTATTTTTTATGATTATCCATTTGCATCATCTAATTTTCCTCTGTGAGTTGTCATATACTATAAATTGATATAATGACCTAACATCTATGAGGCACCTAGCTTTTCACTCGTGAGGTGCCTAACAGGGCTTAGGATTGGGTTCTGGAATCAGGCCACCTGGTTCGAATCCTGGTTGAGCCGCTTAGTTACTGTGTGTCCCCAGGTAAATTACTCAGCCTCTCTTAGCTTCAGTTTCCCCCTGGATAAAACAAACAATAATATCCAACTCACAGATTGGCACTGAAGTTTAAACTAGGTAATCTATGCAAAGTGCCTGGCATGCATTATGCACTTGATAAAAATGTTAGCTATTATTATGCCAAATACAAAGAGATACGTTTTAAAATATGTAAACGTGCCAAATGACATAGTCATTATCCTCAGGCAGTTTTTAATTTGGTGAGAATAAGATGACTAACACACAAGAAACAGAGAGAAAACACTATAGTACCTTCCCGGAGTTGAAAATCTGGAATCATCTTTGCTTTCCCTCTCGCTGGGCCTTTACGTTTGTGAGATGCCAAGTGCTGTCTGGCAGAAACCTCTCGCCCCATCTTTGTCCCCACTGCCACGCCTCGTCCTTCCACTCAGGTTTATCTTTCCTCCCCTCACCGCAGTACGTTCCAAAGGGTTTCCTGGCCCCCTGTCTATTCTTCAAATTCCTGACTCTCTACACCAGTGGCTCTTGCACGAGCAGCAGCGCTAGTTTGAGAACTTACTAGAAATGCAAATTCTTGAGTCCCACCCAAGAGCAACTGCGTCAGAAACTCTAAGGATGGAGCTCAGGAGCCTGTGTTACGACAAACCCTCCAGGTGATCCCGACACACACCTCAGCTTGAGAACCTCCGCACTGGCACATCAGTTTTCCCGCAGCGTGGATGCTCTGTCACTGCCTGTGCCCCGCCTGTCTCTGGCTGCTGAGTGGCTGGTGACAGGTTCCCTCCTGCTGCTCCTGAAGGTCTTCTGTCCATGGTCTAGCCTCAATCTACTTTTGCGGGTTCAATTTCCACTGCTTTTTCAATCAAAAAAGTAATGCTCTAGTAAAATAAAAGCACCTAATTCTCCTTGGACACAATCCATGGCAAGATTCTATTTCTATGCCTTTATTTGCACTATTCCCCAAAACTGTAACATAATTTCTTCTTCCTTCCCATCTTAGATGTCCAAACCCTGCTCATCCTCCAGACCCTGGGCCCACTCGTGAAACTTCTCTCAATATACCACCAACTTCTCAGAGCGATGGCTGCTCCCTTCTCAGAATATCCAAAGCACTAAACTAGCCCACCCTTTCCTCCTTTACTCCCTTGATATCACCATGATTATTAATTTCCTACAGCCGTCATAACAAACTACCATAAACTGGAGAGTTGGAAACAATAGAAACTTATTTTTTCACAGTTCCGAAGGCTAGAAATTTGAAATCAAGGTGTTGGCAGGGCCACGCTTTGCTCTTAGCATCCAGTGTTGCCAGCAATCCTTGGTGTTCCCTGGCTTGTAGACACATCGTCATTTCAATCTCTGCCTTTGCCATCACATGGCATTTTAGACCTATGTTTCTGTGTCTCTTCTCCTCTTATAAGGATATTATTAATCATTATTGTATTAGGATACACTTTAACCCAATACGACCTCATCTGAACTTGATTACATCTACAGAGACCCTATTTCCAAATAAGGCCACCTTCTTAGATTCTAGAGACTAAGACTTCAATATATGTTTTTGGAGAACACAATATAACCAACCCATGGTTATTTGCATATGGGACATATCACCCCTAATCAGTAGCAAGCTCCTTGAAGGCACAGGGACTCATTCCTATTTTCTCTTTCCTGTACAGACCCCCATCGACCCACCCACTCAATCTCCTCACAGGACCTAGTTCAGAAAAAGAGCTCCTTTAACATATTATTAATGAATGGAAAACTAAAGACATAGGTAGAATATAATTAAGCACTCGTTACCTAAGCTAAGCACAAAACTGTGTGATGTGGTTCCTTCAGTGTGGGGGATTGGGATGTCAGGGCAGTAGGTCTATGAGGGCTGGATTGCTTTGAGAAGGCTTGATGGAGGAAGGAGGGCTTCTTAATTAATGAATGGATAGGATTTGGGGACAGAGAGAAAAGAGGGTACAAACTTCCCAAGTAGGAAAACTTCATGAACAAAAGATCGTGGAAAATGAGATTTTTAAAAATTCCATGTTGGCAGAACCAGAGCGCTGGAGAACAGATCCGTAACAGAAGGTGAATATTGTGCAGAAATGGGAAATAACCCAATAACCTATCATTTGTTCTTCCTGTTAGTTCAGTGATCATTGTTTGGTCTCTTCTCTAATTCTCCTGCTAGTTTATTACTCCCTGGCTGGCTTCTAAGTTCTGTTTCTGAGAGAAGATAATTGAGTTGGCAGCCACATGTGCCCTGGAACTCTGGACTTCATTCTCCTGACACTAAACATCTTCTTGTGCTGGAGGGCAAACTGGAGAGTTAGGGTAAAGACCACTTCCATCCTGGTCACTACAGTGTCTCCAGCACTTGGCATATTGAACAGACTCAATAGACGTATCTTGCATGAATGAACAAGACAACTGTAAGACTGTGTGTATTAGTGGTCATTCCATCCCATTAACTACAGAGTCCTGATTATAGAAAAATAATCATACAACTACATTACCATGGGTTCTAAAACACTGTTAAACACTTAGTTGACTCCATTTTTTGTTAGTTCATCTCCAACCTTGTTTATATGATTAATCCATTAGACAGGACCTGTGCTTATATCTGTTTTCTATTCCACTGAACACAGCATTTTCTTGATCAACATTAAATATATCAGACAATACTAATGAAAAACCTGCTTATATTCAAATTCAAAGCAGATGATGAGGTTGAGAATGGTCACCTTCATAAACTGCTTCTTAAATTGTGGCATTGAAAATCATAAAATTCTAAAAGCTAGATGGAAAATGTATGATTTTTTTCACAGTTTTTTTTTTCGAATTTCCTCCAGCATACACGTACTTAATATGTACAGTTTGTGATTTTCTGCTGAGTCCTTCTAATTAGTAGCATTAACACTTATGATCTTTTTTGACAAGCAACAGTAAGTTTGGACGACATCACGCTCTATTTTCTTCCTGGAGAAGGAGGATTATTAAATTTTTATCTTGTGATTCAGACAAAATATTAAATATCTTAAAAAAAATCCTCCACAACTTTCTCAGATCTCATAATATATGGTATGTTTTAATGGCTCATCTAGTACTGTTGCCTTCATTATGTACAGAAGCTTAAGAAAATCAAGAATAATATTCTGATTGATAAAACTCATTACCGTTATCATTCTAGCAAGTATTTATTGGCCAATTCCTACACACTAGGCAGAGTTTTCAGTACCCATTAAGGCAGAGTATTAAGTTCTCTAATTTAATCGCCATCAAAACACTGAGCTGAAAATTATGATTACTATTATTTTATACAGAAAGAAACTGAAATATTAGAGATAAATAACTGGCCCAAGTTCACAAAGCTAGTGATTAAAGGAATCACATTTTAATTCAGTTCTGGCTGACTCTAGAACATATGTGCTATTTGCTATTTCATTCTATATTTTTTAGCTGGGAAAAAAAAAAAAAAGAGTAAACCATAAAAAAATCAGCTGACTTTAGGGGAAAAAAATCAGCGACCAATGTTTCAAGGGCTATTGTTGGGCTGAGCGTACATTTTCCCCTGTCTTCAACACTATCATCATGGCTATCAACAAGAATCACTGAACCCAGAGAGTATGTAAGATTCAGAAGATAATGTAGTAAAATTACACTGTCTTTACAGATTGTGTACTTGTCTGAAGGTGTCCTCCAAAATTTATATGTTGAAACTTAATTGCCAATGTGACAGGTGTTAAGAGGTGGGACCTTTAAGAGATAATTAAGTCATAAGGGCTTCACTTCTGGAATGAGATTAATGTCTTATAAAAGAGCCTTGACACAGAGTTCGCCCTGCTTTTGCCCTTCCACCTTCTGCCATGCGAGGACACGGTGTCCCAGCCACCATCTCGTAAGCAGAGACCAGGCCCTCATCAGACACCAAACCTGCAAAGCACCTTGATCTTGGACTTCCCAGCCTCCAGGACTACGAAGACTAAATTTTTATTATTTACAAATGACTGAATTTGTGATATTTTGTTATAGCAGTGGAACATACTAAGATAACCAGCCAAATTTATTTATTATCAAATAAGTATTTTAACATTACTCAGCAGTACTACTTATTTTTATCTGAATTTTGAATATCAACTGATGTATTATACAAAAAAATAACATTGTTTTTAGCCTTCATTTCTTTCTTTCCTTTCTTAAATACATAGTCAGCATACTGAGTACCTACCATTTATGGGGAATGCACAGAACTTTAAAACGTGGTTGCCCCATCTAAGGAAGAGACACTGTAATAACAGTCACCATGATATTTGCTATTCAACTGTCATCGTATTCCACTAAAATTGCAATCACTGTCAGACCCATAAGGGTTGTAGAGCAGGAGACATACTCCTATTGGCACTATTATATCTCCTTCAGCCCCAAGTGGGCAGGTCCTCAGAGAGCCTTTCCATTCATTCAAAACTCATTCTTAAAGCCTTTCTTTGTATCAAGGTGTGTTAATGCTGAAATATCTTAAAATACCTTTCTTTCTAGAAATTTAGTGTCTACCCTGAATTTAAATACCTAAAGTAGATAATGCACCAGAAAGAGAATTTGAAACATCAACTAGGAGTGAATGAAGATTGTTTTTAATTGAAAGGGCCAAAAAGGTTTTTCTGATATTCCTAAAATTGCATTGCCTTTCCTTACCTTGCTTAAAATACCAAAGTAATGCTACCAAAATACCTTTCTTTATTTGAGAAAAATATGCTGCTGGTTGACAGCACATAGAATCAGTTATTCAGAGATTGTAGATTAAGCTACGGGTCTGTAAACTATGACCCATGGGCCAAGTCCTATTTGCCACTTGATTGTGTAAATAAAGTTTTATTGAAACAGGGAGCCACACCAATTCATTTATGTACAGGTAGTCCTAGGGATACAGACGACCTGACTTATGGCATTCTGTACGTACGAGCAGACTCCCAAAGCTCCCCATGAGGATAGTTTAGAATTAAATAATTAAACTAATAGTTCGGGAACTAGTTTCTTCCATCCATGTAAACAAACCCTCATGGCATAAGCAGTTCGTTGGTGCAGGATCTATATACCAGCGGTTCGTCTCATTGTTTATATGGTCACTTACAGCATCCCTTTCATCTTAACTTTATTGGATTTTGTGAGTCTGTGTTTACCCTATGACCATGCCTCCAAAACAAAAGTCCACTGCAAGTCCAGGTGAGCCTGCAGCAAAGGGAAAGGTAATTGCAATGGAAACAAAAGGAGAAATAATTAAAAGCCTTCAGAGAAAAGCCAGATGCCATCACTCATTGAGCAAGCATTAGGCTCCGTCACTCAACTATTAGAACAGTTATTAATATAAAGTGAGAATAATGGAACATATGAAAGGCAGTGTTCCAATGAAAGTATTGGTTATTACTAAGTGTAGTGGATTAATTACTGAAATGGAAAGGTTATTATTGATTTGGTTAGAAGGTCAAAATAAGTGTAACATTCCTATTAGCCTAGTGTTGATGCAACATTAGATGAGTGTTAACCTTTAATATTTTTTTGAAATTTCTCCTATCTTATATCTAAACTTTTTGTAGGAGTTTGTTTTTATGATCTGTTTGAATTAAAAGAAAGAACACAACAGTTTCTGTAACTTGCTATTACAGTGCAGGGATATTATTACTACAGTATTACACTGTGTTATTAGTGCCACATGTGAGCCATTATAGCATCGTTATTATCATTGTATATGCACTGTTTATCAAGGATCCAAGTTACATACAAATCCAACCTAAAGACATTCTCAGGAACATATCTCATCCATGCCCCCAGGGACTGCCTGTATTGTCTTTCATTGTTTTTTTTTTTTTTTTTTTTTACCAGAATGACAGATCTAAATCATAGAAGAGTCTGTATGTCCAGTAATGTCTGAGATATTTACTATCTGGTCCTTATTTTTTTTTTTTGCCAACTCCTGATCTGAGCCTTATCAGTCAGATTCCTCCCAAAGAACTATTACTACATCTCACTATCTATGGACTCTCTTACAAACTGCCTGCTCTGAGAGTTTACCTGGTTCTAGGGAGAACAAACTAACGTTAATCTTGGAATCAGTTGTGAATTGGGCTTGACACTACCAGAAAGCTGATGATTAAACTTGCCTGGGCATGGTGGCTCACACCTGTAATCCCACAACTTTGGAAGTATGAGGCAGGAGGATCACTTGAAGCTAGGAGTTCGAAACCAGGCTGGGAAACATGGTAAGATTCCATCCCTACCAAGAAATAAAAATAAATATATTATCTGGGCATGATAGCATGTTCCTGTAGTCCTAGCTACTCTGGAGGCTGAGCTGGGAAGATCTATTGAGCCCAGGAGTTCAAAGTTACAGTTAGCTATGATGGTACCACTGCATTCTAGCCTGGGCAGCAGAGCAAGACACTGTCTCTAAAAAAACAACTTAACAGGTTTTACTCAGGTTTTCTTAAGGACAAAGTCCTTGAATAGTCTGGGCTCAAAGAACTCCTTCATATAAAAAGATAAAATTGTATAATTGAGATTATATGGAGTCACACAAAAATAAGTTTAAATTCTGGCTCTGCCACCCTGTCAACTCTGAGATCTCTAGCTCCTTCTCATTTTGGAAGATCAGACTAAGTCTCACACCCTTAGGCTCCATCAGCTTCCTTGTTGCAGTATTTCATGCATCCCTTTCCTTCAGAATATTTATTTCAGGTTGTTTCTATATCTCATATCTGTAATTATTTAATTAACACTTGCCTCCAACACACTGTAACATCTATGAAAATTGTCACCATGTCCATTTCTTGATCCCTAACGTATTACACTTGGGGCACAGAGTAGATGTTCAGGAAGTATCTGTTGACCAACATTGAATGTCAATTTAGCAATAAGTATTTTTTGCCGCTTACCATGCAAAACTCTAACTTGCTTATTTCTTTGTACCTTCCTCAGAGCCCAGCAATGGGCCTTGCATTTATCAGGAATTCAGTGACTGCTCTTTGATAAACCAAAAGTCCAACTAAGTTTGATTTAACAGACTAGAGCCTCCATTTCCAACACTCACTTTATTGTTGCTGATGTCACCTTGCAGCTCAAAGAAAGTTGGTGACAACTGTTATTTCGC
>CM052447.1:16561892-16580287 GCA_028533085.1 Varecia variegata
TTGCTTATTTCTTTGTACCTTCCTCAGAGCCCAGCAATGGGCCTTGCATTTATCAGGAATTCAGTGACTGCTCTTTGATAAACCAAAAGTCCAACTAAGTTTGATTTAACAGACTAGAGCCTCCATTTCCAACACTCACTTTATTGTTGCTGATGTCACCTTGCAGCTCAAAGAAAGTTGGTGACAACTGTTATTTCGCATGAGTGATAATATTTTCATCTCTTATCCTTCTAAAATAAAGGGCCAGTGGACTGTGAAAACAACATGAACAAAACTACCACCAGGCAGCAACTCTTTCCTCTCACCTGGGAATCACTTCTGCTATATTCCAACAGTGTGTTTACTTTGCTTTTCTCAATGTGCTCTTTGCAGACACTGAGACCAGTTTGAGAATTGTAGTGGCAAATAGTACACTTACAGCAATTTCCATGATAATAAAAGGTTACAAAATAACACCACCACACAGGAGATTAGGAGATTTGATGCTTACAGCAGCAGTGAGAAAGAAAATGTAGAAATTTATCTTTCGTATTTATTAAAATATGCCCATGGAATAGTGGTGCTATAAGATGTCCCATGAAGTAAGAGTTCTATGAACAAATGAAATTGGAAAAACTGCAAAGAATCAGCCCATCTTGAAGAGAGACAAAGGATAATACTATGTCCAAAGCTCCAACAAAGTCCTGCAGTTATAAAAATACGACACAATTTGACTCAGAGTGGTAGAGATTGTCCCTGCTCACATCTGGGTTTTCAGACCTTTTCTGAACAATGGAAGATTCTCAGCCTCTTGCCATTAGTCAGGGCCCTATGACTAGCTCCAATCAATGAGATACGAATGGGTGTGACATGTGTCACTTCCATGCTGAGGCAGAGGAAAGCTCCCGTGTGACCTCCCGGCTCTCCTTTCCTATGAGGAGATCACAGACGCCACACTGTTACAATGGCAGAGCCAGGTCATGGAAGTGACATGGATCACTCAGACACTGCGTGGGAGCCAGCTGCTCTGGGAAGTCCTTCCACTACCACAGAACTTTGCATAAGCAAGAAACAAACCTTGTTCAAGTTAAGCCACTGAAATTTGGAAAATAATTTGTTACCATGGCATAGTCTATCCCAATACACAAAGTGTTCCCTAAACTCACAGCTTTCTTTATTCTCATAAAACAGTAAATATCACAGAAAAATTATTATACATTGGGAATCAATATACCACCTAAATAGGTTTTCCCAGGAACCATAACTGTAGGATTCTGAATTCTCAGCCACAGTGATTCCTTTAGCAACAAAATACAGTCCAGCCTGCAAGAGAGAGGGAGGGAGAATGCAGACAGAGCATACTCAAAAGTGGAAGAGGGGTCCTAGGAACCAGACAACTGGGTTAGAAATCCAAAAACCAGAGTTTTCTCTGCATCTGCTTTCCCCACTAACTTTCTTAATCTTGTAGACCAAATGTTACCTCTTTTTCAACATTTCATACATCAAGCATCTACTAAATGTATCCTTGAAGGCACCATGTGATATAAGCCACAATTTGTGATTTACGCTGTACCTCCTTCTGCCCTGTTCACCCATCCTAGTGGAGTATCTTCTCCACCAAAGCATGCATTGCCTTAGTCTCTTGGCATGCTCCTCAAACTTCCTCTGTTGGTAGATACCCATTCACTTCTGCAGAAGGCAGGCTCAACATGACTTTAGCTTCCTATACCTCCCACTTCTTGGGTTGCCATTTTTGGAACCCCAGAACTCATGGCCTTGGCCATAGCTGATTGAATCATGATCACTCTGGGGACAAGGTAGCAGCAGCAAACCACAGGAGAACTGTAGCCATGTGCTGACCTGTCCCAAGAGCCCTTCTATCAGGGATTCTTGACACTGAATTCCAACCAGAAATCTAACCAGATCGTCTCTCTTGAGAATCTTGAAAGTCAGAAATTTAGCCAACCAAGCAGTATCAAGCCAAGAAGCAATTGCAATCAGAGTGGAAGCTCTGATTCAAGATAAGAGACATAAGTATGGCAAAACTTCTTGAAAGTCTAGTGTGTTAGACAATTGAAGATGTACTGAGCCAATAAAACTAGTGTGCATCTTGAATGATGCTCCAGATCTCCAAGGCTCCTTGTTGTGGCATCACTGAGACAATACCTGAATGTTCTCACACATCCTTCTCAGGTAACCTGAGCCCATCTCAGTCCTGTGGGACCTGAAGCAGCTTAACAAATACTCATCCAATTCATAGTCCAAATCGCTTGAGAAAGGTGACTGGTGTTAATCATTTCATTAAACTCCTAGCTATAGAGCCTTGTACACAGTAGATGCACCACTAATATAAGAAATATTTATTGAGATACCTACTCAATCTCAGGTGCAGACAGCATTTAATGAGGCAGAAAAAGTCCCTGGACTCTTGGATCTTATATTCTGATTCTAACTCCAGTATTTGATCGGTTGGGTGAGGAGAATGTTAAGCACAGTTCTTGGCAACACAGGGACACAATTTTCTTGTGGAAGACAAGACCTAAAGCACCCAAAGAATCATTTGTACCACTGTAAGCAAAATCTTCCTTCTTTATTAACTACTACTTATTGAGCTCCTACTATGTGCCAGGTACACAACTGTACACATGTGCCCTAATTTAGTCCTCCCAGGAGTTCCAAGACAAGGATGTCATCATTCCTATTTCACAGGTGAGGAAGTTTAAATAATTACCCACCACTTCACAGTGTGTGGGTCCCAGAGGCATGACTTACATTCTGTTTTTGCCAGCTCTTTCTAATTCAAACTTTGTACTCTTCCTACTGTGCTACACCTTAGAGGAAAAACATGAGCTTTTTAGCCAGGAAACAAGTGACAGCCGGGTGGAAAAGCATGCTCTTGTACCATATTTTCGCTCTGTACAATTCATAGTAATCTGACAGCAGAAGATTATTTTCCAGGGTGAGTTTCTCAAATAGCAAGGAAAGAAAAGTAATTACTATCAGATACTGTTTCTATCTTTTCATCTTGTCATTAAAAAAAGAAAAAGAGAAAAGGCAAGATTACACTGAGTATTGTTTTCTTAATTGTTTTGAAATAATTAAAAATATTTAAAGGAAGATAACTTTGTCCCATATATTTTTTTCTATAGATATTGGTCCAAATGTTTGCCACACACACAAAAAATTCCTACATACCATCACTAAAACCAACTTCTATCCATTATTGGAAAATAAAACAAATCTATGTCAACTTGTTTATTCTATAAGTCATGTTTATAAAACACGTTATATTTACATGCTCTGATAATGTCACAAAAAATAAGCAATGAAAAATGCTGGAGTTATTATTTTTTCAACGAAATATGTTATCCTATTTTAGAGGTCACAGTTGGACATTTATAATAATTCCATTGCATGATATTTAAAAGTTTTAAGAATAACACTTAATAGCCAGGATATAATTTGATATTTCTACTGTCTTAAAGATGACCTTTTTTAGGACTTTAAGTCTGTGAGGTATCTTTAGAAGCTGCTGAAATCTCTATACAGGAACAAACAAGACATTAGCAACATCTATTCGGAAATAAAATTCAGTGATTGTTTGGCAATTACTGTTGCTACATGCTACAGCACGGATGGACCTTGAAAACATTATGTTAAGGGAAAGAAGCTAGACACAAAGGTCACATATTATATGATCCCATTTATATGAAGCGTCCAAAATGGGCAAATCTATAGGGATAGGAAGTAGATTCACGTTTTCACGGTTATGAGGGGATGGGGGAGTGAGTAAGGGAAAATGGGGAGTGACAGGTAATGGGAACTGGGTTTCTTTGCAGGGGGTGATGAAAACATTCTGCAAGTGATTGAGATGATGACTGCACAACTCTCTGAATACACTAAAAACCAATGAATGCTTTAATGGGTGAATTGTATGGTATGCGAATTAATTCTCAATAAAGATATTACATTAAAAAATCATTACCCACAGGGCCAAAGGGCAGCCTCTCCTTGAATCACGCTTCTCATCATTGTGCTCCTTCCTCGGGCTCCTGAGATGTGCGAGGATCCCACCCACACCGGGCCTTTGCATATGCCTTTCCTGCTGTTCCCACTGTACACCCTCCTCTCTCTGCTGCTACCTCTAACCCACCATATGTTGCCCAGGCCTCGGTTCACTCTCGCCCCTGAACACCACACACTGCAGCTCTCATGTGACCAGGGGAAGCCTCCCCTGCCTTTCCAGAGTAATCCCTGCAGAGCACTCATGATTGCCATGCAAACCTACAGATTTAACTTAGGCTTTTATCTTTGAAGGTGTTTTTACATTGCTTACCCTTTTTCTTCAGCTGGTGGCACAGTACCTGGTCTAATATATTACATGCTCAACAAATACTTCAAAAATGAATTAATTATTTAGTCAAACTGTTTTAATCATGAAAACCTCTACATCCCTCTTTCTCCCTGTTTAATCAAAAACATAGTTAGAATTTATTTTAAAAACTTGCAAATAAACTGTTTATCCAGGAGTACACTCATGGAACCATTGGCATGAACCAAACACAAAACATATATTTTTTCTCAGTGATTTCTTCCAAAAGACAAATGTCCTCAAGGAAAATAACCAACAGAACTGCAAAGACAATTTGTGGCTCAAGGAAGAAATTCCTTTTCTTTATGTGAACAATGTTTGTTTTGTTTTCTGGGCAAGTTTTCCTTTTGTTTTGTTCCAGGCATAATCACTCAGCCAGTATCTCCAGAGGGCCGTGTGCAGAAGGAGAGCACAGAGGCTAGGACGGAGTTCATAAGCTGCACATACGCTGAGCTCAAATGCAGCCTCCTTCATTTGCGAGTTACTTGACTCCATTAAGTTTCATTTTCCTCACCTGTGAAACGAAACGATAACAACCTCATGGGGTTGTTCTGAGAACTAAATGACATACACCTGTAAAACAGTTAACATAGCACCTGATACATACTAGTAATGATGATGGTAATAATAATTCATTCTACCTTCAAAAAGCTTGAAAGCCTTTGGGGAAGGGGGTGGTGTAAAGACACCATTATAAATAACTATAATTTCAAGATTGAAAACAACATCACTGCTATGAAATAATCCTATGATAACCCTTGCCAAAGCCACGGCAGCCTTATTCTCAGGTCCCTCAATTTTCTCTAAGGCTTTGGTTTTATCTTTAATCAAAGAGAAAGAAGCAATTGCATTCTTTGGTTAGTCTTCAAAATGATTCAATAAAGATATATATGCAAAAATGAAAAGGAGGTATATGTTCTCAGTTGCTATCTTAAAATAGAACTCAGGAAAATCATCAAGAAAAAAAATCAAACAACCCAATTAAAAAGTAGGCAAAGGACAGCAACAGAAACTTTTCAAAAGAAGATAGACTAATGGCCAACAAACGTATGAAAAAATGCTCAACATCTCTAATCATCAGGGAAATGCAAATAAAAACCACAATGAGATATCACTTATCTCCAGTGAGAACGGCCTTTATCAAAGTCCCAAAACAATAAATGTTGGCGTGGATGTGGAGAGATAGGAACACTCATACACTGCTGGTGGGACTGCAAACTAGTACAACCTCTGGGGAAAGTAATATGGAGATGCCTCAGAAAGATACAGGTAGAACTACCATTTGATCCAGCAATCCCATTACTGGGTATCTACTCAAAGGAACAAAAGACATTCTATAAAAAAGACATCTGCACGCGAATGTTTATACCAGCGCAATTCACAATGGCAAAGATGTGGAAACAACCCAAGTGCCCATGAATACATGAGTGGATTAATAAAATGTGGTATATGTATGCCATGGAGTTCTACTCAGCCACAAAAAACAATGGTGATCTAGCACCTCTTGTATCATCCTGGATGGAACTGGAGCCCATTCTACCAAGTGAAGTATCCCAAGAATGGAAAAACAAGCACCACATGTACTCACCATCAAACTGCTATTAACTGATCAACACTTATGTGCACAGATACTAGTAACATTCATCAGGTGTCGGGAAGATGGGAGGGGGGAAGAGGGGATGGGTATATTCACACCTAAGGGGTGCGGTGCGCACCATCTATGGGATGAACACACTTGAAGCTCTGACTCAGGTGGGGCAAAGGCAATATACGTAACCTAAACATTTGTACCCCCATAATATGCTGAAATTAAAAAAAAAGATCTTTCAGATATATTATTAAGGGAAGGAGTAAAGAATAATATATGCAACATAAACCCTCTTGGGATTATGAAAATAAATAATAAAAGATACATATAGTCAAGTCATATCTAGCACATCTAGAAGAATCAGGGAACGTTTTATAGTAGATTTGGGCAAGTGGAGATGGTAAACCTAAGAAGAAAATTCCAGGCAGAGGAAGCAAGGGCTTAGAGGCAGAATAGCTCATGGACATGCTCAGGGAGAGTTAAGTTTGCAGCTGCCACACGCAGAGTCCGAGAAGGTGTGTAAGAAATAGTAGCTGAGATGTGAGACATGTGTTAGGCCATTGCATAGGGCATTAAAAGCCAAATCAAGGTGCCCGGACTTTCTCTAGCAGGCTTTGGCAAGTTGTGCAAGATGAGTGGAGAAGGAACAACATGATCAGCGTTGCACATCAGGGACAGTCATGGGGAGGACTTAGCAAGGAGTGAAGGGAACAAAGAATGAAGAAAGGCTGGTTGGATGCTACCATGAGTTCCCCAGTTCTTCCCTCTGAATTTTACAACTGCCAGATTGATACAGCTTTAGTTCTATTCCCTGATAGAATGTGTTTGCTGCTTTCATCTGAAACTAGTCATGTGAACAGAGTTGGCAGTTCCTTGCCAACATTCCCGACAGATGTTACACGCATCCCAAAATTACTGATCTTCATTCAATAATCAAATTCCCAGCAGATAACATTTTTCAAAGAAATGTTATTTTGCCTGTTAAATGAAAGGAAGTTAGATCATTAAAGCAGTTCTCTGAGTAATGCATTTTAAATGAAAGGTTTTTTTTTTTTTTTTTTCTCAGCCTTTGGAAAAAATATCAAAAATTAAACTGAAACATCCAGGGAAAACTCAAATTAATATGTTAATACTATCAACATTCAAGGTTTTGAGTCCAAGCCTAGAAGTAATATAGCATATGGTGACTTACTATTCCCTAGCTATCATTTTAACTAGTCTTTGAAATCACAAAATAAATGTCTCAACTGAAGTTTTCATCACTCCTTCAATGTTAAATATGCAAGTACTAGAATTTCTCTGTTTTGTTTTAAAAATCAGTTTATTATACTAGGAACCATCAGTGATTTTCATTAAATATGTCAAATGAGACTGAGCTAGGGAAACAGATGATAGATTATTAATACACCACCATTTTGTCTTTACAGTGACAAATTTAATGTCTCTCTGTGCACACTGTGAATTTCCCTTACTGACAGCATCTTTCTATTAAAAAGACAATGAACCTTATGAATTATAGGTAAATGAAATTATATGGTTAAAATTCAATGAAACTTTTGGAAAAATTATGCAGTGTCAACTGCTAAGATTTAAGTGTCCTATGTATTTGGTACTACTTGAGAAATTGCCATCAGTGCTTTGATGAAGAAAAAAAGTAAATGTCCACGAATGAATAGCAAAGGAAATTTGCTATGAGAGACAAAATTACACATATCCTAGAACCTTCCAGAGTTAAAGAGATTTAGAAAGTCTTTGTTTCTCAGAACCTAGCCTACTGCTCAACACTTATTAGGTGAATGGAAGATAGGTATCAAATGGATGAGTAGCTGAATGATGTGGAGATAGATGAATGGGTACCATTCCATTCCATGGTTGTCATCACCATTAAAAATAATTCACCGAGGGCTGGGCGCGGTGGCTCACGCCTGCAATCCTAGCACTTCGGAGGCCGAGGCGGGCGGATCGTTTGAGCTCAGGAGTTCGAGACCAGCCTGAGCAAGAGCAAGACCCTGTGTCTACTAAAAATAGAAAGAAATTATCTGGCCAACTAAAAATATATAGAAAAAATTAGCTGGGCATGGTGGCTCATGCCTGTAGTCCCAGCTACTCGGGAGACTGAGGCAGTAGGATTGCTTAAGCCCAGGAGGTTGAGGTTGCTGTAGTGAGCTAGGAGGATGCCACGGCACTCTAGCCTGGGCAACAGAGTCAGACTCTGTCTCAAAAAAAATAATAATAATAATAATAATTCACCGAAACATCCCCATTAAAAATAATTCACCGAAAAACATGTACATAAGCATATAATATAAAAACATACATATTTACAAAAATAAGTATATAGTATCTATGTCTCATCCATGTATTTGTATATGTGTATATAACATCTATCTATCTCTACCTTTAACCCCCACTTACTAAAACACTGTCATATAGTTATTTCTATGTATGTATAAATGCTAATGGTGGGACATAATATAAGATTTATAGGTATGAATCTTATTTTTAATTTTAATAAACATTAGCTGATATTGACATCCTTAATGTCTGCTAAGCATAATTTCCACTGTCACAACAAGGATCTTAACATTCATTTAAATGTCAACATGAATTTCAAGAGAGGAGGTTACAGTTCATTTTTTCTTTAATATAATAAATGCCATATAATATTATTGCTAATAAATCAAAGAAATATATAAAAGCAATGAAAATAAGAAAGAACAATATGACTGCATTCTTAGAAAAACATTTCAGTTTATGACATGTTACTGAAATTGGGACAATTTCAGGGTAATATAGGTAAATGTTTCTCAATAATTATATAAAAGTCAACGGATTTCTTATACATCAGAAATAACGAGGCCAGGCGCGGTGGCTCACGCCTGTAATTCTAGCGCTCTGGAAGGCCGAGGCGGATCGCTCGAGGTCAGGAGTTCGAGACCAGCCTGAGCAAGAGCAAGACCCCGTTTCTACTAAAAAATAGAAAGAAATTATCTGGCCAACTAAAAAATATATATAGAGAAAATTAGCTGGGCATGGTGGTGCATGCCTGTAGTCCCAGCTACTCGGGAGGCTGAGGCAGGAGGATCGCTTGAGCCCTGGAGTTTGAGGTTGCTGTGAGCTAGGCTGACGCCACGGCACTCACTCTAGCCCAGGCAACAAAGCAAGACTCTGTCTCAAAAAAAAAAAAAAAAAAAAAGAGGAAAGAAAGAACTAACAAGAAAATTTAATGGATAAAACATTCTAATTGTAATAATAAAATTATAAAATATTTAGCCATTTACTTAAAAGAAATATGTAGAAATACTGTGTGAAAAACTAGAAACTTGAATAAATGTAAAAAATGAAACCATACAAGCTAGAGGAAAACATGAGTGAATTTCTCTGTAACCTAGGTGTAGAAAAAGGCTATCTTTCACTTAAAATGGAGTTGCAATAAAAGATACATTGGAATACATAAAATAATAGATACAAAAGCTTTTGCATGGAAAAAACACTATAAGCAAAGTAAAAATGCAAATAAAAATTAGGAGAAGATATTTGCAATAATATCAACTAATATACAAAGTATGTCTAAACACTGAGGTGAATAAAACCCAAAAACCTTACAGAGAAGTAGGCAAAAACATTTTATAAAAAATTTTAGAATAGTTTTTAAACATACAAAAAGATATTCAACTTCACTTACAATAAGAGAAATGCAAATTTCTCAACCATAACATTGGCCAAATTCAAAAGTTTGACCATATACTTTTATTGGTAAGGCTATGAGAAACAGGCATTTGCATATATTGATGGTGGGAATTCAGGGCATAACTCCAATAGGGGAGAATTTGCACATAGGTAACAAACTTCTTACACTTCACTGTTTGATCCAGAAATATACCTAAGAACATACCTTCACATACACTTCCAACAATAAAAAAAATAGACACAAGGTCACTCACCACAGCATTATATACAATTGTACAATATTGGAAATTATCTCAAATGCTCAAACGTGGGTGATTAGCTGGATAAACTTTGGCACATACACAAATGGGGAACCCAGCAGCTATAGAGAAGAATAAGGAAGGTCTCTATGCACTGCAAGGAGGGTGATTTTCAAGATACATTTGAGTAAACAGAGCAAAGTACAAGAGAGTTTATATAGCATGCTACCATTGTGTAATAAACAAGAGGAAATAAGAAAAATATGCTTCTGCTAATTTTTGTAAAGAGAAATACAAGAAGAGTAAATCAGAAACCAACAAAATTGGCCATCTATAAAGGAGTGGAGAGGGGCTACAGGTTGAAAAGGATAATGGATAAAGGAAAAGCAACTTTTCAAAACTATGCTTTTTTCTGGTGTAATTTTGACTTTTAGAATCTTGTTAATATTCTGTGTATGCAAAAATAAAATTAAATCAGCAAGAATGGGGATAAAACCTAAAGCTAAATGCAGACAGAAACAGACAAACCCAACTGCCTTTTAAATGAACAACACTGAAGGGAGCAAGAACAAATCCAGGTAACTTTTAAACAAAGGACTTTGATTAAATATCTTCAGTGTAGTGAAAAAAAGTGAAATCAAATGTTGAACTGTTTTAGAAGGTTTGTTTTTTTTTTTTTTGTAGAGGTATGGTTTTGAAACTCTTTCATGTGTATTGCCAAACTGAGCAAATGAGTAAATGTACTGATGTCAGGATTGGGACTCTCACTGGGAAAGAAGGGAGATTAAAATTTGTGAATTTTGAAACAATTATAAGTTCTCTGTTTTGTTTTAAAGATGAGGTTATTGTG
The DNA here is from genome assembly GCA_028533085.1 of Varecia variegata. Taxonomy (NCBI): domain Eukaryota; kingdom Metazoa; phylum Chordata; class Mammalia; order Primates; family Lemuridae; genus Varecia; species Varecia variegata. The sequence continues at coordinate 16,572,611 of CM052447.1, forward strand.
CTAGACAACATCAGTGATTTGTTAAGAAAGAAATCACTAGGACTGCATTGGTTTTGAAATATATATATATTTTAAATTATACATTTTAATTATATATTTTATCTATCTATCTATCTATCTATCTATGTCTGATTCTGTTTGCTAAACAGTAGATGCAATAACTCTCCAGTAGTAATGAGCCACCCAGAACCCAGATCTTGGTTGTTAAGGACCATTTCCCAATAAATAGAACCAGGGCTTCTTGAAGAAATAGGTGCTTCCAGAGTTGGAACATCTTGTGCCAGAAAGTAAAGGAATAAATGCTCAAAAGATGATGGAGACATATCAAAGGAACAAAAGAATCACCTTCAACGGGCTCCTACTGGCCAAGTCTGGAAGAAATTTAGCAACAAAATACTTAAGATCACTAAGGTATTAAAACCTATTGAATAATTAAGAATCCATGGATCCATACTGAAAAATAAATGGATAAATTAATAAATAAATGAGAGGACAGTGAGGGCTCTTCCTTCCCTTAGAGTGCCAACTGACAACTATGGAAGTTAGAAAATCACCGTTTTGCAGCCCAGTGAAGGCTGCTTCAGACAAGAATCAAAGACAATGGTCTGAAGCATCTCCTTAAAGATTTCTTAGCTGCAAGGGGAAAAGTACCATATTTCCAGTGGAGAAACTGGACAACACTCTGACTAGTCCTGCAATTAGCAACATCTATGAAGGGCAGACAGGCATCACGTGCCTTCAAGGTGTGATACCCTGGGAAGAACACATCACTTACGTAGTATTCTGATGCGGAATGCATAACCTGAATCTTTCTTATACAGAACCATCTTCAAAGCCAAAGTGTGGAACACTATACAAAATAATTGGCTTTGATTAGTCAAAAATGTCAGTATCATGAAAGAGAAAGAAAGGTTAGACTGCTCTAGACTAAAGGAGACTAAATAAAGAGACAGGAAAATAAAATGTTGGACGAGCTCCCATACAGGAGGAAAAAATGCTATAAAGGATATTATTGGGACAATGTAGGGCAAATTGGGACAAAACTGAAATACAGACTGTAGATGCGAGAACAAAATGTATACAAGCAACTATGCTGTTTCCTAAGGTTGATAAATTTACTATAATTATATAAAAGAATACCCTTGTTTTTAGAAAATAAACATTGACATATTAACGGGTATGGTATACATAAACTACTCTCAAATGAAAAAAAAAATAACATTTTATCAAATGAGAAAATAAAAAATAATACATACACATGGATGATAAAGCAAATGCAGCAAATGTTAAACAAAAATATATAAATGTGAGTAAAGGGTATGCAGGAGTTCTTTGTACTATTCTTACAATTTTTCTGTAGGCTTAAAATTATTCCAAAATGTAAGTTTAAAAAAAAGAGGATTCTGTATTTCATTGGCAGAAATATACAGTAAGAAAAGCCAAGGCAACTTTGAAAGAACAAAGTAGCAAGGACAGTGCTCTACCAGGCACTGAATCTCATTATAAAGTTTTTAAAAATTACAATGTTGTACTATTCTAAGGATTGATGAACTAATCAAAGGAAGAGAACTAAAGGCCTAAAAAGAGACTCTATAATTATATATGTTAAAGATAGAATATCTATTCCCCAGCAAAGGATTTATATTTTCAATGCTAGAACTATTTTTTAACTATTTGAGAAAAAAATTAAGGTAGATTCTTATCTCATAAATAACTAAAACACATTTCAGGTATAAAGGAGATGCATAAACAAATAAACATACATACATACACAAACACAAAAAATGGAAGGAACACATTGAAGAATAAATAAAGAACTGGCAATGTCTTTTAAGAAACAAAAACAAATGATAAAATTATTAAGGAAAGTATCAGTTTTTCTGACACAGAAATTAAAGATGTCTGTATATAAAAATGCGATAAATAAAATTAAGGGCAAATAAAAATTGGGAAAAATATTCACATCAGTTATGGCAGATGAAAGTCTAGCCTTAACATACAAAAAGGTGAACACTCTAATATAAAAATGAGCAAGAGACCTAAAGCATCAATTTATAAAGAAGAAATAATACAAATCCCTAAAAATATATTCAAACACTACAGTAATCAAAGAAATAAAATTTAAATACTTATATAATTTTTCTTTATTAAATTGGCAATATTAAAAAAGATAGTGTCCATATTCATAAGGGCACAAGGAAACGTGCATTCTAAAAACATGAATGCCAGGATAAGCTGGCACAAATGTTATTGGGCAAAATCTGACAACATGTAACAAGAGCTTCAAAATTTCTAACCTCACTTTGATTTTAAATTCTACTGCCATCAAACCTGAAGGAAGACAGCAACATTTGGAAAACACCTACATCTCTAGTTATATGGCAATGCAAAAGCACTGTAAGGCCATATATATACACATAGGATGGAATGCTAAAAAAAAATAAAATAAATATTTAATGGATATTAGATGAGATGGAAAATGCTCAAGATATACTGTTAACTAAAACATTTACAAAATTCTCTCTCTATATATGCATATATTAAATCAACTTAACTCAGTAAAGAGATACAACTCTAAAGACACAGATATGTACGAACTGACAAATATTCTGAAAGTTGTACAAGGAGTATCACTAAATGTCATTACTGACTTCCCTGGATGGAGGGATTTGGGTCATTTCCATTTCCGTTGCCATATAATTTTGAATCTTTCAAGCTATCCATACTAAAATGATAATTACAATAACGCATAAAAATTCTATGATAAATTTTCAAACATAGCCTTGAAAACGACATGAGTACTATTGACTGCTACTCTGTAATAAGACATAACCAGGTAAGACAGGATATGAAATCAAAGATGCAAAACTTTAAGTAGTATTTTTGATAGGGTAGTTAGAAATTTTTTTCTTAACTGTCTACAATTTTGCTGCTGTTTGATTTAAAAAATAATGATTATCAGTTAAAAGAGTGTATGGCAGCTAGAGATCCATTGTGATAGAAGCAAGTAGAAATTACAGACAAATGTATAAGAAAATACAATGTGTATTGAACATACACAGTTTTTATAACATATACCATTGACAGTGACATATCTCTCTCTCCCTTAAAATCCTAACGTGGTATTCAACAAACACAATAATTGAGTCTCAACTTCTTGTAAGGTCTTAAATGTACTGCAGAAGGTTTATGTTTGTTATAATTAGAATAGAACTTGTTTGGAGGTAGAGCTAGAGTCTATTATAAATGAGGGCAGTATTTTTAAAGTTATCAGTGTGCCTTTTTCTTCTGCCTTCCTGTGTACCTGACCTTTGTCCTCGTCTACCCAAAGTATCCATCTGCTTAGTGAGGGTGCCGTTTTACAGAAAAAAGTGCGGAGAAGGATCTAGGTATCATTCAGATTTTTATTTTTAAAAACAGAATTCTATAGATGATTTCTCATGTAGTATATCAGACACCAAGTCTACAGAACCCAACCTATATACATCCCCCATGGTATAGAACAGGGTTCTGTGAATTTCTTCTTTAAAGTTCCATGTAGCAAATAGTTCAGGCTTCACAGTACATACATCCTCTTGTCATCACTATACCACTCCACAACGTGAGGTAAAGAGGTGTTTGAGATAAGCTGAGGTCTGCATTAGGGGCAGGGGCTCTTGCACTCCTACCCATGTGGTATACTTGGCAAAGGTCCCTTACAAGTTCCCTGTAAAATGCTGGAACATGGTTACATCAGATTAAACGTGGTGGCCCATTGTCGTCAGATAGAAGGTTTAGTTCAGTCACTCAAACCACCCTCAGTTCCCAGGTGACATGGGATCTAAGTTGACAGCCAGAGGCAGGACACAATGCCTGCCCCATAAGGCAGGGTGAGTTTATAGAGGTCAGCACAGAGATTTGGGGGTGTTTCATAAACAGGAGTTAATGTGGGCACATCCAGCCATAAAGCTTCCTGGAATCTTTATGAAGCCAAGGGAGGCCAGGATACAAGTTACACTACTCCCACACCCTAACACCCAGAGGATGGGTGGTTGGACTCCATCACAGCAAACTGGTAAGTAAAGAATTCTGCCTGGGAGACCAAGCAGTCTCAACTTGCCTTAACCTGCATTGAGTCACCTAAGTTATTGCTATTCAAAGTGCAGTCACTAGACCTGCAGCACCCCCTGGGAGCTTTTAAGAAATTTAACATCTTAGGCCCACCCCACAGCTCCTGACCTATTTAATGCATTTAACAAGATCCCAGGTGATTCCTAAGCATCTTAAAAATTTGGGAAGCACTGATGGAGGCCACAGCCCTCAACCCCTGCCTCCGGGCACTGTCTTAGCAAGAAAAATGGGCAAAAGAGGGATTGAGAGACTGAATACTTTTACTCAAGAAAGACCAGAGCTCTTACTGATGCTACGGGGAAAATTATTAACTAAATGTTTAATCTAATTTCAAGCTTAGGCCAAGTCTCCATAATTTAAAGAATTTATTTGTGCCCAGACACACACCTGTGTGTTCTTTCAGGGTTGGCACGTGGGCAAGAAATGCACAGCATGGTGGGGCACAAGCAGGTCAGGTCAAATGGGGACTCTCTCACTTGAACAGGATCTAGGGTCCAGTTCTTGCTCCGCTATTTATAAGCTGTGTGAGCTAAGCATAAGTTAAACTTTCTAAGTCACAGTTTCCAGATTTATGGTGTGCAGATAACACAAATCTACAATCCATAGCTCACAATGCTGCAACCAAAAGCTCTGAGAAACGAAAGGTTTTCAAGACTTGTTTGGTAGCAAACCTAACCAGACATGAACTGACCTGGTGATAACATGTGACCTGTACCAATATGAGATCCTGGAGAGTCTTCATTCCACTTGGGATGATGATCTACACATTTCACATGTTTTGTTGACATGTTCACATGTTGAGATTGAAACAGAATATGTTTTCCTGCCCAAGACCCCACTAGGATATGCATATTACATCACCTTTCTAAAGTTTAAAAAGTTCTGAATTCTGCAACACATCTGACCTGAAGGATTATAGATAAGGGATTGAAGATTGCCAATCTATACTATTTAATATCACAGGGACATTATAAGAATTTAATATGTAAAGTGTCTAGTTCAATGTAGATATCCAAACTATATTAATTTCCTTCTCTCTGTCTTCATCCCTATACTCCTTTATGTGTTTTTTTAAAAGCCACAGTGGTAAAGATGCATAAAAAGGCATGTTTTTAATTATCCAAACTTTTCATGTCTTTCACAAACATATTCAGGGGAAGAAATGAAATAGAGCATAATGAAGTTATATGAATGAGCTAGAAACATGAAACAAGCCATAACGATATATATCAGTAACATACAGCGTTTCTTGGAAAAGGCAGTAATGAATAGTAGTTAAGAACATGAGCTTTGGTATTAGACAGATCTGGATTCAAGTCCCAGCTTTGCAACTGACCATCTGCATGGCAGCTGGTTAGTTACTTAGATAAGTAAATTAATTTCACTAAGCCTGTTTTCTAAGCTATAAAATAGAGTTTTGAAGTGTACCTCCATTCCAGGTTTGTGCCAAAGATTAAATGAGATAATATATTTAGAGCACTGAGCACAATGCTTGTCAAATTACTATGTGGTAATAGTAATAATTTAATAACTGAGGCTGTTGTTTTTATAGATTAAAGTTACAGTTGACTAGATACTATAATCACTAGATACCATAATTCATTAGACATCATGTGAAAAATTATTTCAGCCTGACATTTGATTATGCACTGAGTAACAATATGTTCATAAAGTTAATTTATACATTAATTGGATTTTAACACTAACAAACAGGTTGTAAGAGCTGCCTAACATGTTTTGACATGTTAACAGCTATCGGACATATCCTCACACTAAATTATAACTTTGTAAATTATTTGTCAAAAGCCACAAAATAATTACTGCATTAGACTTCCAAATGTAAAATCCTAACCCAAAGATTAAGAAACTGTTTAATAAACAGAGAATCTAATTGCTACTTTGTGCAGAATCTCTAGAACAGTCCCCAAAGTTATAAGTACCATTTATTCACTTCATCTAAACTTGGGAAAAATTAAGAAACCAATGATGCACATTTGATTTTACACATTAGCGCATTTTAATTAAATCTCTCTGAGTCTATAATAATATATGTGGGTCTAATTAACTCACTCATCAAGCTTGTAAGTAGACCAAAGAGTAAAATATTTGAACTTAGGCAAAGCAAGATTACAAAGGAAAAGTTGCCAAAACCTGTTTTTGAGTCTATAAGGACAACGGGCCTTTTTGTCCACCCTGATTCTTGGCTTTCTGCAAATAAACATTCCTATTTAGAGAAGCCTGAGAATATAAATCTCAAAGGTAGTGAATTAATAATATAGACTGTTGTTAGCCTGTGAATAGACAGCAATTCAGAAGTTCAGTGGTATCAGGGTGAGCCATAGCTTAGAGGATAGATTGGACCAGTTCGAGGGAGCAACAAAAACCTGCCAAGCAGAAGCTGCAAATTCTTAAAAATGTATGTAAAAGATAAGAGTCTGAAACAGCAAGTGGATTGTTGGCAGCATATGGACCTGCTATAATATGAGCTGCTTGTTTCTTTATTCAAGTATTTATTATGTATCTAATGTGTGTTAACCATTGTATTAGCAATTAATACCCAGGAGGTCTGGCAGCAGGTAATGTGTGGACCAAGTCACGATAGCATGATCCAAAGAACACCAGGAAGCCAAGGGACTCAACTCACAGTCATGAGAAGTGCCCATCAGTAGTAAGAAAATAAACTGAGAGACCTGGCCAAGGTCCTGGGCAGGTATCTGTGTGTATACAGCAGTGGCCAAGCTAAATTAGCATCCCCGCTGTGGGGATTGGAGAGTTGAGAGGTACAAGCATAGGGAAGGAGTTACAATTTGTAAACTTGGTCATTTGAAACCCAAAGGGTCATTTTACCAGTAAAAAAGTACATATCCCATGAAAAATCTCATGTAAAAATCTAACAGGGATGTTAACGAACATACACTGTGTCAATAACTGTTTTATAGGGGGGACATATCTTCTACCACCTGCTCAACTGACCTGGTAGTGGGACTGGGGACACCCCCCTCCCTTCTTCTTTCCAGTACTGGCCAGAGATCCAACATCCACGAGAGTTTCAGGCTGATCTCACACCTGCCCCCATTCCAACTTTCTTATTAACCTCACATACCTCGAAAGATGGTCAAGATATAATTTTGAAAATTCTAAACACATGACTCTCATTTTAATATAGACTAAATATGTGCTAAAGATTTTATTTAACTCACTAATGAGAGAATAATTAAGATGGTTGTGGCTTGAGTTGTGTCGCCCAAAAAGATATGTTGAGGTCCCAATCCCTAGTACCTCAGAATATGACCTTACTTGGAAACAGGGTCATTGCAGATGTATTTAGTTAAAATAAAGTCATACTGGAGTAAGGTGGGCCCTTAATCCAATACGACTGGTGTCCTTTTAAGAAGACCATGTGAAGCAGAGATCAGAGTGCTGTAGCTGTAAGCCAAGGAACTCCGAACATTGTTGGAAATCACCAGAAGCCTGGAAGAGCCAAAAAGCATGTCCCTACAAGTGTCACAGGAAGCATGACCCTGCCAATAACTTGATTTTGGACTTTGAGAACTGAGGTTTTGGATT
>CM052447.1:16580787-16667157 GCA_028533085.1 Varecia variegata
TGAGGCTACAACCCTTTAAAGATGAGAGATGGGAATTATATGCCCTTCTAAGCCATGTGATGAACTCTAAAACTCGTGTTCACAGTCCCAGGTTTTACAAACACATATCCCTTTCTTTGTTCATTCAGTAAGTACCTACCCTAGCTTTTATCTCATACCAAGCAGGCTGCTAGGCACTGGGACTACAGTGATGAACCAATACAAAAGGAAGCCCTTACAGAGTTTAGAGGCAAGTGGAGAAGGCAGAGGGTAAACAACTAACTGTGCAAATAAATACCTAATTTTATGTTATGACACCTTCTGTTTGAGGAAAATAATACAGTTCTAGAAGAAGGAACAAAAGGGACACTGATGGGTGGTGGGAGTGGGCTTTACAGAGGAAATGATATTTAAGATAAATTACCAGATGAGTTGGAATTGGTCAGAGAAGAAAAGCATTCTGGGCAGAGGAAATCTGTATGGCAAGAAGTTGGGGGAGCTGGAGGAGGGTGGCTTGGGTGATTCTGATGGGATGGCATCATCATCCCATGACGAGGGTGTGTGGTGGTGACCCTCTGCAGGAATTCCTTGACCGTGGCAAAGAGCGTGGAGTTTATCCTACATGCAATGGGAATGGTTTCAAGCAGGGAGGTGACATGAGTCAAATATACAGACAATGAAAACCTAAAAGGCACACACAAGATTGTTCCATTTGATTTTTATCCCTAGTAAATCTCTACAGGGCAGCTTTTCCTCTTGCTGAATGGTCTAAGGCACATTTTTTTGTTTTGTTTTTTAATCAAGCATTGCTCCCTTTGGATCTCCTGCAACAGCATCAGCCAAGATGGCTGTTAAAAAATGCAGAGTCCCACTGCAGACCTATTGAATCAGAGTCTCTGGGTACAGAGAACAGGAGTCTGCTCTTTATACAAACACTCTGAGTGACCCTAACATGCTCTAGAATGGTGCGTACCAGGCAGGTGCACTTACTATGGGTTGGTAGGTGCAGTGAAGCAGGGCATATCCATCCCATGGATGCGAGAAACCAGGGGCGCATAAGCAGAGGAAAGTCACAGGTGGGGTCTGAATGGGAGAGGCGCATCTCTCTTCGATGAACATGGGAAGGAGCATGCGCACAGGACATCTCATCCTTAAAACGTAACCACTAGAACACTCATCTGCATTAATTTGCTAGGGCTGTCCTAGCAAACCCCAGGGTTGGGTGCCTTAAACAACAGAAATTTACTTCCTTCCAATTCTGGATGCTAGAGGTCTAAGACCAAGGGGTCAGTAGGGTTGGTGTCTCCTGAGGACTCTCTCCTTAGCTTGTCAAGGGCTGTCTTCTCTGTCTTCATATGGTCTTTTCTCTGCGTGTGGGTGTGTGCCCGTGTCCTAAACTCTTCTTCTTTATACTGTTATCTAACAGTCATATTAGACTGTTATCTAACAGTCATATTGAATTACAGCTCATTCTAATCACTTCATTTTAACCAAATTACCTCCTTAAAGACCCTAGTTCCAAATACAGTCAGATTAGGAAGTCCTAAGGGTTAGAACTTCAGCGTATGAATTTGAGGGGGGCACAGTTCAGCCCATAATACCATCTTACCCTTCCTTCATTTCAAGTTTAGACCCCATATCAGAGACAATCTTCCTCCATCCCTTTTGATTCTGGGCCTCAATGTGAGGTCAACCAGCAGTATCTTCTGGCCTAACTTGGAGCTCCTCTGAAGGACATGCTTTTGAACGACCCGACAGGCTGCCTGGGGGTACTCCCCTGTCACCACATTCATCCTCAGTGGCTCTTCTGGGTCAGCCACGAGGGTTAGGGCTCTGCCTTGAGTCCCGGCATGCTTTATTTATTTTATTTTAATCCAAATAAATCACTCAATGCTATTTCCTTTCTCATAATCATCTATTCTTCTTCTTAATATATTTCACTTGAAAATGCATTTTCTGGCCAAAATAATGCATTTATCTAATAGAAAAATAATACTCAGCTCAGGCAAATTAGATGTCAGTAATAGCTCTTACAGAACTAAAGTATTTGGAAATTGGATTATTAATTAACACAAATATTGTTTAAATGGAAAACATTAACAGTTCAAAATTCAAAGTATGAGGTAGAGAAACGCTATTCAGACTCAAAGCTGTTCTAAACAATACGAGAGTAAAATATGATTATGTCATTTTTCAATGACTCAATGGAATATAAAACAGTTTTCTAACTAAAAATAAAATTCTAATGAATCATTGGCAAGATTCTGAAATTTAGCCAGATCCCCCATAAAACAAATTAGTCTCTATTTTTTTGACTCAAAAAGTAGTGACAAAAACCTTTCCACAGTTCAACTGCATTTTGTTTTGAAGATTTTTTTTAAAAAAAACTTAAACTGTTTGAACAGCTGTTTCAGATCTAAATGCAGAATGTGAGAAAATGTAGTAGCTTTCCCCAATTGCTGTACATCACCATTTCTATATCAGCTCCCAGAGCACATCACTGCATCCAGAAACAAAATGATGAGAAAGGAATGATGTAAATACCAACCAAGTAGGAGACCCAGAAATTGCCCCACAAAGCCCTTCCCCATTTAACACTTTCTACCTGTGCCTAAATGACAGACATCACTTGGATGGTCCCAGTGAAAAACAACAAACTCCGAAAGTTCGCGTGGGAAGTAGCAAGGTTGGATTCTTAGACATCGACCTCTAATCTAGTTGTCCTCATAATGCCACACCTGGACCAACAGCATTGCCATCACCTGGGAACTTATTAGAAATGCAAATTCTCAGCTTCATCCCAGATCTTCTGAAATAAAAACACTGAGGGTGGGGAGAGCAACAATCTGTGCGGTAACAAGCCCTCCAGTAGATTCTGATTCCTGCTCAAGTCTCAGAACCACTGGTCTAGTTCAAGGTCAGAGCCCTGGGGTTCCTGGAAGGTGCATCTGCACTGGGGAGGGTGTGTTGGGAGGCGTGGGAGACAAGAGTGGGGGACAATGTAGGAAGAGAAGAGGGAAGGCAAGAAGTGAATCCAGGGAAACCAATAAGGCATATTTTACGCTTCTTATAGGGACATAAATGTGAGTACCTTTCTGTTATTGCTTTCATGTATTAGGGCTTCATATATGGCTTTATTTGTAAAAATTATTTTTTCGCTAATTTTTTTTTTTTAATTTGAAAGCCACTGTTATAAAAGCAATACTTCCTTTAGAAAAGGAAAAGTGTGTCTCATGCGTTAGAGCTCCTCACTTAGCCCTCCTCTGTCTACACTCCTTCCCACAGGGCCAAGGGAATGTGTCCACCTGTGGCCCAGGTTCTTCTAGACTAAGCTCTGGGTTTGGGGTCACAGAACAGCCTGTTTGCCAGTCTTGTGATGCTTGTCTCTTATCTAGGGCCATCTTCTTGAGGGTAGGCTGTGGTTACCTCTATGCACCCCTAGGCTCAAAGGGTCACCAGATGGTAGCTGTATGGGGGTGGGGGTGGGGATAATAGAAGCTAGAAGTGTAGACTAGGCTGTTCACACACACACACACACACACACACACACACACACACACACACAAAGACCCCTACCGGTTTGGGAGAAGGGGGCAGCCTAGGTTCTGGGGTTGAAACTACATGCACCTCCACATTCAGGCTCCAAACTCTCAGGAGTTCAAGAATCCTAAATTTAGACCCAACCCTTCAAATCATTATGAAGGTAGGAAAATAGAACCAACTTGAATTAATAGTTTGTTTGTATGATGCATAATTTTTAAATCATTATACTTATAGTAGATAAGCAAAAGTACAAATGGAGGCCTAAGTACCACAAAAGTTAAGGGAGAGCCTGGTTACAGAATATGAAAAGCCAACGTGTTTTTGTTGGTTGCTTGTAGTGCCATGTCATTTTATATATGATCTTATTTTATGAAGTAGCAGGACATTCACCCATCTATCTTTCAGGAAGAGTATCTAGAAGAAATGAAAATATCTCTGCCTCTGCCAATGGGTTTCTAAGGAAACATAAGGACACCTTTGTGTTGCCAAGGCTTTCAAGTTAAGTTCTAATGAGGCAATCAGTTTTTCAGGGCAGCTGTGGAATTCTATTACTGGGGCAGGGACCTCGTTTGTCTTGTCTATCACTGTATCCTCAGTGCCTAGCCAAAAGCCTGACACAGAATAAGTTCTCAATAAACATTTGTTGAATAAATGAAAGAAAAGCAAATGATTGAATGAGCCAGTTTAAAAGGATCAGATTTCCCAAATTATATTAAGTCCCACCTTAACAATCACTTACTGAGTCCCTGTGTTTTCATGGGCAGGGCATACCAAGATGCAGAAGACACCAAACCCATCCCAGAGGCATTTACTGTTTAGTGGGGGAACACACACAAGCACACATGCTTTCCAAAGGATCTGGTAAAGGCACAGCTGTTTATCAGAGTCTTCATCTTTAATATTTACTGAAAACCCTGGGGTAACATTTCCAAGGGGCCCCAAGTATTAGCAGACCAGTCATAAAGACTCTAAGTTTTCTCTATCCAGCAGAAATCTGGGCTCATTTGCTCATTCTGATTTAGGTGGGAGTTGAAGGGTGGGAGTATTAGTTGTAGGTAGGTGAAGGTATCATACATAAAAGCAGAAAAATCACATTTCTACGTGTACAACTTATACAGCCTTCCCTACAGCCAATAAGTACTTTCAGAAGTGTGATTTCACTCTACAAATAAGACATGATCACTGCTCGGACATTTACTTCCAATATCATCAAAGAAAAACGAATAAAGTGGCTGCACTATGTCCATTTCCCAGTCACTCTCCATCGTATGCCCTGTCTTTAGGGGATCCCAGCAGGTAAGTCATGCACAGCGTGAGTAACTGGTTTTTACTACGCTTTCTGCAAAATTCCAGGACTTAACAGGCCTTCTAGGTTAGAAAGGCATTTTATGTATACTGGTTTATACAGCACAGGCATTTTTCTGCAAGAATCTCTGCAAGGTGCAGTCATCTCTATGGCCAGCACTTCCATTTGAGGCTGATAAGACAGACCTACACCACAGAGCAAGATGTGCCACCAACAGATAATGACATAAGTGGATCATGTTTTGCGGCTATGCCGTCAATGAAAATGCTTCACATTTTTTCTGATTACAATATAAGCTAATACAAGGACCCAGGGAGAGAGGAAACTTACCCTAGTCAGCAATTTTCTCAGGAACTACCCACACGGAATTTCAAATAAACTTTGAATTGAACTAAAAAAACCCCTGCCTTTTCCTAAGTTATTTCCTTACCTGAAAACAAAAGGTATTTTTTTAATCATTTTTTTTAACCCAGACTATGGGTAGTAATGCTGCCAGATGCCTTACACCAGGATTACATGATCACATAGCTGATTAGCTGACATTAGAATTCTATACTGGTCAACCTCTATTATTTTTTTTAAGGTGGAGGAAACTGTTTTCATGAAGTTTGATTGTTATGTTAAGCTGCAATAACTTCATCACTTTGTAAAATTATTATGCAACACAGATCTTCATATTTATTGAAAGCATCCAGCATCTGCGATGCCCGAGGCAATGCCTGTCATTTTAAGACACAAAGCAGTCAATTCCTACCTGGAGGCAGTCCCTGACACGTGCACAGGCAGTGCTTGTAAGTTTCCTTCCAAACCTCATAGCCTAAGATTTCTGTTTTTTTTAAAAAGGCAAATGATTTATTGATCAGAAGAGAAACCAGAGTATTAAGTTTTGTGTTTTCAAACAATCCATACCATGAATGGGCAAATCTAACATAAGATGCTGTGGATGATTGACCTCAAAAACAGTTCTCTCTAATGGAACTTTAAGGAGTCAACAAGTGGGTAGTTTTTAAAAGCACTTCTCCACAGTGTGTTCAGATGCCACTTGTGGGAACAGATACATTCTTAATATTCCTAATTCAAAATTGAAATATTCGCCCAAAAGATAGATGTCTTCTGAGATTCAAACAAATGGCTTGTGTCTGTGAACACAGTGCACGTGTAGATTGAAGTTCCAGTCATGTCCACAAAGCGTACACAATTGCCTGTGAAGGAGGAAGAATGAATTCTCTGGTACGAGCCGAGAACTGCTGAACATGGAGAGGGGAACAAATTCCCACACATTCTACTTTTGTTGTTGTTGTTAAGTGTACTCCATGTTGAATGGGATGTTCCACGATGAAAAAAAAACAATTCCAGGATCATCATTCTTATTCTTCTGTCCCCAAACAGGCTTATGATAATAATCAGAGGGATGGTGAAAACCCCCAACCAAGTTTCCCAAGCTTAACACTCAGATGCAGAATACTGTCAGCTCTCAAGGGTTTGATGGAATTTTCACTATATGGACAGTTAGCACAGCATAATGGAAAAGAACAGGGATTCTAGGTTCCACCACTGATTAGCAGTGCAACCTCATGCCTTCTTATGTGTGGAACAGAATTAATAGTAGTATTGACCATCTTGAGTTGCTGTGAGAATTATTATCTGCAGTGTGCTTAATATAGTACCAAGTACATAGCACTAAATAACGCCTCAATAATAATTTTTATATTTACTTGGGCTACTTTCCCAATCCCCTCACATGTTTTCTCAATAAGAAAGAAAAACTTGAGAAGTTACAAATTTTAACTCCTTCCAAAATCATGGACCGAGTAACTTCACTTGTTGTTAAACATATGGAAGTAACATTAATGCAACACTGAGAAATATATACATATATATCAGGTTTACCATTTGGTAGCCTTTGGTTTTTAAATCCCCCATAAATAAAATTAAAACCAACCAACCCATTAAACAAGCAAATACAGGAGACAGGACACACTACTACACTGCTGGCTTTGAACCTTTTTGAACCAGTTTCATCACTGAATGCTGACACAGAGGGACAGAGCATGGCTTGCTGTCATGCAAATAAAGCTATATAAGAAATCATCAGACCCTGCTTCCTGGTGGGGCTGCAGAAAGGAATGCGCTGTTGACTTCCTCTGATAGAGATGAGGGACACTGTTAAGTCCTTTCTGTATGAAGAAAGCATTCTCACTCATCTGAGTGCTGCCAGGTTGCTTTCAGGTAACAGGGACATGCTACAGAAACAGAGCCCAACTCTTGCCAACAAACGTATCTCTAAGAAACCCAGCCAAGGATGAGGGCCACTGTGGCTTTTCAGGACCTAACGCTGTGGATCAGAGGATGAAGGCTGGGCTCTAGGGTCAAAGGGCTGGGCTCAAATCCAGGCTCTATCTCCCAATGGCTCTAGGGTCTTTGCTAATTTGCTCTCTATGCCCACCTAGGGTCTATCATAGGGATGAGGCAGAAAAGGAAGATTGAGAGAGCCTGAGTGCAGCCATTTTGACTGAAACCAGACCCTAACCACCCTGGAAGTCGCCAGTCCAGAACCACCAGAGGATGGATGAATTATTAAGCTGGATGCCCTAGAAACTGTTGGCATTTACCTTTCTGTGACAGCACTTTATGGTTAACCTTTATGGCTTAACCACAAGACAATGCTGTTCATGTACAGCTGTTTCCCAACAGGCTTTTGGAACATTTAAAAATGTCACCATTGCCCCATAAGAAGTCCCTCCCCTGCTCAAGAGAGGACCCCTACTCTGTGGAGTAGGATCAGTTGTCTGTCTCTCTCAATAAACTTTCCTGCCACTAGTAGTGAGAATGATGTCTCAATATCTTTCAAAGTTCAAGTCCTAGAGGAGCTAAAATATAGATGCAACATTGGCCAGTACAATAATAATAGTGTACAGTTTACTTGTTAATGTGTTAAGCTAAATATGCTCTACACATGAGACCTCATGTAATGTGCACACATCACAATGAGATAGAGGATGGGCTGCTCATAGGCCCATTTTCTAGATGAGAAAACTGAGGCTCAGGGAGGTTAATAAGTTCCCCAATGTTACACAGTCAGAAAAGTCACAATTTAAAGCCAAGTATTTTTGGATTCCAGAATCCTTAACCAAAACGTATGAAATCTAGCATGCCTCTAGTGTGTGGTGGTCTTTGCTGCTTTCCTCCCTCTGCGACAGTCTCCCTTATCCACGAACAATGCTCAAGTAAAAACCCGGGAGGCAGACTGTATTTTCCAAAGATGGGCACTCAATACCTCTCATTCCACACGCTCTTTGTTCAACATGACTTCTGTGAACTAAAACAAAACCCTATGCTCCCCCACCCCCACCGACTAAATAGACACCCCTCGGCCAAGGGGAGCCCAGAAAAATCTTAAAACTGAATCCCTGGCCATGAAGGGAAGGGAGGTTGGACATGCCTCAGACAGTAAGATACTGAATTATTAACAGGACCTAAGGCCACCCAGAGCAAAGGTTAAATCACCTACAGGCCATCAATTTGCTTAAAGGATCAATTGAGTGAGTATATTGTGGCTTGTCTCTGATGCACAGACTTCCTTGTCTTAAGATACTGCAAGCCTTTAAACAAAGCTTCATTTCTTTCAACAATTACAAATCAAAGAATCTTAGACCCCTCCTATAACCTGTAAGCCAAACCAACGTATACCTTCTAGATATTGATTTATGATTTTATTTACAATTCCTACTCTTTAAAATGTTAAAACTGTAACTCTGCTGTTTCAGGACCACTAGCTCAAGGCATCTTGGCTGTGGCTCCCAGGGGCCTTAATTGCACGTATTCGGCTCAGAATAAACCTCTATAAGATTATTTTCCAGAGCTTGGGTTTTTTCCATTAACAATTTGATACTTTTTCTAACTAGCGGCGGAAGCTGTGTCCCCTCCCCTTAAACCAAGGTGAACTTTCATGTCTATTTCAACCAACAGAGTATGACAGATGTGATGGTGTGAGACTTCCAGGGCTAGATCATAAAAATGCTGGGTGTTTCTGCCTTGTTCTCTGAGGATGCTCACTCTAGAACTCAGCCGCCATGCTGCGAGGAAGTCCAAACTAAGCCACACATAGCAATCACAGACAGTCCACGGGCAAGACCCTGACCAACAACCCACAACAACCCCTAGATGTGTAAGCAAATACACATTCAGAATGCTGAAAAGGTACCATGATTTGTTTTGATTAGGAGTAATAAAACACACAGACACGGAAATGATTTTCATGAAGGAAGAAGTTTATACAAACAGACCCCTAGAAATGTGAGACAGGACTCACCGTGGGTAGGGCTGCACACAGAGACCAGGGCCAGTCAGGGGGCAGAAGGAACAAGGGGAAAACGCGGGCAGGAGCCTTTACTGTGGTCTCCATGGGAAGGAGTAGGTGAGGCAGGGTATGCAGGTTTAGAATTCACTATTTTGAATAATTCCAAATGGCTCTGGGGTATAGAGACTATCTCTAGTTGCTTGGTACCTGTCTTGCGGTGACTAGGGTGGGAGAATAGTTGCCTGGGGTATAAAAGCCCAGAAAAAGGAGGTGGTTGGAGGATGACTCTGGATTGGTTGGTTTGCATATGAAAGGGGAGATACTGTTTGCTGTCTCTAGCAATTAGCTAACCCTGGGAGGGACAGTCCCTACAGCATCAACAGGGCCCCAGATGTCAAAGCATCAGAAATACAGAAAAGGCATCAGTAATGCACCGATGATTCCAACTCCAGCCATCAAGTCAACCCCAGACTTCCAGTATTCCCAGACTCCATATAGCAGAGGAAATCTATTCTCGCTGTGCCCTTCCTGTCCGACAGAACCAAGAGCATGGTAAACTGGTTGTTTTCTGCCACTAAGTTTTGGAGTAGTTTGTTCTGCAGCAATGGATAACTGATACAACGCTTTTAGCTGGAGTGATTATTCCAATCAGCTCTAGTTCATTTTACCTTGTAGAAGGGGGAATTCCTGATTATGCTGTTTCTCTTGGCATTACATTTTCACAAATTAGTGCTCATGAATAATATGAAAATGTGTTTAGGTTATTTTTCCCTCTGCTTGCAGGAAGCTTTCTCACAGATTAGTGATGCTAATTGTTCAATGTTCTCATGGAATTCTCCCTTATTAAAAAGAGGAGAGACAAGCTATAGTTTCTAAATCTGCACCACCTGAGGCAGCCCTCGTGACAAACATGTATCCTGACCTTCCTCAGCAAAAAGAACAGACCTTGCAGTCATTTGTATAACTTGTATCAAACCAGAAGGGAAAATTCTCCAGAGCGCGCACAGAACAGTAAGAAAGGAGGAAGCGAGGTGTCGAGAGGTCTATTTCTATCTGATTCAGTTTACTTTTCATGATGACAAAATTGCAATCTTAATTTAAATGTAGTACCCAATGTGGAAGAGAAAAAAAATTAGGTATTTTTGTTGGAAGATGATGAAAATTAAAATTCAAAGGCATAGACCACTTTGAAAAGAGGATCTGAGAGCTTTGAAGATTCAACCACAAGGTAGGTGGAAAAGTGACATGACAATCTCCATGCTAATATATACAGTGAAATGAGGAAAGGAAGAAAAATAAGTAACAGAGCAAGTTGAATTCTTATCCTCCAACGTTATCAAAAAACATCGCCTCTGGAACGTTCAGAATACAATCCCCTTTTGAGAGAGTAATTTTGCATGATAGGAAAAGAAATCCTTGTCACCTTTACCCCTTAAGTAGTAATAGTCAAGGGTCATCAAGGCTCCAGTCAGAGAGTAATGACAGATATACCATAATATACAACTTCTATTTTATTCCAACAATGTGTTAGTTTATGTTTAACTCTATATTTTTGGTCATGCAATCTATAAGTTGTTTGGGATTCAGAACAAAAAAGTATGAGTCCAAGATGACTGCAAAGTGTTTGTGATGCTACTCATATTTTAAATAGTCACTCAACAAATGTTTATTGAGCACCTAGTATGAACAAGGCACTGTGATATGATGTTCGTTTCAGCCAACACAGGCAATCTTCCCAGAGTACAAGCTGCCCGTCTTGAACTAAGGTGGGGACTGTTCCACACAAAAGCAATCAATTGATGTGCCCATTCAAAAACTTGAACTGAGACTCCACCATGTGCCAAAATTATGAAGGGTCTATAGACCAGCAATTCCCAAATCCTGGCTCATCACTGGAACATTAGGAGATCTTACTGAAAGGTCTAAGTACACATGAGACAAGGTGGAATATTCAAAATGGTCTTCCTCAAGATCAAGAGGAAACTAAAACAATAATAATACTAGTAATAGCAATAAAAAACAATAGCATTCCCAAATCCTCTATGTTGAGCCCCTTGAATGCAGGAAAAGAATCTAATACATCTGTTTAAGGGCAGCACCCACCACACTCCCTAGCACTTCGGTAAGAGCTCAGTAAATTTTTGGTGCACCTCGCTCAGTAGTTAGAATTTTTTTTTTTTTTTTCTGAAGACAATGAGGAATCATGGCTGATTTTTTTTTAACACAACCCCGTGGAGTGTCAAAAGCCAAATGTTTGTTTGTCTTGGCTGACACTTAACAGTTTTCAAAGTATGCAACAAGAATAAGAACAAAGAATAGCAATGAAGTATATAATCATCTTTTAACATCACAGAGGTATTTTCAGCATTCTTTAACTGGATATTAAAAAAGGAAAGTTTCTGAAAGAAGGTAGATGATAGTGATAAATGAACAGAGTTCAAATAATGCTTATCAATGCACATCAAGCATCATTTGTGAAAAATAATCTTTATTCAAAAGAGTTTCTTCCTAGGCATTGTTCCCTTTCCCCTTTAAAATATCTTGCAATCTTTTTAAAATACCTTATCATGCTCTCTGCTTCCTCCTGAGTTTGGGATTATGCCTGTGAAATGCCATCTCCTTTGGCAGCCACTCGCTGTTGGCCAAGAGCTCCATTCCATGTGCTCTGAGTATGAGTTCACAGTGCCATGGCCCTCATTATGCTGTTTAAGAAAAACAGCTTGGTCCTTGAGCTATTAACCTGCCAATTACAGGAATATATAATATTTCATATTGCCCAAGCACAAGCAAGCTCTATAACACAGTGAAAGCCTTTAAATGGAACTTGGAAGTGGCAAACCATTTATTCTTGTGTGTGTGTATACACTCATGAAATGGCACTTGTATGGCTCAGATATTGCTCTAAAGAAAATAATGCTTTAATTTAGGTTGCATTTTATACTCTCAAAGTAACTACACAAATATCAAGCAATTGAAAACAGAGGACAACATCACTGACTTGAGAAATATCTCAAAGTGTGGGCCTGGAACCAGTAGCATCAGCATTTACCTGGGAACTTCTTAGAAACACAGACTCTTGGGTCCTACCCCAGATGTACTGAATCACACACCCTGGAGATGGGGTGTAGAACCCTCAGGGTGACTCTGACACATGGTCAGGTTTGAGAACTGCAGGCTTAGAGAAAGAAGCACAGCAGTTAGTATGACAAGGTTACAAGCACAAAAGATGGACACCAATAACCAGGGTTAAAACCTGACTTCTTCATTTACTTCAGCAAATTATTCACCAACATTGTCACAGTTATCCTATCTGAAAATTGGAATAATATTTATCACAAACGGCTGCTGCAAGAATTAAATGGTAAGTTGCATGGAGTGCTTGGTATAGTAGGTATTCAACATGTTTGCAATTACTGAATGAATCAGGCCCTTATAATAAAGAGACTGGAAATTGGGAAAGTCCCATAGGTATAAAAGGACAGAAAAATTCTTATGTTATATATGACCCAAAAAGGGTAGAAGCCAACAAATAAATTAAATAATACATGCATTCATTGCAATTTTAAGTCTTATTGTTGTCCTTGATCCATGTGGAAATCCCCCCTCTGCCCCTGAAACATGACAATTGTCTACAGCAGTATCATATAAGATCATGGATGTGCTTTCCTTAAAGAACACAGATGGAAGAGAAATAAGAAAAAATTGATAATCTTTACATCTTTATAAAAGCACTGCTAATTTTTTAAATCTTTGTATGTCATATTCAGGAAATCTATGGCTGCCTTGTTTTGGTACCATTATTGACATTAAACATGCTGCTGTATCTTCAGGAAAAATATACAGGTATGTTTTTGTGCAAAATAGCTTAGGGGAGAGCAACACTATCTTAGAGCTGCTCAGCAACCTTAGTTTAAAAAAAAAAACAAAAACACCCTCTCAATTGTACAGCTTGCAAGCATGCTTTTTTCACTCCATGCAAACAAGTCAAAGGCATCAAATGCTGGCACTGACAACTGTTGTCTCTCATTTTCAACCAGACATAATGAGTTTCAAGACTTCAAGGCTATTGCCCAGAAGTGGTGGTGGGGCCTGAGTAATTGGTTTGGAAGACTGAAGAAATTGAACAAAAGGAAGGAATAAACATAGTCTCATTTTTATTCTCAAGCTATCAGTCTGGCATTTATTCACTCCTGGTGGAATTCTATCAGTCAGACCACTGTTCTTCATGTTGCAAAACATGCAAGGGGATTTTAGTCCTGTATTATATATGACTAGTGTAATAGTGACGAGATGAGAAGACACACAGGGGTGGCTGATCAGACAAATTTTGCTCACCACATGTTGAAGATATGATATTATTTATTGCTTCGTCGTAAACTGAGAACATTCTAATTATATTGAATTATATTTATTTAAAGCTGTATTATCTATTTACAGAATGCATAATAAATTTCATTGCTTTTGAATTCTGTGCTATTATTCCAATAACAGGAGTTAGTAATTTGCACATTAAAATTCCACTTGATAATACTCAAATCCACAGCCTTTGGTTGGAAAGCAGATTCAAGGGGTGAGGGAATGAATGACAAATTTAACCTAGTATGCTAGAAAAGATGACAATGACATTAAATTAGAACGGGTTGGCAAATGATGGCCCAAAGGCCAAATTAAGCTAACCACCTATTTCTGTGTAGCCCAGGAGCTAAGAATGGTTTAAATATTTTTAAACATTTGGAAAAAATCTAAGAATATCATTTTATAACTCATGAAAAGAACATTCAATTCAAATTTCAGTGTCCATAAATAAAGTTTTATTGGAATATGTAAATATTGTCGATGGCTGTTTTGTTCCCATAAGGACAGGGACCACATAGCCTACAAAGCCTAAAATATGTACTACAGAAAATGATTCTCTATAGAAAATGATGACCAACTGTTGAGTTAAACAAAATAGTAACTAACTTCAATGGGCCTTACTCATGCTACAAGTTCCCAGATGGAATTTTTGCTTAAAATTAATGAATCAGTAAAACTGACACAAGTTCCAAATCTCACTGGAAGATCAAAAGGAGCATCTTGGCAGACAGTCAATAGGTACATACTTGCTATTCTTATATTTTTAATAGTAGAAAGGAGGAGTTAGGTTCATCGGTTCCTCCTTTCAAACTTCCACTGTCAACTAGGAAGAAACAGGTGCTCTTCAAAAACTATAATAATTACAATAATAGCAACAGCTAACTGTTTTAAATTTCAAAATATTAAGGGGGTACAAAAGTTTTTGTTACACAAATACTGAGTATACTGCTTAAGTCTGGGATTTTAGCGTGCCTGTTGCCAGAATAGTATTCATTGTACCAGACAGGTAAGTTTTTTATCCTTCACGCCTTTCCCACCCTCCGCCATCTTGATTTCCAATGTCCTTTACATCTCTTGTGTTTGTTTGTGCCCACAGATGACTTCCCAGCTACTAGACAGTACATATGGTGTTTGTTTTTCCATTCCTGAGACATCATGCTCTGTGGAAGACCACAGAAAGCAACAATACATAGTCCATTCTCTTCAGTCAAAAAGATCCGGGTTTGAACTCATGTTCTTCCACTTACTGGCTGTGAAACTTATGAAAGTCACATTTCTCCCCAGCCCGTGTCTTCATCTGTAACGTGGGAACAATAACATCCGCCTCACAAGGCAGACAGTGATGAAGTGAGACAGTGCAAGTATGATACCTGCATAGCCTGACACATGATCAGTGACTAGAAATTGTCATTATTATTATTGTTATCATCATACCAAGATATAAACAATATATATTCAAATGTCGATGAGGAAGGGTGTGGGATGAGAGAAGGCCAATATGAACCAAAAAGGGCTGTCTGGAGAGAGTGACATCTGAGCTAGCAATGGAAGGTGCAAAGAAGTTTGCCTGATAAAAATAAGAGGGAGAACGGAGGATTTCAGGTGGAGACTTAGGGGCAAAGTGCGTGGCAGAGAAGGTAGATGAAGGAGTAAAAACTTCTGAGAGAACCGGCAGTGCAACTGAAAGGCCAGGCTGGGGCCAGATTGTACAGGGACTAACAAAGGCCACGCTGAGTTTGGGGCTTCATCCTACAAACAAAGAGAAGCCTCTGACAGACGCTAAGCAAGGCATGGACACGACACGTCTCTGTCTCAGGTGGGTAATTGGCCGGCAGAGCGGGAGCTGGGCCGGGGCTGGCACAACCTGTGAGTAACGAGAAGCATTAGGAGGCGATGTCTATAAACCAGCCACAGGATAATGAGGGGCAAAATGAGGACAGTGATGCCAGAACACATGGAGGAGGGTTGATTTTTTAGAGATATTTTGGAGGTAGAAAGATAAAACTTAGACACTAGTAGAATTTGGAAAGTTAAGAAAATTGAAGACAGGCTGGGCACAGTGGCTCACACCTGTAATCCTAGCACTCTGGGAGTCCGAGGCGGGAGGATCACTTGAGCTCAGGAGTTCAAGACCAGCCTGAGCAGGAATGAGATCCATCTCCACTAAAATAGAAAAATTAGCAAGGCATGGTGGTGTGCACCTATAGTCCCAGCTACGCGGGAGGCTGAGGCAGGGGGATCACTTGAGCCCCGGAGTTTGAGGTTGCTGTGAGCTACAATGACACCACCACATTCTAACTAGGGCAACAGAGCAAGACTCTGGAATCAAAAAAATTGAAGACTCAAATCACTCTGGCTTGTCTTAGATTGAGGGGTTAAGGGGCTATTAGATGTCATTACCAGAGACAGGAACATTCAAAAAGTGTATTAATAAAAGAAAGTTCACATTACAAAAATATGACCTCCTTTGGAAGTAAGCTATTTCTATCAAGTCCTTTCCAAAGACTCACCTAATTCTCCTTGGATGCCATTCAAACCTGCCTTTTCCTCTGACATCAGTGGAAGGGAATAAGGACTGGCCACATTCTGTCTTACTAAATCATCATATGCTTTAAGGCAGTTGTTTACGCGCCTAAGTGAGAAATACGATTTCCATGTCATTTGCCAACATTCTGTAAGAGTTTTACAGCCAGAAAACATGGCTCATGCACACTGTCATCCGCCTCATACCTCACCCCCCACCGTGCCTACCATAGGGCCTTGTAAATGCTAAGTGCTCAATAAACAGTTGTTACTTAGATTTGGTGTAAAACTGTACTTCTTGTACCTTTTAAGGTCACTTTAAAGTCATGAAGGATCACTGTACAAGCTCTGAAGAGACAGCTATGGAAGGGGGTCTCAGAAGGAAAGGGCAGGAAGCTGTCTGCAAGCATCCAATACGTTAATATGTTAACATGTACTGAAAATGCTCAGGAACAGAAGAGCCTTCAAAATATTTCCCATCCCGACCTGAAAATGGATGTTTTGAGTGAATATACCTTTTCCAGAATAGATACACAGAGGGGTACACTGCCCTAAACACAGTTACCAAAGAATATTTTAAAATCTTTGCTCATAAGATGCAGGGGAGGAATGAATGAGTGAATTCATTAATTAATGCATGAGTACAATGAACAAAATCAATACAACAAACTAAAAAATTACCTACATTTTTTCCTCTGTAATAATTACTTTTCCTGGGGTTCCTCGATACTCTACTCCTGACTCCACCAAGAGGAGAGGAAGAAAACAAAAAAGTTTAAGCCCACCAAGAGGAAATTACATATGATGAGTTCGAAGGACACTTTCTTTTGGAGAAAACCTATTGCCTTGTGCAAACACCCAAGAGGATGCATTCCTGTGAAAGAGGAAAAGCGCTCACAAGCCAGGGAGGGACCACTCCACAGGCACAGCTGTTCACCATGAAACACACTTCTCTCTCCTGTCCATTTTGCGAACCCAATTCAATCAGCACTGCTACTCCTCAGGGAACTGGTGCGTTAATGTGAATTGCTACCACTCAAAAGAAATGGAGTGAGAGTGCCATTATTTTAAATGGTTTGAGGCCATGTAGTCCCCAATTTCATTAGCTCTATTTCTAGGAAACCCATCCACCAAATTCTGTGACGTCTGCGGAAATGGGGGGAAAATCCACACAAATGCCACTCCACCACTCTCTTCATCAAGGTAAGTCACAGTCAAATGGACAGGCACTTGGGATTTACGGCAGGCAGAATAATGGCCCCCAAATAGGTCTACATCCTAATCCTTAGGATATGTCAGTAGGATGGGATCATTCTAGAGTATCTTGATGGGCCCAATGTAATCACGGAAGCCCTTAAAAGAAGAAGAGCAGAGGAGAAGAGTAAGTTACAGAATGAGGCAGAGGAAATAGCAAGAGAGTCTAAGCACAGGAAGAATTCAAGGCCATGGGCTGAGGAATGTTGGTTCTAGGAGCTGAGAGAGAGTGGAGCCTGGAGAACAGCCAGAAACCACACAGACGTGAATTCTACAAACCATCTGGAAGGGCTTAGAAGTAGATCTTCCCCCAGGTAAGAGCCCTGGCCTGCCAACATCTTAACTTCAACCTCATGAAACCCAGGGCAGAGAGCTCAGCTGAACCATCCCATGCCCAGACTTCCAACCTATGGAAACAGGAAGATGATAAAAGCATGTTGTTTTAAGCCACAATATGTAAGGTAATTTGTTACCATACCAGTAGAAAACCAATACAGGATTTGTTCCATTAACCTGGGAACATTAAAGTTCCAATACTGGTGAGCCTAATTTCAAATCATTCACCCAATATCTATTGTTAGAGCACCTCACCTCCTCTGCTCAGGCACATGGTGGTAAACTGTATAAGAACTTAACCCACAGTGATGAGCAAAAATAGGCATCTGCTCCTGTGATTTTAGTCCAGTTGAGGATAGAAATATTAAAGAAACAAAATTTACATAAATACATATGTAATAGCAGATCGTGCTCAATAAAATGGACAGGGAGTGCTTGGCACTGAGAGAGTCTGTGTCAGAGGTTCTGGTGGAGAGGCATGTCAAAGATGACCTTCCAGAAGCATTGACATTGGAGCTGGGGTCTGCAGTATAGGTAGGAGGGACATGAGGGTGCAGAGCTTTTTGGGCAAAGACACCTGCAAAGACCTTGAAGCAAAAGAGAACACGGGAGTGTGAGAAACCGAAATGCTGGGATGGACAGCAGGGTAACCTGGAGAGGCTGGCAATGGCCACATCGTGAGGTTTTGTGACCTGTCCTAAGGATTTTCCATAAAGCAAATAAAAATGTATATCATGCTTCAAAACAAAAGGAAGTATTTATTGCTTAATAATTATAGAAACTGTCATGTACATGAAATGACACTCAAGCTGTTTCTGTGGGCTGTTGGCATTATGATTTTAGTCCATGGCTTAGGAAACAAAAGTCCAGAGCCTGCCATTCAAACAGTAGATCACCCATAGGTTTAGAAAAAGCCCTCAATGTGACTGAGACATGCACAGAAAGTGGGTTATTCTCTCTGAGGCTCAGTTTACTCATCGACAAAGGGGAAATGCTAGTTCAATGCAAATAGGAGACACAATAAGTATTTGCTGAGTAAATAAGTGAATAAATTCCTACCCTGCTTGATCCAGAGGATCAAATGAAAACCATGTGCATGCACTTTGCAAAGTGGAAAATGTTTTATAAATACAAATAATCACTGTTATGAGTAAGCTAAAAATGTCTTCATACAAGGAGAGACTGTTCATGTTTCTGAAGACAGAAATACCAGTCTTGCTAAGAATACTTACAGATGAGCTAGAACAAGTCAGGGAAGAAGGGTAAGGAATTTTCATCCATGGATATGCTTATGACCGGAACTGCAGCCACCTGCCATGAACAGACTAGGGGTATCAGGAGAGGGGCAAACAATTAGGCTAGACAAAGCATCTTGAGCCCTGGGTTTCTATATAAACTTGCTCTAACTGGACAAGAAAAGGGCTACAATTCTAGGAATTACTCATGTATATACACGGGCTACTATTTGACTTAAAATCTGCCAAAAATTACAATGAGTACAAATTTGACATTTTTTAAAATATAACTTTCACATATTTATCAGAACTCTTCCTAGAAAACCCAAGAAAATTCTGTTTCTATCAGGGTTCTCTTTCTGATTTTCTAATTCTAGCCATAAACTCCAGCTACGGAGTTTTATATCACAGAGGGAATATCACAGTGTTAAACGTATATACTATGGAGTCCAGGAGACCTACATTTGAGTTCCAGTTCTCCCAGCTGGAAGGAAACTTACTTAACTGCTGAAACTCAATTTTCTCATCAGTAAAATAGAAGTAGTAAGAAGATCTAACATACACAACTGTGCTTTATGCAGTGCATAACATGAATATTTAGGTTATTAACTATGAAATGTCCAATTTCCTTAACTACTAAGTTTCACTCTGACACCTCGTTTTATTTTTATTGTGAAGGTACATCCTCATTCTTTCAAACGCACAGTTTAGCTTGTGATTATCTTTCAATTTTTTTTTTAGAGCAATTTTTCTGAAACGATGGATCAGTCAAAAACTCATGTTATTTTCAAATATGAGTTCCATGTGGAACCAGTGCTGTGCAGACAGCATGAAATACCAACGAAGTGTTTGGGAAGGACGTGGCTAATGAATGCACAGTATGTTGATGGTTTGAGAAGTTCCATTCTGGTGATTTTAATCTTGAAAATGAGCCATGTGGGCAACCTGAGACCAAGGTGGGTAATGATGAGCTGAAAGCTGTAGTGGAAGCGAATCCATCTCAACTATGCATGAATTAGCAGCAAGGTTTGACGTTAATATTCCAGCAGTATTGGACCATTTGAAACAAATGGGCAAGGTAAAGAAGCTGGATAGATGGGTTCCACATGAATTAAACAAGTGTCAGAAGGGAAATCATCTTGAAGCTTGCCTTTCCTTTGCTGTCACCACATAAAGGCAAACCATTTCTATGCCATACTGTTACATACATGTGATGAAAAATGGATTCTTTTTGACAATCACAAACATTCAGCACAATGGTTGGGTAAAGACAAAGTGCCTAAACATAGTACAAAACCGAATATTCATCAAAACAAAAGCTAACGATGTCTGTTTTATGGTTCATCACTGGTATTATCCACTATAGCTTCATGAAACATGGTCAATCAATTACAGTGGATGTGTACTGCAACCAACTGGAAAAACTGATGAGGATGCTTGTGATTAAGCAGCCGAGATTGGTCAACAGAGACAGGCCAATCCTCTTGCAAGACAATGCTTGACCACATGCCGCACAAAATGCCACTAAAACTACAGGGGCTGGACTTGGAAACTGTCTGTCATCTACTGTATTCACCAGACCTTGCACCAAGTGGCTACCACTTCTTCCAGGTTTTGGACCACTTCTTGTAGGGAGAAATATTCAATCCTCAACAAGGTGTGGAAAACACCTTTTGTGATTTTTATCACCACTTGCTCTCCAGGCTTCTTTGCTGCTGGCATAAACAAGCTACTGTTAAGATGGCAAAACTGCGTTGATAGTTTAGGTTCAGACTTTGATTAATTATACTGCTTCTTTTTTGAGATATAATAAACTAAACTTTTGCTCTGAAATCAGACATTTCATATTTAATGACCTAATACTTGGCAAATACTATTATAATCATTGCTATTATTAATCTATAATAAATCTATGATAAACAGTGTCAAAGAGCACATGATAGATCACCAAACACAAGTCTCAAAGGAATTCCAAGAGAGAGGAGAGCCTTGTAGAGGGCTCCCAGGATGGGCAGGACACGGAGAATCAGAGCTCAGATTCATTTTAGGAGTGGGGAGACAGCCTAGCAAGGCAGGGACCAGGAGAACATGCTGTTGGGTGAAGGGAGATGGTCAGGAGACTAAGTTGACTATCACAGAAGTCAGGAGGCAGCAAGAAATAGATGGGATACATAAAGGGTGACCACAGGAGTAAACACATGAATGTCACGACCACCCAAAGTTTCCTCTACACATGAGGTTAAAGAAAAACTTGTGTGATAAGGGGTAATGGCAAAAGTCATAAATACAAGCAAAAGCCAGAGGAAATAGGAACCACATGAGCAAATCCTGGACGTGAGCCCCCTCCTTCCTCAGCCCTACCCTGCTATAGATTTGAAGAACTATCAGTTTTTGCAATCTCAAAACCCATGCCTGACAGGGTGTGTGAGCTCAGGTCCACCAGCAGACACATCAACCCAGTTCCATGTTCCCAAGCTTGGGATTTTGTGTGCACCCCTGAATGTTTTCCACGTCACCACTGAGACTGAGCCCAGCCATGGGCTCCATCCCACTTTAGCCAGTCCACACTGCCCCTCCCTTGCTCTTGCAGTCTCCTTACTCAAATAAATGAGGGTCCTCCTTCCCACCCTCCTCCAAGTGGGCGGGGAGGCTCTCCCAGCCGGATCCCCTCTCCTCCACCCACTGTACTAGAGAGACCACCTCCTCCTGCTTCCACACCTCTCCTCTAAGCCAGACAGACTCCTCCAGAGATGAACAAGGATCCAGACCGAGCCTGAGTTTGCTCTGCCCCCTTGGATTTTTTGTACATTTGACCACTGGCTTTCTATATGGTGCCATCCTTACAAACTGACCATTTTTCATTCTCGGCTTAGAGACCACGTATTTCCCAGCATGCCCAGCACATGGGACCAATACCTTCTCAGGAATCCATTCTGTTTGTGTGTGTTTCTTTGGGAGAATTATTTTTGCATCTTCCCACCAAATGAGTTTCATACCACTTTTTTAATAAAGGCTAAATAAATGGAGTTACCAAAATAATGATCGTCTTTGCAGTCCCTGTACTAAGTGGCCTTGCAGAGGTTTCTGTGCGGTCAGTAAGAAATCTTTAGTAGTCTGAGTCATGATTATCTTGAGTACTTATAATAGTCATGTACACTCTGAGTCCGTGTGGATTTCTATAACAAAATACCATACATTGGTGGCTTATCAACAATAGAAATTTATTTTTTTCCAATTTTGGAGGCTGGTAGTCCATGAGCAGGGTACCAGCATGGCTGGCTTCTAGTGAGGGCCCTCTGTGGGGTTGCAGACTGCCAACTTCTCCTTGTATCCTCACATAGCAGAGAGAAAATGTTCTCTTCTCTTCACCCCCTTATAAGGGCACTAATTCCATTCATTAGGACTCCATCTTCATGACCTGTTTACCTCCCAAAGGCCCTACATGTTAATATCATTCACATAATTTCATATGTTAGAATCTCAACATATGAATTTGGGGGGGACATAAGCATTCAGTCTATAATACACTGTCATCTGAGCGAGCCCCAAGGGGTACCCAATACCAGCACAGAGCATGCTGTGATGGTCACTACCCATAACCTCTTTCAGGAATTAAGGATTTATTCACCTAGCTGCCAGGAGTGTTCCCAAGGCAGCCCTCAGCTGTCAGTCTTCTCTGAGAACCACGACCGTGGGCCAGCCCACTCACAGTGACTGGGCCAGCAGGGGTATTAAAGCCCAGTGTCCTTACTCACCCGGCACAACTGTGGAGAGCCATCCCAGCCTCATAGCTGTCCATGGGGCTGGCAGAGGCTTCTTTCAAACTGCATCAGAGCACAACCTCCCTCTGTTCAATCCTTCTTTCCCTTCCCTCCCACTGGTGTTAATCCCAACAGCTCTTCTTAATGAAAGTCGTGCATGCTAAGCTCCATCTCAAGAGTTTGCTTTCTGGGGAAACGGATCTCTACCAGCCAGAACTGGGGGAACAGAAATGTGGATTCTCCTAATGAATTCACCTTATGCCTCAGGCATTCACTGAGCAGTGTTGTGGGCCCAGCATGGTGTTCTTTTAAGAAGTTTATAGCTCTGCTAAAGAGCTCAGTCTTTCTTGCAGGTATATGCACACTAAATACTCCTCTACAAAGGCTAATACACTAGTTGTTATTCCAAGGAGTTTGATTCTTAATATCCAAGCTAGTTGCAAGAATCCAACGTGGACCATGTGTCGTTGTGCCAATCTGTTCAGGCAAGAGAGTTAAATTCCTGGGAGAGTCTGGGATCACAAGTTTCTTGCATTCAAAAATAATGTGGTGGCAGTTTCTGCCCAGCTGTGAAACGCTGCATGACTAAGAAAATACAAGTCCCCTGGGAGACACCCTGTACTACATGCTAATGAAATCAGGACCAGGATCCGTCCAGCTTTACGATCTAATTGGTTATCTGAGGGGCCAGTTTTTTTTTTAAACCCGATCTTTAAGTAGTGATTTATGTAAATATGCTGTCTTTTTAGGACAGCTTTGCAGCTCCACAATATTCCACCTTAACTTTTTTTTTTTTTTTTTTAACTCCAACTTCCATCCTTCCCTGAATTCTCTCCAAAGAAACAGTTCTGCTCCTCAAGATCAATTTTGTAAAAATAACATAAAATTCTTATATTTATAGGTTTGAGAACTAGCATTTTCTATTGTTTTAGAGCTTAATTAAGAAGAAGTCGGCATGAAAGGCCAGGGTTGATATTTATATCTGGTAAGGGCTAAGTCTAGACAAGGGACACAAAATCAGCATTAATCTTTGTCACCTGTGACTTAAAACCAAAACCCACCAGGCCCTGCAGATTAGTTAACACATTTCACTGGTGCAGTAACACTGCATAATCTTTCCGGCCTAAAGGCAATCCATTGACACAGTTGCCACACTGTCATTGAGATTTTCACTATGACTTGTGTTTTCATCAGTTCAAAACATTATAATAAGCTAGGTATTTTCAAACTGTTTTTTTTTTTTTTTTTTTTTTTTTTTTGCTTTTTTTCTTTTCTCCTTCACCCTGTCCCACCCCCAACCATGATTCTTGGGCCTGGATCAAACCTACTGATTCAGAATGGTCTTACAGAGACGCTGTGGAAACTGCATTTTTAGCAAGCACAAAGTGACTTATGTACAATAAAGTTTTGGAACCAATAGTCTTGACAAGTAAAATCACAATTGGAACCCCAAATACAAATGGACTATGCCACATTCTTGTCTTTTCAAAGATATGACTATCGTAACCACTTTCAATGGGGCCACCCCACGTATGAAAATATCCACTAGGACCTTCGGCTCCTCATTCTTTCCTTTTTTGGTGCCTGGCCTCTTTGGTTCCAAACTTTAGCTCCTAACAGTACATGATGCCTCTCTTCTTGGATGACCACTCTGGGCTATGTTTTTCATCCTTCAGATACATGCACCGTGTCATAGGTAGGAAACACACTGAGGCCACAAAGAATGGAATAGACAAGTCCTATTCCTGTCTAGTCTCCACATTAATAGAGAAAAATGTATTAAATCATTCACTTATTCCTTCATTTATTCAACATGTATTTATTCAACACCCATTACCACGCTCTGAGCTTACAGTGATGAAGGAATATTTCCATTTATATCATTTTAGCTCTATTCTTATTTTTCGTTTCCCTTTCCAAATATGAAATATTTAAATCATCAAAAAATATGGAAAATAAAGTAACAGGCACCCTCGCACACCACTGCCCTTCCTCCATATTTGGCAAACATTTACTTAGTGCTTCAGATCTATTTTTAAAGAAATAAAACGGTATAAGACCCTTCTAAGAACCCTCTCCATTGAATCCCAGTCCTTGCCTCCTCACAGGTAACCATTATTCTGAAATCAGTGTGTGTGTGTCTCCTACAGCTTGTTTTTTTACACTTTTACTACATACATAAATGTGCATAATAATACAGAGTATTGTTTTGTATGCTTAAAATTTTCATGTAAATGGTATCATACTGTGATCTAAGTAGAATTTACCCCAGGAGTGAAAGAATGGCTTTAACATTTGAACATCAATTACCAGATTCTACAACATAAACAGATTAATGAAAAAATAACACATGATTATCTGGAATAGTAAATGCATTTGAGAAAAATTCAATACCCGTTCATGATTTAAAAAAATAACTGTCTTCAACTTATCAATGTGCCTTGTTAGGCTAGCGCTTCTCCGCCTTGGCACCAGTGACAGCTTAGGCAGGATAATTCTTTGCTATGGGGGACTGTCCTGTGTATTGTTGGATGTCTAGCCAGTAGCACCTTCCTATTCATGAAACTCAAGAAGTCTCCATAAATTTCCAAGTGTCTCCTGGGGACAAAACAGCCCTTGATTGAGAACCACGGCATTAGGCAAGTTATTTAATTGCTGTAAGTGTCAAAAGGACCAACATTACAGGGAATCTGCGAAATAAAATGGCATGAGGTACTTATGATATCTGCTGGCACTTTCCCAATAAGCCCTCAATAGATGCACCTGATTGTCGCAACAGTGGTGATGACACTGATGGGCACGTGGGCAGGGTAATACTGTTGAAGCAACCACAAGCACGTGTCTGTCTCAGGATTTCCCCATGTTTCTCAGCCCTTCTCCATGCATCCTTGAGGCACCCTGCATCTGCAGTCATTCTCTCCAGGAGGGATGGCACAGCAGAAATGACAGACACCACCAGGAAGGAGGAGGAGTCAATTTCCAGCCCCAGAGAATAGGTGGTCTTTTGTGGCACAGTAAATAGATTTGGGGGAGGATGTGCTGAGTTAGAGAAAAATTGTCTACTCTAGTCTAGAACAGATGTGCTGGACTGAGAGAAAAAGAAACAGGAAGTGCTGCTAGGAGGATGAGTGTTCAGAGAGGTCCTCCAAGACAGGACCAGATGTGGAGGGGCCAGGCCAAGGGGAGACAAGGCGGCCTCCCATCCTCTGGGGAGACATTCCTTCAAGCCTTCACTGTCCACCCTACACCCTTGGAAACCAGGTGAGCTCTGACATGCCATCTGCTCTGTTTAAGGGAGTGGTGCATCTCATCCACACTGAAACCTCCAACAGCTGAGTTCCAGTCTGTGTCTAGCAGAGAATTCCCTGACTACGATCAGCACCCTGCATGCCACTGCTGCTGGCTGTCTGGTGGGAGCTGGACCTCTCTACGCCCTGGACATTGTTGGACACCCCATGAATATGACCTGTGGAACACCCTTCCTGGACATCTAGATGGCCCGTGATACTCTGGGGGAAGAGGATGTGTGACACAGAAACTCACCTCGTTCCCATAACTCACCCTTAGATCGAATACAACAGAACCAGCCCAAGACCTCTTCGTTGCATTACAATTTTGTAGTAGTTGCTTTTTATCACTATTACTAATATTTGATGCTGGGCAAGTAATGGAACGGGAACCTGCCTGGGTCTCAATTTCCTCTACCGTACGTGAGCCGGAAAGTTACTCAGCTCTAAAAATTTTATGATTTTTCTCTCTCCTTTACCACAGATTAACTGTTCTTCATAAATATGTAGTAACTGCTTGAGAAATATATTCAGATGTCATCAGTTTTAAGTCACGAAAGATTGAGATGTAAAAAATAAAATAAAAATGAAAAGTTGGGCTACTTTAACAGCATGAATTGACTGCCAGAGAGAACTTGCTTATAAAATGCCAAATTAATGGTAGTTTTACTCAGTCTTTATGCACTTCCCTTACTTTCATCTGCTGATTTTTAAGTATTGCCTGCACCTGAGGCTAGAGCAGATTGTGTTGAAACAGACCACCCAGATCCTTGCAATCAACAGTGAAATGAACATCGGAAATGACAAAATCCATGACTTTCAGGTGATGGTAGTTGCAAACATAACTCCCATTTTAGAGAGAAAGAAACTGAGGTTTATGTAAAGTTAGTAATTTTCTCACGTAATTATTAAGTATAGAAGCCAGAATTCCAAGTCAGGCCTGTAGGATATTAAAGTCTGCACTGATACTTGGATAAGTCATGGGTACTGATTCTATAAATTTTGTTCCATGTGTCATTTATAATCATATTGCTTCACTAACTTGCAGACTCAGTTGAATGGCCAAATACCAAAGCATTTCTTTTTCTCACTTGCCTGGTCATTTGTATTCCAATCCCCTGTATTTAGAAAGCCCATCACCACTGACAAGCTTGAGGTGAACCTAAAATTTCATTCATTAGAGAGAACATTTGGGCAAAACAAAAGCATGAAACTTTCCAACGCTTGTGCTGTTGTGACTGAGCAACTGATTCTCCTTAAAAATCTTCTCGGGGTAGAGCTCAATTCAAAGGGAATATATTAAAAAATGAGTCATTCATCTTTCAGTACTAATTTTAAATGGTTAGAAAATGAGAAAGTCTGTGCAAATATGCTCTGGGTTATTAAATCCTGGTTTGGACGACATTGCAAATGGGTGTGGGTAAATATCAGCCACAGAATGATAATTACTCCAGGCCAACGAGCTCCCGCATTGCAAAAGCTCCACTCAGAGTGGATTTCCAACTTGAAATATTGTATAATCACACTGTTTCTGACTCTTCTTTGCATTGCAATAAGGCCAGGAACTAAGAAAGAAAAAGTTCTGCACATTTGACTGCATAAAAATTTTAAGATCGGCATGGCAAAAGATACTATAAACATGGCTAAAAGACAAAGTAAGGAGAAAAAGATTAACAACAGATGTGACATATCTAGGGTTCATATCTAAAAAGGATTTCATCAAAAGAAAAAAAAACTTGATTGAAAAATGGACAAAGGCCATAAAGGTGTAATTGACAAAAGACAAAAGACAAGGTAACCAACAATCACGGGAAGAGCTTCTTGAGATCACTGTTAAGCCAGGAAATGCAAATTAAAATAGATATAAAATTAACTGCTTTGCCTTTCAAATTAGCAAGGACTAAAAACGCATAATACCCAGTGATAGTGAGAGTACAGGGAAATACATACTTTCAAACACTGCTAATGGAGGATTTTTAGTATTTGCAAAATTTTAAATGTACCTACCTTCTAATTAATCAATACCACTTCTAGATATTTTTCCTATGGAAATAGTAAACATTTGCTTAAAGATACATGTCATGAACATGTTTATTTTAACACTAAACATTTGGAAAAAAACTAAATGGCCATTACTAGGGGACTGGCTGCAAGAGTTATAATTTGTCCTTAAAATATCATATGCAGACATTAAAAATAATTAGGTTTGGCCGGGTGCGGTGGCTCACACCTGTAATCCTAGCACTCTGTGAGGCCAAGGAAGGAAGATCACTTGAGGCCAGGAGTCTGAGGCTGTGGTGAGCTATGATAACACCACTGCACTCTAGCCCAAAAGACAGATCAAGACCCTATCTCAAAATAATAACAATAATAATAATGATTAGGTAGATGTAGATATACTGGTATGGAAAGTGGCCATAATATATTAGAAAACAAAAGGCACAAAACCCTATATCTATTGATAATGATAAAAGTGATAATTATTCCAAAAATAATTACATTTAAAAATGCCTGAAAGGATATTAACTAATCTGCTAACTAACGGTGTTTATTTTTTTTAAGTTGTTATTAAAAAGTTTCACTGGGTAAACATTTCTGGATTCTTTGAATTTTTGACAATTAGTATGTATTATTCTTTTCTTCAATTAGAAATGGCCAGAAAATATTTTTCAAAGACTTAATGATCTCATGTTTTCACGTTAAAAGGCTTGTGCACGCTAGAGCAAGTGAACAGATGTATATTCTAGGAATGGTCATTCCATATCTAACCCAATAGCAGTTCAGAATTTCTACACAGGAGGGAATTTCAGACAGTCATCTATTTGAAGGGGAGTAAATGAATCTGTTTTAAAAGCACATTTGAGGTTATTTTTAAAAGTAAGATTATGAAGCCCAGGATTAGAAAAATTAAGTTTGCTTTAATGTTTTAAGTCATTTATTTTTTTCTAGGCACCAGTTTACATGTAAGTAAAATTTAGCCATAAGTGAAACAGCAAAACTGATTCCTGCCTCATTTCCCTGGACAGCTGTGCTAAGCAAAGGAGTCAATGAAGGTAAAAATTGTGAACTAAAGGATGCTCCACAGGTGCAAAGGATTCTGTGACTCTGTACAACTCCCCAGTAATATTAGATCCGTATTTCTTCCTAATGGAAATTACTCACCTCAGCATTTTCTCCGTGACCCCATATTTAAATTCCATCTGCAGCCAGGTTTGTGGTCTCTGGATTTGCAACGAATCATGCATCAATAGGCCAATCATGAAACAATAGGCTAATCAGAGAAAAAGTTGGCCCAGACAAATTTCAATGCCTGGAAATTATACTTAAAAGAGCAGAGAATGATATTATCAATACCAGCCATATGGCAACCAAAACTTAGTTGTAACCTCCTACACGGTGCTGCTGTTGTCACTTACATTAGTCACCCACTCTGGATCCTGTAAGAGACAACGACTATCCCAAATGAATCAGATCAAGACAGATTAAAGGAGCAGAACCTTGCTGCCAGACATACCTGGCTTACTAGACATGTGATGTTGAGCATGTCAATCATGGCAAGGCAGACAGTAACCCAACACTCACTCCCAAGTATTCTCCCTTACTTTCTTCCCACTATAGAAATTAACTAAATATTCAGTTCCTCAGGCTTCCTTGCAGCAAGGGATGGCCAGGGGACACTGATCTTCCCAACAAAACTACAGAGGAAATCTGTAAAGTCTCCTCTCCTTCCTGGTAAAGGAGTCAGATGAAACAGGTGTATCTCCTTGCTTGTTCCTGCCTGAAATGCAGACATGCTGTCTGGATCTGGTGAAATCATCCTCAGACCAAGAGAAAAAGGCTGAGAAAATCACAGAGATGCCAGCACTGACATCACTGAACTGCCTAAGCAGAACCATCTGCTGCCTCTTTCCAGAGTTCTTGTCAAGTTTGAAAAATAAATTCCTGTTTGGTTAGGTCACTGTTAGATCGATGTTCTGTTACTTGCTCCTGAAAAATCTCCCTATCACATTACTTAACCTCTCTAACCATCAATTTACCAATCAGTAAAATGGGAACAATAGTGCCTACCTTATAGTGATGTACACACAGATATATGCACGTAGACATATATAAGATCTGTGATATAGTCACAGCATTCATATCACTACTCAAATGACAGTCCTCACAGAGGTCCTACCTGACAATCTATACAACGGAAACAGGTAAGTTATGGTTGACCCTATGTTAAAGAAGCTTCGAGACAGTGGGCTGCTATAGTTTTAGCGTTCCCTATCATTCTCTAGCCACTTTATTTTTCTTTACACTTATTTGTATTAAGAATAAAATATAATGGCAGTCATTTGTTTACCTATTTGTCATCCAGGACTCTTCACTAAAGTAAATCTTTCACAAAGCCAGAAACCTTATTGTGTTTACTACTGCTGTAAACCCAGCACCTTAGAATCACATTTTGTACATCATTCACAGCTGATATTTATCAACTAATAAATGAACAAATTAACATGTGTAAAATGTTTAGCATATAAATGCCCTTGTAAATGAGAGTGATTGTACTTGTTGCCATAAAGTAGAGAGTGATGTTTACTGCACAAGTGACACCTTCTGGGAGAGACAGAAGTAAGGGTAAGAGGAGGAACTTGGTCATTTAGACAGTGGATGAGTGGGCAGAGTGGGGTGGGGGGTGGAAGAGGAGAATAGGGGGGCTCTTTTTGCAGATCACCTATCTTCGCAGTCATCTCACACCCGATTTCTCTAGATTGGGACTGCCACTCACTCCTTGACTGTTTTGAGGCTCTGCCTTGGAAGGGCCTGACTCCTGTGGTATCATCAACCTAATTTGTATTGTGTGTGTGCATCCCGTTAACTGAAAGCCTTCCAAAGACAATGAGCAAAAACTTTTTCTCAAAAAGAAATAAATCACTTCTCAAAATGGAAAAACAGCAAAGCATCTTGGAGGTTATCCAATTCGGCTTCCTCTTTTATCGACCAAATAGCAGACCTGACGAGCTTGACCAATGACATGAGGACAGTGAATGACAGTGTTCATAGTGTTAATATTTTCTAAATAATATAGTACTGATGACTCACTGGGTGGCAGGTGCTGGGCTAGGCATTTTCCGCACACTGGCTCACTTCTTCCTCATGACAACTGCAAGAGGCAGGTTATCACTGACCCTGCTTTAAATAAGCCTAGAGACAGTGGTCTCTAAGCTGCAAATCTCACAGCCACCTGTGTCAGAGGTGCAGGGTTCAGACCCAGGCTGTTCTGACTCCAGACATCATTCTCATACTTCCTGCATGTTATCCTCACACCACGTGACTGCTGCCTAATGTGTTAAAACAATCCAAACTCTATGTCCCTCAGCTATTCCTGAACACACATTCATTTTCACTTTTATGAGCAATGATCCAAAAAGTTGATTAACACGAATACTTTCATTTATTTTTTTACTTTTCATAGTTCTCTCACATCTTGAAGTGTGCATGTTCAGCTCTGCAGGATCTCTTATAGGCAAACAAACACTTATAAATCACCTTTATGTTTTAATTCTAATTGAATACCTTTGCCCAACATAACCCCATGGGCCAGAACTCACATACTCCTGCAAATTTTAAATAGGTTATCATTGTATACCTGTGCTATATTTAGTCCATCATTAGGAAGACCAGTCAACAGATTCTAATAGTGTAGTGTTGTAACAAGAACTATGTATGTACCCTAGAGATCCGGCACGCACACACTCATCAGGAGAAATAGCCACAGACATTCATAGCAACACCTTTGGCTATAAAAACAAAATCATGTAATTTAAATGTACTTCAATATGTTAAATAAATTATGGTGCATCCATATCATAGACTAATAATCTGCCCTTAAAAACAATGACCTGTATTTATATGTATTGATTTGGATAGATTTACAGAACATAGTGTTTAGTTTAAAAAAAAAAAAAAACCTACAGGAAAAATAAAATATGATTCTACAATCACAAAGCAAAACTGTATATTGCTCTATGCAACCATTAATATATGTCCATGCATGAAAACTATCTGGAGGACACAAACATACTTGACTAGTATTAGTAGGGCAGGGAATAAGTTGGAGGGTGGGGATTCAAGTGTAAAATTTTTTTGTTCTTCTTGATTATGGGAATTTTAAAAAAAAGAATGTACAGTAGTTCCCCTCCTTATCAAGGGGGATAGGTTCCAAGACCCCCAGTGAATGCCTGAAACCAGGGATAGTACCAAAACCTACAGGTACTGTTTTTTTCCCTATACGTATGTACATGCATCTCTATGATAAAGCTTAATTTCTAAATTAGGTACAGTAAGAGATTAACAACAACTAATAATAAAATAATTTTATTAATAACATACTGTAATAAAACTTATATATAGTCATCTCTCTCTCTCGTAATATTTTATTTTACTCTATTCACTTATTTTTGGACATGATTGACCATGTGTAACCAAAACTGTGGAAAGAGAAACTTCAGAGAAGGGGAGACTACTGTATTTATATATATTTGTATAGTAAAAAAATAATGACCAAAACTGTAAGTATCTCAAGGATAGAGTTCAAAAGCACTCATGCAGCATGCATAACCAAATCTCCCACTAAATTCCAAGTTTCATTTCATGAGAAATGTTTCAAGTACCATTCATAAGTAGTCATCATTTAAGAAACTCAGCAATTCATTTTTAAAGTTGGGATATCCACCAAAAATACACACTTCCATCAACTTCCCACACTGCCTCTGCTTGACTCTGATGAAGTGATGATCACTTTAATTTCTGTTTCTTATAAAAATGACTACCACCTCATATTCCAACCATCCTGCAATACTGAAGCAGTTTATCAGTCTGTAAGCAGTAGGGGTGGAGGGCAGGGAGGAACCCAACAATTATGGACATTTCTTCTTGAAAGGGAAACAATAGTGTTCCTTGGGAGGCGAAAATGTATTGAAGGAAGAAGGTGAAGCATGGAAATCACTTCCACCATGTTCAATTATAGGGGAAAAAAAAATGGTGCCTCAGAGCTTTCCTCCTTAAGGCGTCTCTATGGCTCCCAGTTCCAGAAGCTCCACACCGTCTCCACCAAATTAAGAGGAAATGGGTTGAGGAGATCAAGGCAGTGGAAGCAAATTGTCCATCCACTCCTGGCTGCCTCCGAAGTCATTACTGCCCGTATTGCACAGGATAATAAATAAAACTGATTGGGTGTGTGGTTAAGAACATTAAAGAAACCTGGAGCGCCTTTAAAGAGCATTGTGCTGAGAGAGGAGTATTAAAAAGTGAGGCATTTCCTCTCTTCACATTTAAATGTGGTGGCTTGGGAGAGAAACCGTACTTGAAATGGATAGGAGTAATTTTCCATTATTATGGAAACCTTAAACAACCTCTGACTGCTTACACCCTCATCTCTTAGCATCCTAGTAAATTGCAGTTATTTGTTCCAAACAAACAGAAAGGCCCATGTGATAATGGAGCAATTTAAGGCTGGAAGAATACAACACCTGTAATTCAATTTCATGGCAGCTGGTTTCACAACATGCTCCCCTACCTCTGCTTATGACCTGGGAAACTTCCTTCCAACTGTGACAACTCTTCTCTCCCTAAGCTGAGAGCTCAAGATGATAAGTGGACCTCAGATGGACAGAGACACTCATCACAGACAAAGTGTAACTCAGCTGCAGTTCCCAGGCAGCCTGACATCCACGAGGTGCTCAAGAGAGCAGGGAATGATTAAACTCTCCCAAGTGTGCAGGTGAAACAATGAGAGATTCTAGAAGAAAAAAATGCCTGCCGATTATCACAGTCAATCTGCAATATGCAAGACAACAACGGAAGAGACACGCGCCACACACACAAACACACACACACACACATGAAAACTTAAACCAGCCTTTGTAAAAGAACTGAAAATAAAACACAAGGCTGCTAATATAACAGCAACAGCTGCTTAAAATTTGAGTGGTAGAATGCAACCACATGAAGTTAATTAACATTTGGTGACTGACTGCTATCTGATGCAAGCCATTATTAATATTAGGTAACTGAGTGAGCTCTTACCCCTGTGCTAATCAACTTTAGTGAATTCTCGCAACTCCAAGAATTTAGGACAATTATTATCCTTTCATTTTAGAAATGGGAGTAACGAGGCTCAGAGAGGTTGCATCACTCACCCAAGGTCACACAGCTGGTAAGGGGTTGGAGCTGGTGATTCAAATGCTGGGAGGGTGAACTAGAGCTTGTGCATACCATGGTCTCCTGCAACTTGTTATGCCTCAAGAGAAATGCTGCCAGATGCTGTTATGAAAACAATTTGACTTCTGCCTAGCATTTATGAAGTGCCAGCCCACATATGGTCTTAATTTCTTATATCAACCCTATTAGTTAGAAAGGGTATTATCCTCATAAAAGGCAAAGATAATATCCAGAAAGGAGCTCCCTCTCCTGTTAGAAAGGGACCAGGATCACGGACCAAGTGCCTCTGATACTGAAGATGAAGGCTGAAGGCGAGGATGCATCAGAGGAAGGAGTTTGGAAATATATGGTTGACGGTAGCATCATGTACCATGGATGTCTACTTAAGACAAAGTGCAAGAACCTGAGCAAGGTCTACCTTCAGGTTCACAGAAGTTAGGGAGAACCCCCACACCCCTAATTTTTCCTGGTGTACAGTGCAGAGGTGCACCAAATAGATTGTATGAAGCTTGTGAGGGTATATAAGGGGGACTCCAGCCCCTTAAGAAGTCTTCATCTTGCACTCAGGCAGCTATAGACAATTCTAGAACCTACTTGTCTGGCCAGAGAGGGCTGCTAAAATGCCCCAGAGTTGGGTATCCCCTGGTGCCAGGAATAAAGCTAAATCTACATTGGCTTTCCTTTGTACAAGTAGCTGGGTAAGTTGAGATACAGACAAGGGTTGAAAGGACTTAGCAGAGCTGGGCTAATACCCAGCCACGAGCCCATCAGCAGAGACATGCCTGTTCTGCCCACAACAATATACACACAACACAGGGCAACTGTCTAGGCTCTGGTGCCCCAGCCCTGGCATCCAATCTTAGCTCTGTCATGAATTCTCGCTGCATTCTTAGTCCTCTCCTTGAAGGCCCAGCAGCACATCTATGCAATGAGGAACCTTAACAGAGTGTTTATGTATATTGGAAAATCAGCATACTAGAGCACAGTATAGCACAATAGAGCATAGTTAGAGCAAAATAGTATATTGAAGTATATTAGCAAATCCACACTTTCTGCTGAACACAAAAGCCAGCCCAATCTAGATACCAAAAAAAGGTGTGTTTCTCATCTTTCTTTCCCTTTCTACCTTATGGTAGAGAACGTGATGATGAAGCATGTTTAGATCAAAAGGAAATAACCCAACTGTCTTAAGGGAAAACACCACCCTGGTCATACGAAAAGGCAAAATAGATCTAGAATGTGTGCAGATGGTTTTTGTAGCTATAGCAATAAGTACTAAGAGATAGCAGCCATTCACTTTTGCAGACATCTTCACAAACAGCTTCCAAGGATAGCAGGTCAGGCTAAACAATGAATGTTGTGGGGGTATAAAATATAAAACATGAACAAAAGCTCAGTATCTGCAATAATATACATCAAGCCATCAATTTCACGGTGCTTCAATTTCAGATGATTTTTATTTTTCCAATTTTGGGGGGGTCCATTTTTATTTAATACGAAGAAGATGAATTATGTGTGAGAAAGTAAAACACTTAACTTGTATGGTTTTTAATCAATTCTCTACTACTGAATACATCATTGCAATAGCAAAGAGAAGAATAAGGAAGACCGGGATTCTGAGCACTGGATCACCCTTATCAGTCATGGAATTTTACACAAGCCACTACACTGCCTGAGTCTCACTTTTCTTATCTCTAGAATAGGGCGATAAGAATAATTTTTTTCTCCATGGGGTGAGCATGAGGATTAAATAAGCCAATATGTGAAATACAGTTAGAACAATGCCTAATATGAAGTGCTTGCTCAAGAAATATCATCACCACCACTGTTTTCGTTCTAGATCATTTTGTGGGCCGGGGAGGGCAACTTTCCAACAACACATGAAGACTCAGGGTGACTCAGACATGGCATGAGGAATTTAATAACTTTTTGACTCATTTTCATCCTACAGTTATAACTAGATATAACTAGGTAAGTGCTTCAAGGAGATATCAAAGAATCGCTGTAATAAAATTATAAATAAAAATTTCAAAACTTGTGGATGAAAAGATTAGATTATTCCAGCCGTGCTGCCAGTGTTTGCAATATATTTCTTGTTTCTTTTTCTATTCCAGTCAAAAAACTTTTCAGTGAACACATATGATGAGCTGGCTGATGGGCTGGGCACAGTGGATACAAGGATAAGCTTAGGAATTGCTTTGATGGTAGATAAGGTACCTTTTCTGTCAAGATTCACAATGGCAGAAAACCTTTGTCCTTGAATATTAGCATCGATTATTGCGAAGAGTTTAAACTAGTTCAGAGCCAAGTTCAGGTGACTCATCTGGGTAATAAAACTGAGGCCTGCTTTGAATGGAGTCAGATTTTCTCGTGTGCCTCAAAAGAATTCTGAACGTAATTTTCAAAGGGCTTTTCCAAATGAGCACCAGCAGTGGTGCTGAAATGGTGCATGGATTGCTAAGCTGACTGCTTTGAAGAGGACAGCTTATGATTTCAATACATAAGTCCTGGTGGTGTCATCAGGAATCAGTCTCTTAAAACACTCCCTTGCAGCAGAGACACAATTTCTGTTCCCTTTGTGTCTTCTCGTGCCACTTAGTATAGTTTTGTGCACACAGTGCAAGCTCAATCAAGCACCTATTCTACCAACTGAGAAAGATGCCCCAGGTGGTGACCCACACTTTACCCCCGCCCCTCCCCAATTTCTCTGGATGGTTCAGGACCTTTTCTTATTTCAGTCTTGCCACACTCGACTGAAGCACAGCCCGTTGCTTTCTGCTGGAATTTTATTTCCTGCTGCTCCCACTACTACCTCTGAATGCTTCATAGGATGCAAGAGCTTGCAGGACTCCTAGAAGGGACAGTAGCTGCAAAGAAATCACTGGACGGTGTCTAGTCGAAGACAATGTGAGTTCTCAGCATGACACAGGTTAGTGAAAGGGCAAAGAGTCTA
Source organism: Varecia variegata (assembly GCA_028533085.1). Taxonomy (NCBI): domain Eukaryota; kingdom Metazoa; phylum Chordata; class Mammalia; order Primates; family Lemuridae; genus Varecia; species Varecia variegata. The sequence continues at coordinate 16,617,829 of CM052447.1, forward strand.
GTTGATGCCATTTGAATGCCACAGTCCCAATGCACTGTGGACTAGTAATTAAGATGAGGGCTCTGGAGGGAACAGCTTGGAACCATTCCCAAAGGGAAATATAAACATTAAAGTTTCTCATGGACGCCCAATGGAATTATTTTCCTAAGTTCAGTAAGGCATCATAGGTTTATAGTGAGTAAAACCATGATTAGGAAAATAAGCTCTTCAACAGATCTGGGTTTAAATTCTGACACTACCCTGTGAGTGCTCTGAGACCATGCAAAGATCGCATAACCTCTCCAAGGCTCTGTTTTCTCATCTTTAATATTGGGAAACCAATTCTTCCTAAGTCACTAGATGCTGCAATGATTAAATGCAATAAAGCATTTGATACATAGTAAGCACTCAACAATTATTTGTAGTTAGCACTAGTATCATTAATTAGAAAGTCTTCAGACCATAACTATTTGCTTAACCCCTTAAATTTGCATGCATTTTCTTCATATATACTTAGCAAACCTATATGCATAAAGCTTCTACCACACCAAGTACCATTCTGTTTTCATGTGTTTTTAAAAAAATTACTCTCTTCAATGAGAATTTGAATTACTCTCTAAAAGTTTAAAGTAAGGATTAAAAAAGTGATTCTGCAACAAACCAAAAAAAAAAAAAAAAACCCAAATCCACACTTGGTTTCATAAACACCTTACTTTCCTACTTTCTGAAGTAACTGATAACTCTTGGTCTTAATTTCTGTCCAGTGGTGATTAAGCCTTGCCAGGTGATAGTAGGGGAGCAATATACAGCGTGGCTAATTGGATTTTTAATCTTCACTAGTCTTTAGCAACAAATACCCACTATGATTGCTTGTTGGCTGAAATGTTAAATTGCCAGCCAACTAAATGCCAAAGGGAACAGCCAGTTACCTAGATATTTACAGTGATTCATACTGCATTTTCAGGGAATCATTTTAAATTATCTCCCCTCTAAAATATACAAATTAAAGCTGCAGTGGAATTAAAATGAGAATTGTAAATACTCATCAGCCAAGGAAGATTATTTTTAAAGACTAATTGAAATATAATTGCCCCAAAATTAAAATAAAATATACAGAATAAGAAAATCTAAAACTAAGATACATTTTAAAGCAAATAAAGGGGAGCATGTTTATTTTTTATCCTTTAAGCAGGGTACAATTCTCCAGATATTAACTATTTAACAACAGCAACACAAACACACTAGACGGAGTAGTGTAAAACAAGCAAAAGGGATGTCGGATGATATTTGATATTCCTAATACACTAATAGGACATCAGAAATTGCAGTTAGTGAAAGTGAGAAAAGATTATAACAAAAATTGTGCTTCTAAAAGTTCCAATTGTTGAGTTCATATTTATCTTCTCTCCTAAACCATTCTGAGTCCCTACAATTTTGCCATGATTGTATGATCAAAATCCTTGAGTCCTTGAAAATGAGATGTAGGATTTCAGGTTATGGTAATAGGAGTAACAGGGAGTTTAGCCTCAAGTAGAAATCGACAACTACTACTCACTCATACCTGTGTGTCAGTTTCAGCACGCTGGTGGGGGAGCTGGAGCTTGTCCTTGGGTGGATTACAGTCTTCTCCCACAAGGAAGTACAAGGAAGTTCTTGTGTGAACGCATTTAGACACACAGATGTAAAACAAGTGCCTACTTAGGGTCCTTGCAGAAATCTTAAATCTATGAAGCAACCAAGGATACAGGTGCTTTTAAGATTTTAGGCTTTCTGTTGAGCAGCGTAAAATGGGATCATCTTAAACAGGACCCTTTTAGGGTGCATTTGATTTTTTCATAAACATGAATCATAACTGGACTATCTTAAAAATTACTCCTTAGGGTGAAGTGGGGGGATGTGTATAGGTTTTAACTGTTTTGGTCAAAGGATGTGCTCAGAGGAGACCTTGGAGCTGAGCCAGGCCAGGAGAGAGACACAGGCCTGAAATCTCTTCACCTGCTGCGGCAGAGCTGGGCTGGGCTTGGCACTGGGCTAAGGACAGGACCACGGGTGCTGGACGCCCATGATGCAGGAGAACAACCCAGACATGGGTAATGTCCTGTCAGCTCCTGTGAGCGCCTGCCCTGAACCTTCGTAAGTCAGGCCAACAGAGTGCCAGGAGCTGGGATTAAAGGAAGAAGAGGTGGAAAGAAAAGAGGTGTGGAAGGAGGGACTGGGTGGGGGAGAGACAGACAAGGAGAGGAGGGGAAGAAAAAGGCCTTTTGTGTATCATGCCCAGGCAAACTCTATGAACCACAAAATCCGTTTCTGAATCCTCAATTGGAGACTTTTGTTTGTTTTCGACTCAAACATGTTTCTCTCTCTCTCTATCCCTGGGGTTAGGAAGAGGGCTTTGAAGCCAGATGCCACAGTTTGAAAGCCCAGTGGAGAACCTTCTGAAGTCGACTAGTGCATGACCTTGAGACAGTTAATCTGAGTTTTCAGTCTCTTCAAGAAGAGAAAATGTGGGATAATAAATTCACCTTTCTTGGAGATGTTATGAGAGTTAAATAAGTTAACATGAATGGTACTTAGTATACTTCCTGGTACATAGGTAGTGCTAAATATATTGCTAACATTTATAGGAGTATTACTAATACTTTCAAATGATATTTTAATACTTGTAAAAGATACATTTAAAAATATCTCATAAAACATTGATTGTATGCATAAAGTGTTATTCAGCATTTAATGCAATTCTAGCAACCAAAGTTATTTATTTGAAAGGCAATTCAACAAAATCCTCTCAAAAAAGAAAAACAGGGAAACAATATAAGGGTTTCCAAACCATAAATTTGGATGGTCTCAGGATAATTGGCTAAAGCCTATTTAAAGAGAAAGATTCCACAAAGAGAATGGGTGCCTTGACCCCCTCCTCAGTGAGAAGCTATATGAAACTGGGGACATACTAAGAAATGTCACTTAGCGTGTTCTCCAGCCTGAACTCAGCATTCAGACTTGGAGAAACCATAAGGAAGGAGCCTGAAGAGTGGGATGGAAGAGACCAGGCCTCCTGGCACAGGGCCTGGCTCATAAATATGCATGAAATGAATGAATCAAGAAATAGAAAGGAAAACCACAGGCGACTGTAAAAGGCTGATAAGTGTATAAGCTATGTCACATCACACTGAGAAATGAGGCTGGGTACCTACAAATGACCCCACTGTAGCCAAGTGGCACCGTAAGATTTCCAGTTTGTAATAAACCTATATTTTGCATGACCTTGAATTATACTCATTGAAGTCCTACTGTGGAAAACAAGCACAAAGAGAAGAAAAGGGTGAAGGGTGTGGTCTTTTGGAGAATAAACTCCCAAATTTTGGGAGCACTGGGGACAGAAAGGCCCTGATGCAGGATTATGTGAAGAGTTTTTCTTGGGGTTAGGTTGAAAGATCACCCCTACCATCTGCCCTCAACACAGCAATTCACCAAAATAGCCACTCACACTTATTACATGCTTTCTTAGTGACAGGAGAGGGGGTTCCCACGTACATTACTTCAATTCCTCCTCCCAACAAGCCTTTGAGGTTAGGCATTATTATCATCCTCATCTCACAGATGAAGAAACCACGGCTAGGACTTTCTGAATGGCACAATACTTGTAGTAAACGGTTAAACTAGGACTCAGATAGTGTTGACTACAAGATGTATGTTTTTATCTATTTTTTAATTGTTACCATGCTTACATTCGTTCAATGGATACTCATTGTCTACCTCTATTAGATGCATCAAGTGACATTCTTTTCCTTGTAAGTAGAAGACACTGGTCTCACTCCTCAAGGAACACAAAACCCGGTTGAGAATTGAATACAGAAGTAGACAGCAGAGCAGAGTGGAGGTAAGGAGGGTGATCTCTGAGTTCAGACTGCCCAAGTTTACAGCCCAGCTCTGCCAAGGCCCAGGGGAACCTGAGACATTTCACCTCTTTAGACCTCCATTTCTTCATCTGCCCACTGGAGAGGACAATCATACCCACCTCCTAGCCTTGTGAGAATTAATTTAGTTCATACACATAAAATACATAGAAGAGGAACTAACACACAGTTAGAAATAAATGAAAGTTAAGTTTCACTGATACAGTATTTCACATCATCATGGCAACACTCACTACAACCCTGAGTCACTTCTCAGGGAAGCCGTCCTTGGCCACTATGTTCAAAACTGCATCACTTCCCACACTGCACCCCCCGCCCCGCTTCCTTGATCTCTTTTTCCCTACAGCACTAATCTGATAAAATTTCAGATTCTGGTGTTTGTATATTTATAAACTCTTTCCCTATACTAGGATGCAATCTCCGTGGGTGAAGACTCTTGTTTGCATTGTTCACGGCTCTGTGTCCAGCTCTTAGAACAGCACCTGGCTTCTCATACATGACCAAGTGTCTGAGAAACCGAAAGATTAGAGAAGCTCAGTACTTGCCCAAGATCACAGAACAAGAGTGAAAAACTAGTAAGATTCTGGACATAAACTTAAATCTTTGGACTCTAAGTCCAGTGCTCCAAAATTTTCTTGAACAATTAGGGTATCCCCTCCCTCTGAACTCTTTTCATTATAACTAGAGAATAAAAGTAAATATGAAGTAATCATCAAAATGGTACTGTCAACCCCCAAATCAAGAAAGAACTGGGGGTAGGAGAACATACTGGATCATAATCAGTAATTATGGCCATATTTTGACTCAAAATATATCATTTAATTCATTTGAAAAATATGATCTTCATAGAACACTATTCCTTCAACAAAGGTTTTGAGTATGTACTATATACCAGGTACTCTATACCAGGTTCTGGGGATAAATTTAGAACAAAGGAGACATGTCTGTTACCATATAGATTTCTGATAGCCTTATCCTATAATACACACTTAAGCAATAAAATATATGTGTATCAAAAATGAAAAAACGCTATTCATCTGAAATAAAACTTTCTCTTAATATTTGATATCTGATGGAGAAAAGGGTACATGTTCTAGACGGTATCTGAAGCATTGAAAAGAACTAGCATTGTGGAACAAGTAAAAAAAAATCACTATCTTGATAAAATGTTAACGGGAGTGATTTCAATTATAGTGACAGGGAAATCTTTACGCTTCTCTTGTGCAGTGTGGTCCTTCTATGAAAGCTTCCCCAGTAATGGAGGAGCAACTAACATTAAATTTTTAAAACATATTCTAAAATTACTCAGTCAAAGTCACTCACATTTCATCCCAAACTTGCCCTCTACCTTTGAGTCTCAGCAATGCTGTGCTAGCAAAATCGCAGCTCCTTTCCACGGTGTGAATGGCCTGAGAAGCAGGGTGGGTAAGCAAAGGGGGTTGAACTGTAGCTCCCAAAAGATATATCCAAGTTCTCACCCTTAGGACCTGTAAATATGACCTTATTGGGGAAAAGGGTCTTTGCAGATATAATTAAGTGAAGGATCTTGAAATGAGATCACCCTGGATTAGGCAAGTAGAGCGTAAGTCCAGTGACAAGTGCCTTTCTATCAACAGAAGACACACACAGAGGAGGAAAAACACAGTGGCACACAGCAAGGCCAGGTGAAGGTGGAGGCAGAGACTGGAGTTAAAAACGCTGCTACAAACAAAGGAATGCCTACAGCCTCTGTAAGCTACAAGAGCCAAGGAAGGACTCTCTTCCAGAGCTTTCAGAGGGAACTTGGCCCTGCTGACACCTTGAACTCCAGCACTATGGAAGAATCAATGTTTGTTGTTTGAAAACCCTCAGTTTGCAGTGATTTGTTATGGTAGCCCTAGGAGACTAACAGAGTAAGTATTTTCAGAATGGTGACAATAAACACACCAGCGCCTGCATTGTCATCTACATAAGCTCAAGGAATGAGTGGCTCTCATCTGTCAGAGAAGAATCTCCATGCATTTGTAGTTTTGATTTCTTCTCCTCGGAGTTGATTAAACCTATTCTGATTTTTTTTAACTCAATGTTCCATTGGTCATAACCGTTCCTAACTTCAAAAATAATCTAGTTTTGAATAAGCCAGCTGCCAAGTCAATAAAATCACCTCTTGCAAGCTAGCAACATCTGTGATAGATTTACAAGAAACAACAAGGAGGGTCTAAATCATGAACATGAATACTCCAGCCCGAGGCACGCCCACTGCAGATGAACCAGAGGGAACTTGGAGGTGGTGGCAGGTGAGAGAGACAGAAAAAGAATAGCAAGGAAGCAATTTCAGTGGAATACTGAAAAGAGCAATCTAAATTTTTAGAGTGGAAATGCAATTTTTTGAATGGCTGCCTCCTATAACTATTCAAAGTAATACTGATTCTTTCTCCCTTGAATGACTTTTGTGATCACTGTCAGTTTTACACAGTTTGTATTGAATTCCCCATAGTTTTATATCACCAGTTAATTGTTACATGGCTATTATTAAAACTCACTCAGTAAGCTGTTTGAGGTGGGGACTATGTCCTATTTTCTTTCCTTATGCCCTCAGTTTCTTTTCAGGGCCAAGTAAAGAGTAAATCATTAAGAGGTACGTATTAGTTGACTTATCTTTGTTTTCCTATTCATACGATTTTACTTTGATATAGCTATTTTGACTAATGAACACCAAAGCATTGCTATTAACATATCCGTGGAAGAGCAAATCTAAAAACTACATACGTGTCATGCTCATATATGTGTCTACACTACTCTCTCTCTCTCACACACCCGCCAACATGCAGCACAAATATCTGTCTGTAAATCAATTCTGGCAGCAGCTGTCGTCACATCTGAGTTCTAATAGTATGTTAGATACTTATTTCCCATAAAGAAAAACCAGAAAGATAAAAATATCTTCAATATAGCTTACAGTGGAGGGTTTGCACAGGTAATACTGGAGCTGAAGGGTTCCTGTCAAATGCCCACATCTGAAATATTTCATGCTGCGTTGTATATAATTAGCTATAATCCAACCCTATTCAAGATTACTTCAAATACCTTTGGGAAAATGCATCATAATATTAACTTAGCACTTATTCCAGTTCAGCCAGTGTTATAAATGCTTTACATTCATTGAATTCACTTATTTATTAAATCCTCCAATACTTACGGAGTGTGGGAGGATGGTTAATTTTATGAGTGAACTTGTCCAGACCGCACAGTGCCTAGGTATCTCCTCCAACATTGTTCTTAGTGTGTCCGTGAGGGCGTTTCTGGATGACATTAACTTTGAATCAGTAAACCGAATAAAGCAGACTGCCCTCCCTGAAATGGGTCAGCCTTGTCCTGTCAATCGAAGACCTGAGTAGACACGAAGGCTGACTCTCCTGCAAGCTGACAGAACACCTCCTTCCTGACTACTTGACGTAGGACGTTGGTCTTTGCCAGCCTTCAGACGCAGACGGAAATACTGGTTTTTCTTTGGTCTCAGTCTGCCAGCTTTCACTTTGGGACTTACACCCTTGGCTCTCCTGAATCTCAGGACTTTGGATTTAGACTGAAACCACACATCAGCTCTTGTGGGTCACCAGCTTGCTGACTGCAGATCTTGGGATTTGCCAGTGGCCACACCTGCGTGAGTCAATTCATTATAATAAACCTCATTCTAGATATACCTCCATCCTATTGGTTCTCTTTCTCTGGAGAGCCCTACTGCACCGTGCAAAGTTGGTAAAAAGCACTGTTCTAGGTCCTGGGGCTATCACTATAAACAGAACAGACCAAAACCTGTGTCTTGGAGGTTTTACATTCTAGTCATTTAATCTGAAAAGAAAACCATAAGCTACCCATAATAGTTTCTTGTCCTTGTTTTATGGATGGGGCACTTAGAATTGCTTTAACCCCAGAACCAAGTCACTAATCAAGTGGATTCAAGTTGCTATTGCACAGATCCAGTACATCTTAGCAATATTAATTTTATCTTCATTTTTATAGAATCATGTCTCAGCAGTTTAGCTGCTACGTGCTCCCTGTGGGTGTATGTGTGGGTGTGGTGTGTGTGTGTGTGTGTATATGTGTGGGGTGTACACGTTGTTTTGTATGAGGTGTGCAGACTTCTACAATTAGATCAGTTGAATGCTAATTTATGTCCTAAGAGTTAAGACTGTGCCTTTTCCTTGGGAGTCAAAGTTTAAGAAGCAATAGAGAAATGGCCACAGAAATCTGTCTATAATTACTGATGAGACAGAGATACTTTCAAAAACTCTTTGAAATAAGGCTTTGTTTTCTTTTACAAACAGAAAAATCGTGCAGGAGCTCATATGCTGGAGAAGAACCCAGTTTTACAAGTCAATGGACATTTTAGGTCTCACTTTGATAGGACTTGTGAAACCGGCCTATTTGCTTAGCTTAACTGTGTCTCCATTTCTGCTACATAAAATGGAAATAAGCGTATCTGTCCCCAAATGGAGGCACCCGCTACTGGATGAGGCAATGTATATAAAGCTCTGAGCACAGTGCCTGGATTGCGTTAAGTTCTCACTAGGTATTAGTAAAAATAATGTGTAGAGATGTTTAGGTTAAACTTTAGGATCAATGTGATGTTTTAACACATGGAAAATTTTTAATGAAATTACAACATTAATTTTAAGGAAAAATTAATATTAAGTCTAGCAGACAAGAAGAAAATGAACCTGTTGGGAGAAATACAAAATAACCTGGCTGTGGTCCAAGGGAGGGAGCATAGAGACCCAGCAAACAAGTTGTCACCAGGTGCTTAATAGACATCACAGCTCAATCAGCTCGTTGAATTCTCACAACCGCAATATGCGGCTGGTGTTTTCAAAGTAGCTTCTTTGTGTCAGACCTGTGCTTGGTGCTATCAAGTCAGTGGTGAGCAAAATTAAAAGTTCCTGGCCTCATGGAGCGTGTAGTCACTAGCCGTGATGACTGATTGAATGAAGTGCTTATCTGCACAAACTTTTTTGTGCACAGGCTTTGGGGGAAGTGGTTTCTGATGCAACTATCCAACTTTGCCGGCTGTAAAGCAAAGGCAGAGACAGACAGTATGTAAATAAATGAGTACAGGCCATGTTCCAATAAACCTCTACTTACTAAAACAGGAGACAGGCAGGATGTAGTTAGCAGATCTCTGGATGCTGGAGAGAGCAATTAGCTCCCAGTTCAGGGGAATTAAGGAGAACTTCAAAAAAAGAGAGGAGGCTGTTGCTGGAACTGTGCTTTGAGGAAACAAGAAGTCTCCCGGGAAAGGCAACAAGTGAAAAGAAAACTCCAGGCAGAAGGAAGAGACAGCGACAATCATGGAAGCATTAAAGGACACGGCTTGCTCAGGAAGAGTAAACGTGAGGAGCCATGATAACTGGGAGGCTGAGGTCAGAGAAAAATGAGCAGAGAATTAGAAAGAGCTTCTCTGTGCACAGTTCTTTGGTGGTTGAAAGCAAAGTTCATATTATCTTTCAGTATTTCTAAAGGTCGAGCTGCGTTTCCCCTCCCAAAGCTAAATGATAACAAGATGCAGTTCAAAAGCTGGTCCTATCAAACCGCCATCTAATCATTTAATTAAAGCCCCATGCTGGCACCAGCCATCCTCAGGGCCCATTTTTCATTTGGGCACATTTCATTACACTTTTCAAAGCAAATTTGCCTTTTCAAAGGCGAAAAAATGCAAATGACTAGGTTTGAAAGGAAATGCATAACACTCTGCATAATGACAGGGATTTTCTTGGAAAGCAGTAATGCACAGACAGAGCTATCTTTAGGGGCTGAGGGTGGCTTATCAGCCCTATGGGAACTCGACATGATATTTCATTACAGCACCAGGATGCAAACGGAAGTGAAATACCAAATGCCAGCAAGCAAACAGCCCTCCCCATCTCCTTTTTCAGCATCATTGAAACCACATTTTGAAACAGAGTAAGTATATCCTTTGGACCAGCAAGACCAAGGCAGACATTGACAAATGGAGGACATTTAGAGTGTGGCCAAGAGTACGATGCAAAGCTTGGAGGAACTGACCTGTTCAAAGACAGGAACAGGAACACCACACCTAAAGGCCAATTAAAATAAAGCATTAATAGGCAAATTCAATTACATTCAAAAAAATTCTCAGAAGTAAGAAAACATCCACTTTGAGGCAATATAATGCCCGTCGGTGGTATTCACAATAAGGGAATGAAAGTGACCATAACAATATAAATCAGCATCTTCCTCCTTGGGGTTGGTAGAAACTCTGATCAGCACCCCTCCCCAATTATTTGTGACGTTCTCCTTGGAAGATGAAACTCCAGCACACATTTTAAGAATCTACAAACACTGAAGTTTGAGGCAATTAGCCCAAAGAGGAGAGAGCGGTACAAAATGAACACTTGTTAATTCCTTCTTTACTATCGGGGAGAAAAGAAAAGATAACTTCAGGACATCAGATCAACATTTTCTTCCTAGGAAAGAAACACCAGCCGCTGGAGTAGAAAAAACATCGGTGATGAGGTTGAGAATCTCAGGCAAAGTTCAGCCTGTTCCAGTGTGTGGCCAGAGGACATGTGGGCATTTCAAACAACAGCTTTTGACCAGGGAAGTTCACTAGTACTTGAACCATGGCTGGTTAACTCAGCTAAGGCCTCTGCTTAAGCTAAAGACCTCATGCCATGCCCTGCACAGAAAAGATGCCCAACCCTGTCAGATCCAGGCAGGGGAGACCCTACCCCACCAAATGTGGCACTCAGTTCTGAGCACTGTTCCACCTTAGAAATATGGGCAAAAGTTGGAGAACAGGAGGATATTTTGACATAACCTACCCCATGTGTTTTTTTCAATTTTAATGATACTGAAATATACACACACAAAAGTACACATATGATAAATGTACACCTTGATGAACTCTCACATGAGCACACCTATATATCCAATAATCAGGCAAAAACAAATAACATTACCAGCACCCAGAAATTTCCCTCATATCTTTTTAGGATAACCACTTTCTTGACTTCTAATATCATAGGGTAGTTTTGTATTTTATAAAAATGTAAGCATACCGTATATCCTATTGTCTGAATTATTTGGACCAATACCATATTCATGAGATTTACCCATATCATTGGTTCTAATTATATATTATTCCTCCACAACGATGAACAGGGTTCCATTATGTGAATATAACACTATTTATCGATTCTACTATTGATGGTTCCTTGTGATATTTGTAGCTTTGTGCTATCAGGAATAGTGTGGCTATGAAGATGCTGTACATGTCTTTTGGTGAATTTGGCAGATATTTTGACATTGTCACTTTGATGTGAGAAAAAATTGTGGTGCACGCAGCACTGACACAGCTGTGTCAAATTTGTCATGTTAAAATGTAAAATCCCCATCTTTTGTTTGGAGTAGAGCACGGAAGGGACATTCCTGATTTCTCCTCTGTTTCTTACCCTGCCTCCCCCCAGCCACCCAGCGTCCTGAACTCTGCTCCTGCACTCGACATCCCACCTAGTTCAAGGGACTGTGTTTGGGAGAAATGAGCCATGCATTAAAGGAGCCTGGCAGTGCCCATGCAATATTAATAGTCCTCCTAAAAGGGACAACAAAATACGCTTTTAAAACCACATAAGGATTATTTAAGGGAGAATTTTTAGGCGACAGTGTTTCCTGCCTTCAGCACAGGAATCAATAATTATAGCAGACTCTGACTATTGGAAAGGTATCAAGTGGTAGCAGTTGTTGAGAGAGAGAATATATACAGCTTGCTACAAAAGTCCAGCCATCTAGTGGAAAAGGCTATGGAAGTAGAAAAGAAAAGAAGATAATTCTGCTAGAAGCAGGCTCAGGTGTGAAGAAGTCTGCAAGTCTTTGGGGAAGAGAGACGTATGGACATTTGTTGGGGCCTTCCTAGCAATGATGATCCCATGCTTCCTTCTTCATCATATACCAAATTTCCCATCTATTAATGAATGATTCAAATGGTGCTAACCCAACCCTTGACTTTAAGGCTGGACACCAATTGACTTAAACAAACCAAGGAATCCCATCTCTTGAGCCATAGCGAGGGTTGCAGAATGGGTTTAACCCACTTCTGAACCACTCAGTGTAACTCCTTCTCTTGGCCACAGACATCAGGTTGAGGATATTAGGACACATGACCTAAGACAGTTCAACTATTGTGAGACGTGGTCTTTTTTGTGAATGCTGAGAAACACTGGACGTAGCAGCAGAGGCGTGGATTATGCGGACATTAAGAACTCAATGAATTCAAAGAACAGAGTAGAGAGACAGGTTCTGATAACATTGTTTTTGTCCTAGATGAAGCTGCATCTGAAGTGAGATAAACTCCTGAATGTCCCTTACACAACCTAATCTCTTTTTGCAAAAATCCAACTTGAGTGGGGTTTTCTGTTGCTTACAAATGACACTTCCAAAACTGAAATGAGCAATGTTAGAACTGGGCCTAAAAGTGTAAGAGGTATTCAGCAGGTAAAGTTGGCATTCCATTTTGTTCCAGGAGCAAGTATGATAGGAATGAAGGCTGTAAAGGAAGATCTGTGAACAAGAGTTTAGGCCGGAAAGGTATAGCGTAGTGGGAAGCAGTTTACACATGGGTTAAGATGGTTCAGGAGTCAGCAAACTTTTCCTATCAAGGGCCAGATTGTAAATATTTTCGGTTTTGTGGGCCAGATGATTTCTGTCACAGCTACTCAGCTCTGCCACTGTGACATGAAATCAACCATAGACGATACGGAAACAAGTGATTGTGGCTGTGTTCCAATAAAACTGCACTGTTGGATGCTCAGGTTTGAATTTCATGTAATTTCCGTATACCATGAAATATCATCCTCAATTTGACTTTTTAATCATCTCAAAGTGTAAAATCAGTCTTAGCTCATGGACCATTAATTTGCTGACCTCTGCAATAGAGTGAACACGATTTCGAGATTTAAATTCTTCCTCCACCATAGATGAGCTACATCACATTGAATAAATTACTTAGTATCACTAAACCTCGGTTATCTCATTGATAAAATAGAGACTGTTGTAGTGCCTAAATCATAGTTCTGTGCCTAAGAATTAAATAATTTAATTCATACAGAAACGTTGAGCAAAGTATCTCATACACAGCACTCAACATCTAGCCATCATGCTTACGATTGATTATGAAGGTCCCTTGATACCATGCCATGCATCTTAGTAAGAGAAAGCCATAATGTTTTCTGAGCAGAACACTTACACAGAGCTTGCCTTCGGAAGTTTACAAAAGTATCCGTTGGAAGGACAGATGGAAAGGGGATACCTATTTAAATTGACCTAATGTGTGCCATCCATCCAGCTTAGGATACTCATGTGTGTATTAGCATCTTCCTTTTCACTTCAATGCAGCAATCAGTGTTTAGGAAGAGGAGGAGGAAGATTTATTTTTTTTTGGCAGGGGAATGCTCCCAGTCCTGGGTAATGCATTTCTTTGGAAATAAATTCTTTCACAGAGACTCAGCTGAGCTGATAAAAGTTTTAGAACCCGTGTCACTTCTGGTTTGAACTGCATTTGTCGGTTTTGATAATTTATTCATTGACTAATTAGTTCAGCCAAATCTTATAGACTATGTCTTTTTCTATGGGCCCAGATGGTACCCCATCACACAGATGATGGGGAATAAGACCCCATACTGTATTTGTCAGACACCCCACCGGGTAAATGATAACCAAAAAATGGCTCAGTAAAGATTTGCATTTAAAGGTCTCTTAAGGTCCTATAATTCTCTCCACCACTCCCCTCTCCAACACACACTAAAGACTGTAACCCCATTTAAGATCATTAGCAAATCCCAGGCTTCATAAATATCACAGGGGAGCTAATGAGATGACTTACAGAAGGTTTGCAGCTCATTGTATAAGAGAGCGCCAAGCTGGTTTGATTTCTCTGGTCTATGCTACAGGGAAACCAATTAGAGTTTGCTTTTGCTTGAATGATGCAAATGAAAAACAGTATAATTTGCTTGAATAAATCTGTTAAGGCAAGAAATATGACTCCATATTAATAGCACTAAACATGAGCAATATGAGATGTGGATTTTTCTCAAACTCCTGCTTATGACGTGGCCGTCACTCAATAATCAAAATGCATTTGTTGAGCACCTACTGTGCTGTCAGGCACTACACTAAGAATTTTCAATATATTATCTTATGAAATCTTTAAAACTATCCAGTGAAGCTAGTCCCAGTTTTTTAGTGACAGATGAGAGAACTGATGCTTAGGGAGATCACGTATCTCACCCAACTTCATTGAATTTGTAATCTTGTAAGCTCCCAACCCTCAATCGCTCACTCTCCAGTCTCTCCTCCGTCCACTTGCTGAATTAGAGTGACCAAAGGAGCTCTCTTTGATAGGTGCCTACCGGGTGTAGTGGGCAGAGTGTCGAATATGAGTGCTTCGAGCTCGTCCGCTCCTCCATCTCTACCATGCTTATTTTTTAACTTCCCTTGATTGCAATCATTTTCAAAAGTACCTGTTCAGTATGGTTCTCTCCCTCTGGGAGATGAATGCTTTCACACCCATTTTATAGATGAACAAACTGAGGCTGGGGGAAGACAAATAACTTGCTCTAGATTCAGAACCAAGGGATGAATGAGCCCTTATTCTTGTCTAGGTCCAAAGATCACAGCATTTCTAAGACTCTAAGACTTTGAGCAAAGTCATTAAGTTTTCCTCTGTAATTCCATTCTTCATCAAGAAAGTTCCATCTTTTTTGAGGACAACTGTATAAAAATTAACATAAATAACAGAAAAGTAATTTCCTGTATCTCTAAAAATGTATAGTATATATGTACATATGTATTTAATTTAGGTATTTATGATAATACTAAGCTAATAACATGAGCCTCACTTTCTTTATCTGCTAAATTGGGCTAATAACTCCAGTATCACTAGACTGTTGTAAGAATTAATGAGAAAGTAAAAGTAAAGCACCAACACTATAGTAGCTATTAAAGGGAAGACATCTGCCTATCTGTCTATCTGTCCACACATGTCCGTCTATCCTTCCACATACCTCCCTCCCCAGCTCACTATCTGTGCATCACATTTGCGGACAGAATGGAAAGAGTCATAGACCAGACACCTGGGTTCCTGGCCTGAATCTATTACCAGTTCTACTGCTCTTGTCGTCTTCCCTGCCAGGTTCTGTGACCCTCATGCATAAATTCAGTATAACCCCTAAAACATCCAATATACCCCTAAAACGTCCAATACTCTCAGAGTCCATACAACTGATTGGATACCTCATCATTGTTACAGTATGCTGTCACCCTATGTGACAGCCACACTCAGTTTCCCAGAGCAACAGACCAAAGTAGAAAAATTATGTGCACTTCTGGCTCAATGACCCAGCTGGCTTGGTTGGCTGCACATTTTGGATACACGCTATAACTAGTCTGTTTAGTGGCTAATGAATTTCACAAGATGATTATTGTGGTTATATAAACTAACTTTCAAACAACTGGGACTATGTTGTTTTGGCATGAAAACTTGCTTTGAGTAAGCTAGGAGTACCAATCTCTATTTAAAATCTCTAGAAAGATTGAGAAAGGAGAGATCAGGGAAGGCAGAACCCTACTTGCATTAAAGTACTGCTTCTTTTTAAGCTTTCAAAATAACATTTGGAAATGGGTCTTCATATTTATCAACAATACAATGATGTGGCAAACATTTATTTAAACTCTCAGCAAGAAAAATATAGTAGAAACAGCAGAAACTTGGAAATCAGCTGGATGTGTTTTCAAACCCAGGCTCCACCCTAACTAGCAGTATAACTTTGGGCTATTAACCTAATGTCTTTGTACCTCAGTATCCTCAACTATAACATGAGAAGAATGGTATTTAACTCACAAGATGGTTATGGGAATTAAATGAAATAAAATGTGCAAGACATCTAACATAGTGCCTGTGTCTCAAAGTGCCTGAAAATCAACATGTGCAAAGCAGGCATCAGGAGTTTTTTCCTGCACACCTGCTGCTTGTAACCCAGCATTTCCTGCCCTACTGAACACCACGAGCCACCCAGCCGCACCTGCCCGAAGCACAAGAGTCATCCTTGACACCTTCCTGCTGCGCGTCCCCTCAGTTTCCTTCCTACCCACTGCATCGTGATGCCCGTTCCACTGACACATCTTCCAGATCCATCCACCACCCTTCATCTCCATGTCACCAGCTACCTTCATGCTCCCACCCTGTCATGTCTGCATTTGCTGTCCCACCTAAACTGTCCCCCTCACACCCACCCTGTACCCCCTCCAAGTGACTTTCTACAAAGTGGCTAAAGGGACCTTATAAAAAACAAATGTCAGCACATCGCTCCCAGCCTTGCAGCCCTTCAGGGATCCCTAATGCTCCTTTGATGAGACCAAGTTCCTCACTGTGGCTTTCAAGGCTCTGCCCAAGCTGGCTGGTGGCCACTTCTCCAGCCCCATCTCATCTCCACAACCTACCTTGTCCTCTGGGCTTCAGTACCGTTCCTCTTTCTCATGTTCCTTGAGGGTCCTGGCACTACCCTCCAGCCGCACAATCTGCACTTAAACTTGAGCATTCCTCTTTCCAGCCCCACAGAAGCCTTAAATCTGGAGACACCTGAGGCTACCCAGCCCTCTGTGCCTGCTTTCACAGCTCCTCGGGCTTTTCCTTCCTAGAATCTACCATCACTTGTAGTTAAGTGTCAGTGTGATTCTTTACTTGCTATTTGTAAACCCTATGGGAGGTTGGAATCATTTTGTTTTGTTCTTAGCATTGTTTTTCCTGATAGCTAACACATAGCCAGACACAAAGTAGATGTTCAATAAATATTTTTGGATAAATGAATACAAGCTCTCTCTCACCCATTGTTCTTTCTCTCCCTCCCTCCTTCCTTCCCTTTCTGAATGTCTGCTACATGCCAGGTACTCCATTTGGTATTATTAACATTGTTTTCCAAACTTGGTTTGAATGTTTCCAATAACATGGACATCCTAGTTCCTAAAATCCTCATTTGCAGACAGTTCTAATTGATATTAATTCTTCTTCAAAACAAAGCGAAATTATCCCTAATTTCCATCCCTTTGTTAATGTGGCTTATTTTTTATACCCCAAACCAGAAAAAACATTGGTATCCATGAAAACTCCTTGTATGTGTTTGTTAACTTGGGCCACCATCTAATCTAATCTAACAATAATCTAATTAGATTACTATTAACTTGGGCCACCATCTAATCTAATCTAATAATCTAATTAGATTATTATTAACTTGGGCCACCATCTAATCTCATCTAATGGTGAGATTTACACTCAGTTTGCATGGATCCTGCATCTTCAATGGCATGTCCATGGGAAGATAAAAAATAATCTATTTAAACATTCGCCTGACTTCAAAAAGATATGTTCAAAATCAGTATACCAGGATGAGAAAAAGAGAAACAAATATAACTGGAAGTTGGAGAAAAATTTAGTGCAATCATGGATTTATCACACTCTCTTGTCATTTTCTGTCAGATTATCTGTCTTTGCCACTAGATGCGTTTCTTGAAGGTAGGGTGCATGTTTTCATAGTGTATGTCCCTATCCCGGCACTTAAAAACAGTAGGTCTTCAATATATATTTGTTGAAAAAATAAAACACTAATGACTATAACAATAGCCCTGATTCTAAGTTGAATACCTAAAACTTTGTGTTCTGTTCTGGACTCTATACTTTTGCTGTCATGTGATCCAATGAAGTAATCTATAGCTTAAGACAAAACAATGTCTAGAATAGACTAAGTTTTTTACAAGTTGCAGAACGGTGTGATTCCACTTGAGTAAAAAAAAGAAATAAAGAAAGAAAGAAAGCATATGTGTATACAGATAAACACATGCATATGCCTAGTCATTGCCTGATAGGGCATCCGCAAACCCCTAACAGTGTCCTTCTTAGGAACGTGATTTCCCTAAGTGGTGCACAAAAACATATTTACTTTTATGCCCCCCATACAAAACCGTATAGTTTTTGGCTTGTTTGGGTTTGGTTTTTTCTTAATTTACAGTAAGTATATATTATTAATACTTTTGTAATTGAAGGAAACAACTCACAGAGGGCACAAATAGAAGAAAGCAATCATGGTTGATAAAGGTCTAGATCCCATGAGAAATGAGTAGCCCCTGAAAGAAATAGAGACATTCAGCCTAGAGAGTGCCAAGGCAGAACACATTAATAACTATCTTCAAACACTAACAGGGCTGTGGTCATGCAGAATGGAGCAGGCTGCCCTCTGCAGGGCAGAATGAGGATCACTGAACACGCAGAAGGTTTTCACAATGCAAATTTCAGCTCAACATAAGGAAAATTCTTTCCCATTTTTGAGCCCAACAGTAAAATGGGCTGCTTTGAAGTAGCCAGTGATGCATCACTAGAAGTAGAGGTCTCTGCAATGGAGTCTGTGAACAGAGTTCAGGAGTCAGTAAATCCCTATAATGGAGTTTAAAATTGTGTTGGTATATGCATTTTTCAGAGCAGTGGTTCTATAACTTGCTTCAACTTCCTGTAGGGTGGAGCAACACCAAATAAAGGAGAACTAATAGGACCTGAATGACTACTTATCATTACTGACATCAAAGAGATTCCACACTCTTGAAATTTTAATCATCTCATCTACACTAAATATGAAAAATTAGAAATAACGTAGTTCTGGAGTTTCTTGGTTCCTCTTCTATGCAAAGTATTTAATTTTTTAAATGAGTTATTACAGTTCACTAAGAGCAAGGACCATGTCTTATATACGGCTATATTTCTTCTATGTCAAGCACAGCGTCTTGTACAAAGTAGGTGCACGATAAATGTTAATGTATACATGAAGAATCAGACTTCCTTTTCACTGCTTGATGTAGTGATTACATTTCATCACTAAAGCAGAATTCTGTATAGGAATAGGTGATGGTATGGTGACGATGATGATGGTGGTAACTAAAATGTTATTGAGCGCTCACTATGTGTCAAGCATTTTATATGAAAAGCATGTGTAATACTTATAGCAACTACTGAAGGAAAATGAGGCTTAGATTTATTAAATAACTCATCAAGGTTATACAGCTACTATGTGTTTCAAACCAAGACAGATCAACTATAGCATCCGATCTCTTAACCTCTATGGAAAATTCTACTTAGGGAGCAAGATTATCTGGACTTTGTTCCCAACTCTGTCATAGCTGTATGAAGAATTTAGGCAAGGTTCTTCTCTGTCCTTTACTTTTCAAATCCGTTATGTTGAAAACATTATACTAGAACAATCTGGAAGGCAGTATAGAAAGTTCATGAAAAGCATGGACTGTGTTCATTCAGTATGAGCACATTTTACTCTACATGATTGACAATTATTATACCTGTTTTAAAATCCTTGTCTGCTACTTCTAACATTTCAGTTATCTTGGGGTTATCTCTATTTATTGCCTTGGGTATCTTCACATTGTCCTATTTGTTTGTGTGTCTATGTCTGGTAACTTTGCTAAGTATCCTATATATTGTACATAATAGTTTGTATGTGGATTCTGCTATGTTCCTCTGAATAATTGTTTTTGTTATTGTTGATTTTAGCAAACATTTAACTTCACCTTATTGAAACTCCATATTCTGCCTCCACTGCAGCAGGCAGCTGCTGAAATTGCTGTTCAATTCTTTTAGCCTTCACACTTGCACAGTTTGGGGGTCAGCCAGGTATTTGAGAGGAGTTTACCTGAAGAATTGGGGGTTTCCCCTATGGTGCTCTCCTCTCTACAATTTCCTTCCCCTGACTTCTCAGCTTCTCAAGTTGCCCCAAATTCTGTTTTCCAATTCCACATGCCAGTAAGATTTTAGGTTTTAGCCCACACAGCAGGGAAAAAAAAGTAAGTAAAAGCCATAAAAATACCAGAAAACTCATCCATTACCATTCCCTTCTTTCAAGTATAGAATCCCCTCTTCCCTCTAATTCTGCTCTTGTCTACTTTCCATTGTATTCACAGTTTGTGTTTATATATAATATATAAAATGTATTATGTAGAATTTATAATTGTTATCTAAGAAAGGGTTGGTCCAATAGGAGTTATTCCACCAAAAACATAGAATGTAAAGCCAGAGAGACCTGACCTAGTCCGTGGCTCTGACTCTCCCTTAGATATGAACATTCTTGCCATTGTACTAATAATGGATTACAAGTGACCTCAGCCCTTGGAAGCCTTTTTCTGCTACATTTTATCCCAATGCACAATCCATGTATTTTTATTTTCTAAGTGTGCTGTAACATGAAGAGATTGAGAAACATTGTCTTAAGCAAAGCTACTTCACCTCTTATATTATGGTTTGATATTCTATCCAACAGGGTTAATAATATCTACCTCAAAAGGTTATTATAAGGATTCGATAAGATAATGTAGGTAGTAATAGATAACATGTGAGACACTGAACACAGAGGTGTTCAGAAGAACCTGCACTAATGTTGTTGGTTTTTAAATTATCAGTAATTGTGAATGGCAATGTAACTATAATTGTTGATATAAATCATATCAATGATTATTAATGGCAACATAATTATAACTGACAGAAGTACCCTCAAATCACATGTAGCCATTCATAATTCCCTGTCCGTTCACCTTGTAAGCAAGGTGTGCCGGCTTGCTGGATTCCGGTACTTGGCTCCTTGCTATGCTTTGAATGTGTCCCCTGAAGTTCACGTGTTGGTAACTCAATCCCCAATGCAACACTGTTGGCAGGTGGGGCCTAATAAGAGGTGATCAGGTTATGAAGGCTCTGCCCTCACAAATCGATGGATGTCATCACAGGAGGATGGGGCTTGCTATAAAGGCAAGTTTGTCTCCCTCTTGTGCTCTTGAGCTCTCTTTACTTTCCACCTTCCACCATGGGATGATGAGCACGAAGGTCCTCACCAGATGCAGCCCCTCGACCTTGAACTTCCCCCAGCCTCCAGAATGCTGAGCCAAATAAATGATTTTCTTTATAAATTACCCAGCCTGTGGTACTATGCTATAACAACACAGGGAAGACCAAGACACTCCTCATGAACTGATCAGGATAATAACAGTGACAATTATAGCAACACTAGTTAACTTGTTTAAGTGCTTACCATTTCAGGTACTGCTCTAAGTGCTTTCTGTGTATTAACTTATTTAATCTTCAAATCAGTCCAAATGATGCAGATGTTATTATGTCTTCTTTACCAAAGAAGAAACTGAAAGTCAGATGAGTCAAATAACTTGCCCAAGCTCAAACAGCTAGGATATACTGGAGCTGAGGTTTGGATCCAGGTAATCTTTTACTAAGGTCTGCTTTCTCAACAACTGTGATTTGGAAGGTAAAGAAACAGAACTGCGAAAGCAAAAAGGTTAAACTGATTTATAACTAAAAGGGGCAGGAGGATGCATGGTGGAGAAAAACCTGGATCTGTACATGAGGAAGAGGGAGAAAGGAAAGAAAAAGCCCAGAAAGAACAAGTTTTGGAGAAAGAGTGCTAGGGAACCTGGGGTCCTTAAGTGAGACATTTGGAGATGAGCAGACTTGGGGAAGACGGATGAGACAAGAGTCTCTTTAGATATAGTGCCGTGCAACATGCACTGCACTCCTTCCTAGCTGGGTTTCAAGGCCTGTCATAAAGAGTTACATTTTTTTTTTAGTTCTTTTTTGGTATAGGGCATGAGATATTTTTAATTAATTTTTAAATGGATGAATATAAATTATATGTATTTATGGTGTACAACATGCTGTTCTGAAGTAGGTATACATAGTGGAATGGCTCCATCGAGCTGATGGACATATTGATTACATCACATACTTTTTTTTTTTTTGTAGTGACAACACTTAAAATCGAATCTCTTAGCAATTTTCAAAAATACATTATTATTAACTATTGTTGCCATGTTATACAATAGATCTCTTGAACTTGCTCCTCTTACCTAACTAGAATTTTGTATTCTATGACCAACATTTCCCCAACCACACCCCCCATCCCCACCGTCCCTGCTAACCACCATTCCACTCTCAACTTCTGTTTGTGCTAAACATGACATCATACTGACATTGGTTGGCTATCAGACAATGCAGCTTCAGACACTGGTGATACTGATGATAATGACTGCAAGGATGATAATGAGGCTCTTGAGGTATGGTGATAAAGGGGAGAAAATACAGGATTTCATGTTTAAATCCCAACTTTGACTCTTGGGAGTCGATTAACTAGTTGATTTTTTGGGCTAATTACTTAAACTGTCGGCGTAACAGTTGTCTTATCTGTGAAATGGGGATGATGTCTACATCACAGGCATATTGGTAGATAAAATGAAATAGTACATGGATGTGTAAAGTACCTAATACAGTGTCTGCTGTTCCAGGGGATCAAAAACTGTTAGTTCAATTTCCTTGTCCTTTCCCTTCTTTCTCAAACTCCCAAATCAAAACATTTGCTATGGGGAACAGCCACTGCCTTTTGGGAAGAACCACTGCCATAGTATTAGCACTTTGGTAAGTGGCCCAATCAAGTAAACAGCTATTAAATCCATTTATATTTCAACAGACCATACATGACACCCAGGCCAACAGAAGGAAAAGACAGAGTGATTAATGAAGACCCAGTAGCAGCCAGCCTGATGCCTCATGAGCAGCCACATGTTTGTTTATTCATCTATAATTTGTTTATTTTTCCTTTTGAGTCCCAAACTCAGAAGGGGCTGTCAGATGAGAAATTCAATCTGAAGTGACTCCCTAAGCACATTTATCCTGGGGCAGACCCTGGTTTATTTCAGGCTGACAGCTGGCACCTGTGGCCTGCAGTGAACCACTTCTCTGACACTGATGGAAAGAGACAGGTGGCAGGGCTGCCATCCAATGCCACATTTGATTGATAAAGTGATCTAAGTATCACAGGCACCGAGGATGTCATTAGCAATCACTGCTTCCCCTGTAGGAAGCACCCCACCGGCCAGGAAGGCAAGAAGGAACGTAGCCCTTGAGCATCTATAGATGCAGATGTGTGCATGTTTTTGTGTGGCCAGAGATAGTTCCCATCACTGTGGTGCCAAGAAAGAGCACTGGACCTAGAGTTCAGGGTTCAAAGCTGGGTTCACATCCCAACCAGGCCATTAACAAGCTACGGGCCAAGGGCAAACCATCAAGCATGAACCTCAGCTTGCACTCTTCTCATGGACCTTCTGTATCCTAACCAGTAAAACGTCACTTCCACAGGGAATCCTTCCCTGATTACCCCCCTCCCACTCCCACTCCCAGGCAAGTTTTGAACCCCTTAAAATACAATACATTAACACTTTGCATGCTGTTCATATCACATTTGTCGTCAGACAAGTGTTTGTTACGCATCGATTTCATGTCCATCTTCCCCATTAAACGGTAAGCTCCATGAGGGCAGAAACTGTACCTTTCTTGTCCAAGTTGCCCCCCAGTTCCCTGCACATCTATCTTCCCCAAGTCTTCTCATCCCAGCACAGCAGCTACCCTAAATGTCTCATCTCAAGTGCTCCGGACTCCCAAACACCTTCCTCCAAAACACTCATCCCTTTCCTGCCTTTTCTTATCCTTTCCCCTCCTCTTCTTTTACAGGTCCAGGCATCTTTCCATCAAGTATCCTTCTGCCCCTTTTAGTGTATATCAGTTTAAGGTTCTGGCTTCCCCAGTGCTGCTCCAAATTATAGTTGCTAAGAAAGTAGGCCTTGGTAGGAGATTACCTGGATTCAAACCTTGGCTTCAGCATTTCTTGCTTGTGTGACCTTGGGCAAGTGCTTTGACACATCGGCCTTTGCTCTTGTCCTCACGCTAAGCTAGTTCTCACTCACTATTCCCTTGCCTGGATGCTCCTCACCTGGCTCCTTAATCAGCTGGCTGCTTCCTAAGGTTCAAGTCAAATATGACTCCCCAGAAAGCTTTCCCTGAGCCCACCCCCTTCCCTTTCCATCACACTGTTGT
Source organism: Varecia variegata (assembly GCA_028533085.1). Lineage (NCBI taxonomy): Eukaryota > Metazoa > Chordata > Mammalia > Primates > Lemuridae > Varecia > Varecia variegata. The sequence goes on from CM052447.1 coordinate 16,641,691, forward strand.
TTTAAGTTACTTCCGTATCAGGTATTGCCAGCTGACATGAGCTCCTTTATCTCTGTCATCTATGTCTTCCCACAACATCGATGCTCCATGAGGGCAGTGACCACTCCTGACTTGTCAACCACACTAGCCCAGCCACAAGGACAGTACCTGGAAAGGACCAGACTTTCAACAAATAGCTTTTGAATAAATGAAGTAAATAATAAACTAATTAATGATTAAATGAATGAATGACAGAATGAACAAAAGTCACTAGGATGTGGTAAAGATTAAGTAAGGAAAGGTATGTAAAAACGCCCTGTAACAGCCAGGATTCTGAGTTGTAAGCAACAGAAACCAATCCTGGTTGAGTTAATCAGACAAGGAATCAATTCAAAGGTTATTAGTTGACTCAGAGTCACTGGGGGGATTCAAAACCTGCTAGGGACTTGGGGCCAGGTATATGGCCCCAAATCCAGTCACAGAATGATATGCTGAGAACATCACTTCTGCCACCATCCCCAAGCATTGGACATGGCACCTTGCATCAACAAGTTGTCTAGCTGTGAACACTGGATGCTGACGATACTGCTCTAGGAATCTTATCTTACAGCAAATCCTGTCAGAGATAGTTTCTCCAGGTCCCAGCCTCATCATGTCATTAGTCCACGGTTCAAGTCTGGAATACGTACAATCAAGTGGCAGACTGTAAGCCGTATGTCCACCTTATTCTAGCAGCCTGGGAAAAGCAAGCAACCAACATTTTCAGCTTCTGTAATAGAAGAAAGGCTGTGACACCCTGAATCATAGAGTGAGGAGTTTTCCTAAACACAAGAAAAAGGTTTAGAAGCTGAGCAGTCAAAACTGATGACAAATTTCCACTACAATGCTCAATAAATATTAACCACAAAACAATCCAATTACCAAGAGCTTCTCCCTTACAAAACAACTGACAGTCAAAATTGTTGAAAAGGGAAAGGCACAAACAAAAACTACTGCTTGATTCTTTAAAGCTGTACCACGTTGGAAACATACATTTGACAACTTTTTCATGAGTTATTCAGTTTGTCAGGTCGTTGGATATTAAATGTGCTTGAGTATTGATTTAAGGGAACTCCTGTCCTGCATAGTTCAGTGTTACGCAAAAAAAGATCGTTAAGGAAGCTTCTTGCAGACACAGCTCTGGGGATGTGAGCTCGATGCCAAATAAGCCGGGCCATTTTCATGGCTTGCTGGTCTGCAAGGAAAAGAAATCCTCAACTGCTCTCCCAAAATGCAGATGTCAAATACTGTTTACTGAGACAGCTGCTGACTTAATAGGGCTCTTCACTCAGCAATACTCTCTAACATGAGTTGGTGATTTGGCTTGGGGACCCACACAGTATCATCTGATAATGTCTCAATGGGATTATCAATCAAGGCGCCCATCCACATCTAACCAAGCTTGATCAGTTATTGTCTCTGCAATTTGAATCTTGACAGTTACCATAAAAGGACAGAAAACAACAGGAGACGATGCTCCCAATGGCAGTGTCCTAAAGTTCTTGGAACCTCGACCATGACTTCATTCTAATTTCCATTCTTGTTGAGCTTGGTTCTTAGATTTTCCCTAATTCTGTGAGTATTTCACACAGCCAGGGTCAGGTTCTGCTGCTTGCAATCAGTGAGCTTTCACCGACACAGTATGCTCTGCAGATAACCCGAGGATGACTGATAGAATAATATTAGTGACTAAAGTTTAATTAAATACTGATTACCTCACAGGCCTTGGGGCAAATGCTTTATAGGCATCGTGTCATTTTAATCCTCACAAACCTTCAAGAGAGGTATACATTTTGTGTCTATTTTGCAGCTAAGAAAGTTGCAGCTTAGAATGGTTAAATTGCCTACCCAAGGATGCACTCAGAAGTGCCAAAGCCGTCAGTTCCATCTTAAACCAAAACCTATGCACTTGATCACTGTGCACTAGACAATAAGAATGGGATTCATTAATTCACTCATCCATTCAATAATTAATAACTAAACATTTATATTATGCCAGGTTCTGTTCTAAAAGCCGGAGGGATGATGGAGAAAGACCAAGAAGATTCTCTATGCTCGTGGAGTTACATTTCAGTGGTGGAAATGAACAATAAACAATTAAACATTGCACTTTCTGATAGTAAGTACAAAGCAAAGAACTGAGGAAGGATAAGGAGATAGAGTGGGATAGCACTGGTATTAATATCTGGTAAAATAGTCAGAAACCATGCAAACACCTGGAACAGAGCACTGGAGACAGAAAAAAAAAAAAAATGTGTTATCCTCCCTGAGGCAGGAGTGAGCTAGATGTGTTTGAAAAGCAAGAAGACCTCCATGGCCAGAGTGAAGAAAGAAAGTTAAGAGGGGGAGAAACTAAAGTCAAAGTGACAGGCAGAGGCCAGATGGTATCGGAACTCTGGGGTCTGGACTCTAGTTGCAGCTCTGTCTCCAACAGTGGTTTGTCCTAAGGAAACTCACGAAGCCTCTCTGTGTTGTTTCCTTATTTGTGAAATCAAAGTGTAGGAGAAGTAAGAGCAGGGGACCTGAAAGGTCTTTCCCAGCCCTTATATCCCGTAATGAGATAAAGAATATGATGGATGGCAAGGAAAAGGCAAAACTGAATAATACATCCAGCCTCTCATAGTGGTCACCTTGAACGTCTCCACCCGTTTGCAAATGAGTCAGTGTGACGGTTTATAAATAAAAGTACTCTTTCCAACTACTGTAGGCCCATCTCATAACTGTTTCATCATTCATTTAATACAAGGAGATAAACCAAAAGCTCCTGACGCTTAAATCAAGGAAATTAAAAACATTTTGAAAGTAAGTGAAATGTCCCACCACACTGGTGAAACATTTTGATCTGATGAAAGCCCTGTGCGAGATATTTACTAGATATTTCTATTTATCAAATCTTTCCAGAACAATAAATCCTAGAAGTAGCTACTTTGAGAGTAAGTGGATCAAATTATCTTTGAACTAAAACAAGTCAAAGTAGTGCATGAAATTGTGTCAAATGAAATTGTCCAATTTCAGTAATACATGAAATTGTGTCACATGAAATTGTCCAATTTCAGTAATACATGAAATTGTGTCACATGCATGCTGCATGCACTAATACATGAAATGTGTCACATTTGTCACATTCTACATTACATACAGAATATAAAGCTAATCTAAATATATTTCTTATGATTACCTCCAGCGATATGAAATTTACCTAGGAGCATACCTTTGGATGTCAACTCTTTGATAAGCAGACGCCCAGATAATGTCCGGAAGTCAAGCTTGCACCCAGTGTATTCAAGTTCAAGAAAATCTATTCATTCCTTCAAGAAACACTTCAGGAAGAAAGTCTTTAGTTAGAAAATAATTACTCCATTAAATATGTGAATGAGAAGTGAGCGAAGTGCTACAGTAAAATAGTATAGTGTTGTGGGAATATATGAGAGGCTGGCCAAGCTATTATACTATTGACTCAACCTGGGGAGGAAGTGACTTGCTCTATGGTATGAATGTTTGTCCCACCACCAAATTCATGTGTTAAAATCCTAACCCCCAAGGTGGGTTACTAAGACACAAGGCCTACTCACTATTAAATTGCAACTAACTGATGAGCACACATGTGCACAGAGGGAAGTAAAACCCAATGGAAATCAAGCAAGGGGAGGAGGGAGGATGGGATGGGTGAAAACCTACCTAATGGGTACAACAGATGCTATTTGGGTGACAGGCACACTTATAACCATGAGTCAAGCCTTACAGAAATGATTCATGTAAACAAAAAGACTTATACCCCCATAACAACTTGGAATAAAAAAAGACAATGATTCGGGGGTAAATCATATTTTTGAGAAGTTTAAATAAAAAAGGAGGTAAGGGCTTTGGGAAGTGACTGGGTCACGGAGGTGGAGCCCGCATGGATGGGATTAGCGCTCTTTCAAAAGAGGCCAGAATGGGACACCTCATACCATACACCATGCGAGGACACAGTGAGAAGGCATCATCTATGAACCAGAAAGTGGGCTCTTACCAGATGTCACATCTGCGGGTGCCTTGGACTTTCCATCCTCTAGGACTGTGAGAAAGAAATTACTGTTATTTATAAGCTACCAGCTGCTACCAAACAGACTAAGACAACTTGCAGAAGGACAGACAGACACTAAGTGGCCAGGGACAAATCTGAGCCCAGGCTTTCTGATTTTGAAGCTATACATCATCCTGTCAAATGAAATGCTAAGAATAGCTAACATACTTCCAGACTTAATTTAACCTGGAATTTATTCAGTGACAAAACGCTACTAATACTTGCTTATGTTAATTAGGAAAATGTATTATTGAGATGCCGGAAACACAAGTTCAGCACAACTGGATCATATTGTTTAATTTCTTTAATAACTCCCAAGCACTTAAAAACCCCACAACTTTTAATCCTTATAAAGAAACAATTGTATAAGTGACATTAAATGCAGATTAACTTGCAAAGGATTTGCAATATTTCTGGTGCATGTGTAACTGAGGCTATTTAGGTTGAAATGTATTCACAGTCAAGTGTTTATGATGTTTCAGTAAAAAATGGAAAAAATAATCTACTAAGATGTTGAAGCAATTTTGACCAAAATAGTTATTTGAATGGTTTTTACTTCTACTTTCTTATAACCCCCCATGGAACTCAGAATATGGAGGCATATAATAATAAGTTTTATTCACTGAAAATAACCAAAAAAGCATTATCCTTTTAAAATGCTTTCAAAAAGCTAAAAAGAATATGAGTTTTTCTTTTCTTCAGTTTTTAGTAATTTTACCTTTTCTGTGACTTGCTTCGAATACCATATGATTATTCAGTTTAGCGACATATTCCATCACCATATAAAAAAATACACATGCAACCATTTGTAAATGTTAAGCTATTCTAACCATCAGGGAAGATCACAGTGATTTGGCAATGATAAACGAGAAGAAAGGAGGAAAATAAAAATGAGTAACTCTCGACTTGTAACTTCAAAACAAGATTATATAAGGCTTCACATAAACCCTGATACGAATGCCAGGGATTATGACTACTATGATCATTCTCACTCGAATGTGACCTTTCACCTCAAAGTCATTCCAAGTAATGAGGGAAAAAGTACTTCAGTACTAAAAAGTTTTTAGTGATTCTCAATAGTTACAGGTATGAACAGAATCCGATAATGGGAAATTATGTGAATTGGAAAGTACTGTTCAGATCATCTACTCCAATTTCCTAAATCATGGTATTTGAGAAAAGCATTCATTTTAGACTATCATAATAAATGCAAAATAGAACTTATTATTTTGAATCCATGAACTAAAGCATGACCCCACTCTCAGGCCTCCACAGGTACCTTAACACCTGGGTCCGCCCCATTCTTTGAAGATGAGGCTCACTGACTCAAATAAGAGAGTGCTCAAAAGACCATTCACATTAACCATAATAATCCAACAGCATCACAGAACCTACTGGGTGTTTTTCTATCTCATTTCCTCTCTTGATATCCTCTAGCCACAGAAAATGCATCTTAGCTCCACAGTATGCTCAGTGGGTTAGGCAAACTCCTTTCACTTCAGCTGTTGATGTTGTCCAATCCATTCATCTCAGACTCTCTCCATCTGAGTTATACATATACATTGTATAAGCATACCCCACTAAGAACAACTCATCATCACTTTCTTCGGCAAAGAACTCTTCAAATTGTACAGAGGGGCTTTCTAGGTATCAGACATTTGCTACATGGTAAGAGAAATATAATGATAAATAAAGGAATGCAAGAATTTATTATGCTCAAGAAGTTTTCTAACTTTGGCAAGAGGGATGGAGAGTTGAAAAGGGCGTAGGGAAGATGTATGGACCACATGCCCTCAACACAAAGTGAGGGCATACCATGGTGGTGTCAGCAAAATACTAATCAACGTGACAGAGCAAGAAGTTCAATCTGTAGGACCCTGGACATTTTGTATAGAGGATACCTTTGGGCTTTAAAAGACATACAGATTTTTTTCTGATGGAGAAGGGAGAGAAGGAAATTTTGAAGAGAGAACAAACAAAGTAAACGTAAGTGCACGGTGAATATGGGAAATGGAGTAGAAATAGTATATACTCAGGCAGCATAGTAGGTACACAAAAAACCATTTGCTGAATGAATGACCATTAGGGTAAAGGCTACAGAGCAATGAGTTGGGGGTAAATGAAAACAGGAAATGAGGTTGAGAGCAATAAAAAAGAGCACTGAAGTCCTTGCTACGAAGTGGAAACTACATCCATCATGGAAGCAATCAGAGCCATCCAAAGTTCCACAAAGGGAAGGAATCCAGATGTGCGTTTTAGAAAGATAACTTAGGGAACAATATGGGTGTGGATGGAATAGAAGAGATTAGTGAAGGAGGCAATGTCAAGAACTGAGCTACGTTAAGAGTTGAGGCTAAATACGATGTGTAAATGAAATAGAGCAATGGCGGAAGGCAAAAGAAATGGGAATTTGGAAGGGAATTATGAGGTTAAATTGCCAAGTTTCTGAGAAATGATATGGGAGATAGAGAAAGGGAGAATAAAAATTTCCTCTTTTCTGAATCATTGAGTTCATACAAAAGCATTCACTGAGATAAGGAGTTCCTGCCATTCCACTGGAGGTGCCCTCCCATTCAAACCACGGAGCAAGCGCATAGTGTGCTAAGCACTGGAGATGATCTGGTAAAGAGAAAAATCGGGCAAAGTTCCAGCCACATGGGACAAGGCAAACTACAGATCATGTCAACTGAAGATCAGCATTTCAAGTTTGAGAATAAAAGTATTTACAGTGATTAAAAACAGAAAAGAAATTAAAAGATGTAATGAATTAGAATTAGAAGGTCATCACTCTAGGGATTAGAATTAGAAAAGGGAAAGATTTTACTGTTTGCTTTAAGCCCTTCTGTAGTGTTTGACATTAAAATACGCAAATTTTTATCAACATTTAAAAAATAAGTAAACATTAAAAAGTAATTAAACATACGTGCAAAGTTCAACAGAGACCACCCCCAATGCAATCCTAAAAGGATTCAGAATATAAAAGGGATGCATATATATTTAAAGATGTCCTTGAAGACGCTTGCTTTTAGATGTTGCACAAAATATGCTTAGTTTATTGTCCTTAATGTTGCTGGAAAAAAAATCAAAGAGAGACAAAATCTAATTGTTAAGTTTTTTTTCTTTACTTGTTATTGAATATGAGAACACAAAGACATTCATATTTTCTTTCACATGTATGCTATGTTTTTCTTTCTTTTCTTTAAAAGAATAGAGACAAACCACATTTTATTTGCTATAAATCAAGATTCAACTGATTGATACAGAATGCCATCCAAACTTGATATCCTCCGTTGGAGAAGCAACTCAACTTCTGCATGTATTATTCATTTAAAAAGCCATTATGACAAAGGTACGTTTCCCTATAACTTCTATATTAAACAAAGAAAGCCACCTAGGGTGTGAGGCATCAAAAAATAGATACATTCCTTTTTTTTCCCCAAGCTCCTTGATGGCAAGGATCATGAATTACTATTTGGGAAGAGCACAAATTATTCACAATTGCCTCCTTATGCCTATTTTGCAGATACGAGATTTCATTCTACAATGCTGCAGACCTCTTTTTTCCATTTCTTTTATTATTTTTCAATTAACGTGCATTTTTTCTAATCACAAAAGTAATACAAGTTCAAAGCAGAAAAATTAGAAACTATAAAAAATTAAGAAAATGCAAAAAGCACTGAGAAAGAAAAAAGAGCAGCCTCTGACGCTCAGAAGTCAGCATGTCACTCACACCTGACCATGTTACTCTCCTATTGGATATAAATCATCTTACAAAATACCAACTTTAGGTAAGATCACTCTGAGACCATGATAAAATGACACAAAGCAAGGCCACTTCATAGTTTTGTCTAAACACAAACAATAACAAGGTCACTGTGCCTTCCGTGAAATATCAAACACTCCCTCTCTCACCCAAAATGTATGACTGCTACTTCTTTACCCATTATAGCTCTATCCTCACCCTAGTCTGCCTTCCCTATAAATAAGGTTTATTAAGATGACCAGTCATAGAACTTTCCCCATTTTCTTATAGCATTCAATCTAGAGCAAATCCCTGCTTCCTTAAAGCATTTCGCAGTCACCCAAGCAAAGCCCAAACCCTAAAATAGGTCCTTCCTGACACCTTTTGCTGAGACACTCATGCTTCTCCAGGGTGTGTGTCCTCCCTGGTTGCAACTTATCCAACGACAGATCTTCTTCAGTTGTCTTTGTCTAGAAGGGACTGACAATACCTATGATAGTATCGCTATCATATTGCAGTGCATGTCAGCCCTTTGTACTCTGACACAGAAAATAGCTAACAATAACTAACACTTATTGAGTGATTATTCTCTGGTCACCATGCTAAGTGCTTTACTCACATTAACTAACTTAATCCTCAACACAAATCTAAGAAATACATACTATTATATTTCTATTTTAGAAATGAGAGACAGAAATATAAAGTAGTTACATGTTTTAAATTGAGGATTCTCAACCATGGCAAGAGTGACATTTTGGACTGGATAATTCTTTGGTGTGGTGAGCTGTCCTGTGCATTATAGGACATTTGACAGCATCCCTGACCTCTATCCACTAGACGCCAGAAGCATGTCCCCCCTTCCCTGGCTGTAAAAACCCAAAGTGTCTCCAGACATTGGCAAGGTATCTTGGAGGCAAAATCATTCCCAGTTGAGAACTGCTCCTTTAAATGATTGAGATCATACTGTACATAATTTTATTTCTAGTGTTTTGATTTGAGATTTTATTATAAATGTCTTCCCACCATTAATATTTAAAAATAAAATTTTTAGGAACAAATGTTAATAGGTACAGAAATGTATATACCTCAATTTATTTAAACACTCCCCACCATAAAATATTTCCTTTGTTTTCAACTTTTTGCTATTGAATATAATTCCACAAGGAATATCTTTGCACACAAATTATTTTCTATTTTTTCTGATTTTGCTCCTTAAACTCAATTACTATATAATAGAAAAAGGAATTATTGGACCACAGGGTATCTTTTTTTTTTAGAAAAATAATATATTCTTTTACTTTATTCAATTTGTTCCACTAATATAATTAAACAAGATATATGTTTCTCTTCTAACTCTTTGAACAACCTAATTAAGTTTCATTACTATTCTTCTGCTAAAGTATTTGTTAGCTCAATCTTTGGTGACTCAGAGAGGACTGTATTTGGAACCAAAGTCCTACATCCACAACCACAGGTAGCAAAAATAGAGAGAGAATGGAGTGAAGTGGTTGGAAAATGAGGCCTAAGAGATTGTCAACAACAAACGTATGAAGAATCTTCCATGCTAGATATCCTGGGTTGAAGAATGTCCCCCAAATTGAGGCTCTACCCAGAACCTCAAAATATGACTTTCTTTGGAAATATTGTCTTTGTGGATGTAAGTTGTTAAGATGAGGTCCTACTGGGTTACAGTGGGCCCGAGTCCAATAAGAAGAAGGAAGTTGAGACACACAGACAAGCCGCCATGTGAAGACACAGACACACACAGAGAGAAGGCGGTCATGTGAAAACGGAGGCAGAGACTGGAGTGATGCTGTCACAAGCCAAGGAATGCCAAGGATTGACAACTACAGAAGCTAGGACAAGGCACGAATATGAAAAATTGCTCAACATCTCTAATCATCAGAGAAATGCAAATCAAAACCACAAGGAGATATCACCTAACTCCAGTGAGAATGGCTTTTATCAAAAAGTCCCAAAACAACAAATTTTGGCGTGGATACGGAGAGATAGGAACACTCTCATACACTGCTGGTGGGACTGCAAACTAGTACAAACTTTGTGGAAAGTAATACGGAGATTCCTCAAAGAACTCAAAGCAGAACTACCATTTGATCCAGCAATCCCATTACTGGGCATCTACCCAAAGGAACAAAAGACATTCTATAATAAAGACATCTGCACTAGAATGTTTATAGCAACACAATTCACAATTGCAAAGATGTGGAAACAACCCAAGTGCCCATCAGTACATGAGTGGATTAATAGAATGTGGTATATGTAGACCATGGAGTTCTACTCAGCCACAAAAAACCATGGCGATCTAGCACCTCTTGTATTATCTTAGATAGAGCTGGAGCCCATTCTACTAAGTGAAGTATCTCAAGAATGGAAAAACAAGCCCCACATGTACTCACCACCAAATTGGTATTAACTGACTTAACTGACCAACACTTAAGCGCACACATAGTAGTAACATTCATCGGGTGCCAGGCAGGTGGGAGGGGGGAGGAGGGGATGGGTTTATTCACACCTAATGAGTGCAGTGCACACCGTCTGGGGGATGAACATGCTTGAAGCTCTGATTCTGGTGGGGCAAAGGTAATATATGTAACCAAAACATTTGCACCCCCAAAATATGCTGAAATTAAAAAAAAAAAAAGAGATATTCAGACCCAGGGAGCAGAATAAGTTACACTTGGGCACTCCACTAGTACACTAGTATTGTTTGAAATTGTATATTTTTAACTCCAAACTTACTGTTCTTTCTACTACTCTACTTTGCCTCTGTTGGCTTTCTGCCTGCTGCACATTTTCATGTTTCATTTTCCCAACTCAATGTGTTTTAGAAACTATAAGGTTATATGTGAAAAAAATAATTGTCAGCTCACTAGTTAAAACTCCCTACCGGGGGGAAAAAAAGCACAAAATGTTCAAATAAAGGGCACTAAACAAATACTAAGTGTTCTTGGTAAAGAAATATTGCTTGCATTAGCCAAATCTGTTTGTCCAATTCCCCCAATTCCTTTTCTTGCTTCTCTGTAACTCTATTTGAAAATGTAATGACATTCCTCCGTCTGCAGTGGCTGTCACATTAACATATTGAGCGAGCAATGGTTTTTCCAAGGGCCTTGTGTGGAAATGTCCATTCACAAGGAGCCTATTATGTAAAAAGCATGACATAAATAATTATGAATGTCCAGCATTGCCATTTTCCGGCTCCCTTTGTTGAAGTGAGAAATCAGTCTTCCGGGTTCGGCATCTGACAACTTTTCGTCTTAACCGTTAGACACAAGATCAGGGCTCCACTGATGTGCTGGGAAAGCACAGCAAGGTACGTCCACACATTTGTCTCTAAAGCTTTTCCATAATGCCCCATCAGTGAAATCTGAACATACACACCCGAGATATGTACTTTTTGGTAAATTACACACATATTATTTTATTCATATTATGAACTTGAGAAAACATATAAAAGTTAAAGGACAAAGCTTAAAATATATGAATACAAATCTCTTAATATTTTCCTGCAGTGCCTGATTAGTCTTGCCCACCTTCGTGGAGTGTCAATACCTGATATTTGAGGCCATAGTTCTATCACATCAAGGATATTCACTGTTAATAGTGGAGAGCATCATCTTCTTGTGCCCCATCCTGTCTCAGATAGTAACCATGTTTCATGCTGCATAGTTATGCTAACAGGACTCATCAAAAAATCGATCTACTCACCATTGCACACATTTGTTCATTACCCATTGGAGCACTGGGGCATTGTCTCATGTCCCAGTTTTTCAGTGCGCATTGATTGGGCTGGAGCTTCTGGTGATTTATGGGTCTTCCCAGATGAAGTAGTCAACCTCAAATACCCTCTTTCTCTATTTACTTTTCTTTTGGGGCTAAACATGTGCAGTTTTTAAAGTACTTGCAAGCTTTTGCACCAAAATACTTGCACCAGCAGGGGAGAGGAAATAAGTGTCCCTGAAGTCTGGGAATACACCCTGAGAGGTAATGCTAAAAATTACCCACACGCATAGAAACCTTCTCTGAAGCTGCTAGGGAATATTTATCAAATATAATTTCATAAAATACAAAATTCCTTTGAAGTTTCACTTTTACTTGCATTTTGTATTCTGTTAAGCCTTTTTTTTAATTTTAATACAAAAAATGTTTTAAAGTCATGGATAATGAAGGTCTTCAGGGAGACAGTCCACATTTACCCTGCCACTGTGGGTATCGGCATAACACCCAGGAATCTGCTCAGCCAGAAACTGGAGAGTGAGGGCTGTGGAATGAATTGGGAGGTGGGGTTTCAGCCAAGGCCCTGCCGTGGTGTTCACTGTCCAACTGCAAGACTTTGGAAAGTCCCTTAACGTCTCTAAATTTCATCTGATGGTATCGAGAGACAATTCATGTCTGCCAACACTGTTCCTTCTAAGTCACCTCAACGATCTTATCTTGTAAACATGGGACATTAAAACTCAATGCAGCCCTAGCAATCATCAGACATCTTAAGGATAACAAGTACTCACCATCAAATTGGTATTAACTGATCAACACTTAAGTGCACATATAGCAATAACATTCATCGGGCGTTGGGCAGATGGGAGGGGGCAGGAGGGGATGGGTATATTCACACCTAATGGGTACGGTGCGCACCATCTGGGGGATGGACACACTTGAAGCTCTGACTCGGGTGGGGCAAAGGCAATATATGTAGCCTAAACATCTGTACTCCCATAATATGCTGAAATAAAAAAAAAATTTAAAAAGACATTTTAAGGATAAAGAAATAGAGGGTTAGAAGGGTTGACCACCACCCAAAGTCACAGAGCTAGTATTTTCAAACACTAGGAATAATGAGTTTGATTTGAGAAGAAAAATTATTTCAAAAAAGAAATTAATTTTCCCCGAAAACCCTCACTATACCAAGAATAGAACCTGGGCCTCAAGTGCAAGTCCACTGCCCTTTCCAGAGGGAATGTCTCCAGTCCTTACACATAGTAGGTGGGTAAAGCATGCTGATTAAAACGAAAGAATCTCTTCTAGCTGAGGGATGAATTAGAAGCTACTCTCAATGGCACTCTTATTACTGTCTTTTTTTAAGCCTAACGTGTCCAGTGAGTATTGTCTGATGGCTTCAGAGAGCGTTTGTTTGAGTTGGGGGGTATTTTTCAGCACTGCCTGTGACTACGGAGAGTTTCAATCAAACACTGTCTGTTGAGATGACTGACACTTATTATTTAGTTCTCAAAGTGCTGCTTTTGACCCGAGTTTAGGTTTCTTTGTAGTTTTAAGCAGCTAAAATCCTCAGAGGCTTTGCACTCCATCTGTGTTTGGACCTGAGCCTCCACTGCCTCTTCAACCCCCTCACCCAACCTCTTCCCCTCTGCAGACTCCCAGCCCACCACCCCTCTGTGGCTCCCCCGTCAGCACTCACACATGCCCAAGCCTTTAAGGCCAAGCACCTTCCATCCTGTGTGACTTCTCTGGGGCACCCCACCCCAATTCTTTAAGAGCTACACCTCTTGATGGAGTCATCTGCGTGCGCGGTGTCCCACTTGCTCATTTCCTGTTTTCTCTTTACCTGCTAAACTCTGGCTTCTGCCTCTAGAGCTCCACAAAACTGTCCTCCTTCAAATTACTACTGATCTCTTTATCAAGAGATATCAAACTACAAGTGACATCTTTGAGGCCCCCCTGCAACCCTGGACACTGTTGATGTGCCATTCTTCCTTGGCTTCTACGATCCATCTCCCTTGAGTTTCCAACCTAAGTAGACACATTGTCTTGTCCTGGGCTCCTCTTTCTTACCTTTCCATTACGTTTGGGTATTGCCTGAGGTTCTGCTCTAGTCCTGCTTCTCTTTTCACTGTTATCACACCCATTGCTTAGTATTCTTCTACACGGTAATGAATGCCAAGTCTGTCTCTCCAACCAGACCCAAGTGTAAAATGCCTCTTAGATATTTTCGCTCACTACAGAGTGGTAGGTTCTCTGGTGCTCCAGCCGGGTCCCTTCCTCAGGGCCAGCCTCCCCATCGCACTGTCCTCTAGCTGCATGGAACATAGCTGCTCACTGCTGACAGCTATGTCCCTCAGTGGAAACTGCTCTCCCCCTGACAATTGCACCACCCAAGGGTATGACCCCTTCCAGCAAATGACTGACTACTGAATGTGGGGATATAAAGGCCAAGCCCTCTTCCCTCGATTTTCAGTACTCTGAAGTGCCATCCAGAGCTTCCATTTAGGTCTAGTTGTCATCTCAGTTGGAACTGCATTTTGGGTCTGCTTTTTTCTTTGCCAATTCCTTCCTTTCTCACTTTTCAATAGGACTGTCTCCTTGAGAACTCCCCAATAAATCTGCATTCAACTCTCCATCTCAGAGTCTCCATCTCAGGGAACCACAAAAAAACTCATCACCTTCCCCAGAAACTCTTCTTCCTCCTTTTTCTTCCCCACTATTCATGATCTCAGGAAACACCAGCATCATCCTCCTACTTGCTCAAGTCAGATATCTGGAAGTCAACCTTGGCTTCTTCCCCACTCATCAGCCACTCACTGAGTCTTGTCAATTCAATTCTACCTCCTAAACAGCTTTCAGATTAACCCTCTTTTCTCTGTTTTTATTGCAACTTTCTCAGTTCAAGAAAATACCTTCTCTTCCAAGACTATTGCAGTGCATACCAACCAGGAAGCCAGGGCTAGGTGCTGATCATCTCATTGCTAGGGTGTCTCAGTGGGGTGTCTGAGGCAGCCAGGACACGTCATTCATTGCTTCTATCAAAGAATAATCTCTTCCAGGATTTTAAATTACCATGCATGTCCTTCAATGTGTCATGTATAATAATATTATCATTTTCTACAAATGCCCTGCTGTAAGAAAGGCTGGAAACATTGCTATTGCCACTAGATCCCACTTGGTCACCCTGCCATGTTTTTCTCCTCCCCTGTACTAGCTGGTAATCTCCTTGAAGACAGGAATGCTTTACTTTCTGTCTTTCTGTTTCCCAATGTTCAGCCTAAGGCTAGCATACAGTAGGCACTCACCAAATATTTGTTGAATGAATAAATAAATGAGTTGATCCATCTTTCAAAAGAAGAAATGAATCAAAGATAAAAGAAAGAAAGGCAATAGTGAAAATAGGGAAAGGAAAGGAAACCAGTTTTTCATCCTTCCGAGAATCTTGTCCCTGGTGTTGAATTGATTGCCATGAATGATCTATTGTAGCAGGCGACAGGGATGTTGGCAAAGTTCTGGGGAACAAGGTTTTAAACTATAACCACATTTTCTTATTTTGTCTCTTTTAGTTTGTAATCTCCAAAGCAGCTTTTAATACCAGTTTTTGTAGTGAAGTAGTCACCCAACAGAGAAGAATCAATAAATACTAATTAATGATAATAATTAAGGAGGAATAAGTAGGTGGAAGACTAAACTAGAATGACTAAGTAGATTTCATCTCAGGCAAACCTCTCTCTGGAAAAGAAGTTTTATACCGTTGGTTCTGCCTGTTGCATTGTAATTCTTCTCTGTAGTGGAAAAACTTTTCCAATAAGTGGAAAAACAGATGTTCACGTCCTCGCTCAATCATGTACCAGCAGTGTGACCTTGGGGAAGGCATTTAACCTCTCTGACTTGCAGATCTTTGTAAGAAGAAAGGATTGGACTAGCTGATATTCATATCCACTTTTAGCTCTCAAATTCTACTCTGTTCTGCCCTTTGTTATTTTTAGCTTTCTTGATGCCTGTCAATCCAGTGCTTTCTGCAAACTGGATAATGAACTCAAACTGGCTGGTGTTTTATTAGAGTCAGCTAAAAATAAACTTTAAAGCAGGGACCAGGAAACCGCACCATGGAAACGATGCCTATCAACAAACCATTTTCAACCTCCTTCTCCTTTACCTCCTAAAGTGTGTGCTTCAAAGAGGAAAGAGATGACGAGCGGACACACAGACTTATTTACTAAGATGACATATGGAAGAGAAGGGAGAAGACAAAACATGGACATTTACACAACTGTTGACTGCTAGGGATTACACAGAAGGGAAGTCTGAGAGTAACTGGATCTGACATGGAAATGCAGTGGCCATTGGCAGGCACTAATTGGATCTGTGCAATGATCTCTCTCCTATTGCCCTGGTTCAATTAGGAGGAAAAAAAATCTGACTACATGATGAGGCAGAGAGGGCAAGTTTGGTGTCCTAGAAGCATGAGGCCCCATGATTTCCTGGCTAGGAAATATATCACTATTCCCATTTTGGGAAATGGCTCTATCACTTTGCCCATTTTTAAAATCTATTCTGGTGATCTTCATCTATTGGCTAGTTTTCAGAAGACCATTGTGACTATTTTTTCTCTTGTCTAAAGGAAAGAGATATTCATATCAGGACCTTAATCTCATGAGCTGATAGATTTTCCATTCTTTTGAGGAGGGTAGAATATGAAAGAGAATCATCTGAATAAGAAATTGGACCATTTGTAGTATTTGGCCATCCAGCGAATTTCTCGAAGCATCACAGATCAGGAAGCACAGTATGAGTTAGAGATCAAGAGAAATAGAGCCAAAAAACATAATACAAACATATGCTCTTCCTAACAAGGTAAATGAAACCATTAACTCCTGCTTCGAGGGAATTCTCTCCTGTGACCAGATCCACTAAAAGAAGCCAAAAGGCTCTTTGAAAAATAATTTTTTTTTTTTTTTTTTTTTTTTTTTATCAGTGGTTACATTAGAACAGCCCTGACTCTGGAAGTTAAAAAAAAAAAAAAACATAGCTGGTCCAAAGGTAGTAAGTGATCTCAATTGATTGTTCACAGTCAATTACAGATCGAACTCCTTGTTTTACTCTTTCCCTGCTTCTCACTACTACACTTGACTAGTCTGTTAAAAAAGAAAGAAAAAAGATTCTTTTTTGGAACAAAATTTCACAGCCCACATTTGTAGAGGTGGGAATTCTTGGCAATGTTTACACTAGAGTGGGCCCTCTGCTACCAGAGCAGGGTGTGTTTTTTCCTGAGAAGCTGTCTTTCTTCCTGGTATCTTGGTATTCCTAAGAGAACATTCCTAGGGACATTTTATTATTTACTAAGTCTACTTTGCAGTTGGCTAGGCTGCAGGTGATGTTTCCATTGAAAACTCATTCTTTAATTCTCAAGCCCCAATTCTCAACTTTACTCAATAACACCAAAGTATTAACAACATCTAATATGAATAGCTAGCATCAAATTACCTACATGCTACGGGCCAGATCCCATGTCAGATGTTTGGCATCCAACCGACTATGCATTCAGTCCTCACCACTGCCCTACCAGGTCGGTACGTACTACCATCAACCTCATTTAAGGTTGCAGGAAGCAACCGAGGCAGGCCCTCACAAACTCAGAACTATTCACCCACAGGAAATTGATGCAATCCCTTTCAGGCAGCAGTGAGCGACATCATCCTCCATTCGGTCCTGATCACATGGAGTCAGAGGTGAGAAGTGCAACCAAACATCAGTGACACTGAAGAGTGGCGCATGTCTGGGACGGCAGAAGAGAAAGTAAGGACTAGAATATGAAATTCAAATGCAAGAAGCCTTTGATGGATAATGACTGGTTTTACTTTCACTGGATCAGACTTAAAAATGCTCAACACGTATGTACTTTTTAACAAGACACGGAGAAATTGCAGGAGAGCAAAAATGTTACAGCTTGAGCAAAAATGTTACAATTTAAGCAAAAACAAAAAGAAGGAAGTGAAGAGATAGCCCAGCTGGGTCATTTTAGGCAGGTGGCTTCATCTCCAGCCTGACCTTTCATCAGCTCTATTAATAGAATGCACAGTCTATACTCCTTGCCCTTCTCAGGGGACATGTGTGAGAAGCACAGGTGGGAGCCACACGGAAAGAATTTTGAAAAAGTTTGAACGTCCCATAATTACAAGCTGTTATTTTATTGTTATTCTAATTCAGTTCAACTTCCTTTCCCTGAGATTCTATGAATGCAAACTTCAAAAATAACTCCAGCACAGTCTGACAAACTTCCAAGACTTTTCTCAGAAACAATGCATTATTTTACATCTTAGCCATAATATGGCAGCCCTCTTAGAAGCAACTTGAAAGAAAGAAATTACACTGGAAACATCAAGATCAATACAGACCTGATGTTCATATTAAACCTGTGTTCTATGACACTACCCCTGCCCTTCCGTTATCAAACACCAAAAACAAGGCCATGATGCCCAGAGCAAAGGGGCAACCTATGGTGAAAACTTGAGATCGGAGACATTATGTCCAACTTTTCTAGAACTAATAGTTCATGACTTTCAAGAACTTAAAAAAAAACAAAACAAAAAAATTGAATTTGTCCACTAAAAATAAGAATAAACCCAAGAGTTATTTATGAAAGAAATATTACATCCAACTTGTTTTTTATTTTTTGTTACAGATCATTAAATTTCTCACTTGTTCCCAAAACCCCTAATGAAAAATAAGGATAAACAAGGCTATGGGAAATAATAGGATTCTGTTATGAAATAGTGACAAGATGTTACTTCCATTCTTTGTGTGCATGTTTGTGTTTCACGCTTGCTAAGAAATCAATTTGTACAAGGAACATATGGTCTTAGGGGGGGTTGTTAAAAAAAAAAAAAGGCTGCTTAAAAGAAGATAATTAAATCTGTAAAGTGTTTTTCTCCTATGTATCCATGAAGACACCTACCACTTAACCCTAAAAGGGAGCTACTAACTTTTTGCCTTGTTTCCTACCTCTCTTTCTCTCTCCCTGTCAATTCTGGTATATTATATCCATTGGGCAATCCAGAAGTGACTTAGGTTTCACTTTCATCAGAGGACCTTTCCAGGCTTACATTTGGAAGTGCTACAGGACATAACCTACACGTATGAAATGTACCCATTCCCCAATGTAAATATATTTTTATCTGCTGTAAAGTATTTCAAATGTTTTAAGTAATTTAGGTTTTGAACTTCTTTGGTAACGAGTCACTTATTTGATATAGGATTGGCTGTGATTGCTTGAGAATATGATTCTGGCTCAGGGATTATGAACAAGTGAGAAAATCTAATCCACAAATTGTTTTCAACTGTAACTCAATTTTAAAGGGTGTAGAATGGAAGAATAAATGAAATTGATGCAATATTGTATTTTGCAGACATTTAATTAAACAATGATTCATTTTTATTTTGCAGATTTGATCCTGCATTCTGTAGTCACTGATTTATATTTTTTCTTCCAGGCCGTGTTATATACTACTCTGGACCTTGTATGTAGTTAATCTTTTAGTTTTATCATTATATATTTAGTTATGGATGACTTTACACCATGCATTCTCAATGAGGGAAATATCACCCCTAAGGGGAAGAAAATTAGTTCTTAGGGGATGAGAAACCTTACTCTGTGTATAAAATGTAGATACACATACGAAGCATAAACAGATAGGCAATACATCTCTGGTATAAAAATTTCCTGAGGTGGGGCAGCAATTGGGAAGAAAAGTCTCAACCTATCTCCTTGGGGAATGATAATGAGAAAAGTGCTGAGAAACACTGCTTTGGGTTGTTTTCATAGGGTTCCTATGTGTCCCTTTGATTTTCCCAGCAGAGTTAAAGCTATTTAAGAGCAGGGATTGCATATTCTGTTTCTCCTAAAGGGTTATGCCACCTGCTCAAAGGTCCCAACAGTTTTTGTTTGTTACCCTCCTGGAAATACACTGTGGTCTAATTTTATGCAACTTGGAATTATGCAAATTTCAAAGAATGTCATAACAATACCCAGGGTTCAAAATTTGAAATAAATACAGATTCCCTCAAACTAAAAATTTGCCAAGAATTGCATGGTTTCAAAGCCAGCAAAGCAAGTGAATTGTTAATCATGTTTACTGCCAGGGGGCAGCATCGTAGGCACAGAAATTCCTTCCTTTTGTAAAGGAACAAATTATGTGACGTCTCTAAGATCATTTTTCTCCAATAAAATGAATTGTCATATACTGGAATCTGTTGAAGCATACCTCTAGGAACTTAATATACACTTAAAATGTAGCAAGTTTGGAGATGTTTAAAAAATTTTGTTTACTATAAAGGTACACAGAATATATGTTGTTCATTAAATTATGTTCATCTTTCTTTATTGCCCATGTCAGGGATATCTGTTATATGGAATACTGATCGGAATAGACCTTATGACACATCTAGCACTGGGAACAATCAGCTGAAATAAGAGGCAAGAGGCATACCTAATGTCATCTAGCACACCGAGCTCTCAGCACCTGGCTTAGTGCTTGGCACACAGTAGGCATGAAAATAAATTATTTGTTAATGATGTAAGAGCTTTGTCAGAGCATTACAGAAGAACTATGCAGAAAGGCAACCAAGCATCCATTGTGATGACAGTCTGTATATGTTCCTGTTTGTTACAGACATACATCCACAACTTCATCAAAATTTGAAGGGCTCCCAACACATCATGGAAACCACAATAATAAGACACAGCACTGTGAAAGGAACGAGAAGATCCAAGTTTAGGGTTTCCTTCCACGCACTAGCATTTTGACTTTGGGCAAGTTTTCTTCTGTCTCTGGATCTTGATTTCCTCATTAATAAGACAAGGGCATTGGATAAGGGATCCCAAAGGGCCAACATTCTAACTGTAAAATTTTATGAGTTTTATGCTCAATGAAAACTTATCACTTTCTTATAATCAATCCTGGGTTTGAATTTCTATCCTACATTCCTGAGGCTAATATAGGTTAGCATCAGGGAAACTGTTTCCATGGTCTTAGTATCTCTGCTTTGGAATTTTGCAAGGTGAGCACAGACTACGCAGGAATCTTTCACTCAAATCGGGGCATGTCTGCCAAAATCAGCCACACTTCTACAATATTATGGTATTAGATCTATTTTTTGAAATAAAGGAGCCTTACTTTAAATGTAATTCAATATAATGAGTACAAGTTTATCCTGACATGGTCTGAAGACGAAATGACAATTTCCTGACTCTCAAGTTGCTTATAATTAAGAAACAGAAACTAGAAATACAAAACAATTAAATAAGAAGAAATAATATGTATTAAAGTTTTTAACTGAACATACTTAATGGCAAAGACATAAGAAATATTAATAGATAATTGGTGCTATGAGTGGTCAGACTGGCAAGAAGTCAATGTTAAATGGAATTCCCAAAAAAGGTTCAGCAAAGGAGGCATTACCTTGGAATGATAGGATCCTAGACTATAAGCAGCCTTCGAGGTAACTTAACCATTCTCTCGTAACATTTTATCTTCCTATACCACCCAGCTATTAGATAAATGTTCTTACTGATGGAGAACCCAACACTTCATTAGACAGCCTATTCCTTTTTCAATCAACCCTTAATAATGCAACATTTGACTCAAGTTGGCCTAAAGTTGACTTTTCTCCATGTTCTTATAATCTCCTCTTCTATATTCTGCTCTCTGGAGTCCCACAGCTGAAGTGGAATCCCTCTTCCAGATGAAATCTCTTAAGTCATTTACAGACAGGATCATTTCTAACTTGTCTTCACCTGGTGATCATTTCCAGCTCCGCCTACCAGTTCTCACACGTTTGTCTAGTTGGTAGCCATCCCCTCCCCATCCTTGTTTTGCTCACAACGTAGCCCTCCTTCCTAAGCCTCCTTGATTTGAGTAACCCAAAGTTGAATAACCCAGGAGTAGCAAAGATTGCCAGGAAACAGGTTAAAAAGAGAGAGAAGTTTGAAAAGACATTTACCGTATTACTGCTGTAGAAAAATATCACAATGCAATAACAGTAGGGGGAAATCCAAGAATAAAGTGTAGATTCAGACATGAAAGTGTTGGAAGTAGGAGAATTTTTAGAAGGTTGTCTTTCTAAAGAACTTATATGTCAAGAATGAAAGGATAAAAGGAAGAAAATTAGGAAGAGAGGAATTTAGGGGGAAAAAGTAATTAAGGAGGTAAAGATGTTAGAAATAAAAATGTTAGGAAGGGAACTGGGATGAAAAGAAACTAGGAAAGAAGCTAAGAAAGGAAGAGAAGAGAAGAGAAGGAAGGAAGGAAGGAGGGAGGAGAGAAAGGAAGGGAGGGAGAGGGGGAGAAAAGACGACCAGCCAAGGCTAAGCTGAACGGCTCCCACTCACACTGGCTTCCAAAGAAAATTAATGTGAACAAAATGAAGGCCATATAATGAGAGAAAACTACGTTCAACGCAACAGTCTGGCTTCCAAGTGGTGCTTAAAATACAGCTACAAAACCCATGTGAATTGGAGCGAAATGGCTTACCGTGTGCTTTCTGCGCACCTAGCAGGCTGCGCTGCTTCAGCCTGGCACCGCGCGAACAAGCGAGTCCCGAACGCCATTTGGACAGAACCCAAGGTGTTCATGCCCCAGTAGGAAGCACCGATCGTTAAAAGAAGGATGTAGAAAGCAGTTTCCAGGTTGGTGTGTAATTGCTCAACGTTATCGCCAGCCGGAGAAACGCTCTGAAGGTGAACAAAAGCTCACCAAGCTCTGCAAGACACACCAGCAGCGCCAGTTAACGCATCTCCCCTTTCCCACGTTGCCTCAGTCTCTTTTAATGCCTCTGCAACGTGCTTGAGCACACCTGGGCTTGCACCCAGGTGGGGCCTCTTCTCATCTCTTTAACACGGTGAGCTGAAGAACCCTCAAATCACTTAGTAATGAAAGTCCAGTAACAAGGGAGGTATCAGTTCTGTCGAAGCTGAGAAATGAGTGAGCGAAGTCACTGACCAAACTTTCCATCTAAGCCTAATTCATGCAGAGGAAAGACAAGTGGAAAGAGAAGAGTTTTATGCACAAAACCCTTGGGCCAGGGATAGAGTGGGCAGTGTGGTGGAGGCTTTCCAATCCCCCAAATTGGGGCCACCCCTTTAGAGAGAAGGCTGTGGTCACAAGATACCCTGTGATAGGCAGGGCACAACAGAGCAGGGATAGCCCAGCTGACAAAAAGTGACACTAACTGGAGTAGAGGGCCATTCTCTCTATTTTTTTTTTTTTCATGCCACACAACTCAGATCTAACTCCTTGGCAACAAAATGCTTTCAGAGTTTTGTGAGATTCCAGTTTTGTAACACTGGGTGTTCTCTTGGTGAGTGCCGGCAGCAGTGAAGGAGAGAGGCACCAACCCGTGAATCCAAAAGCAAAGGACATCAAAACTGGGGCAGGAGCAAGAGAAGAAGAATCTGCCGGCTACCACACGGGAAATGTGGCTGATGGAGAAGCCACTCAAACACTTCCAGGATTCTCTGAGAAATGCTGGACACAAACAGGTATGAGCAGGAATCACAAAGTATAAAATACACACACCATTGTAAACTTATTTGTACTCAGGGGCCATTGAAGTCAAGTGGATGTTTACATTTCATTCCGTATATCTTTGCATATGATTTGGTAATTTTATGCAAGTCCTCGTAAAGAATTCCTCTGGGGGAGTATGTATGGTATACTCAGATAACCAAGATGATGTTAGATAAATTTTAAAAATAAAATGTAGAAATGAAGCCGTTGGAAAGGATTTGGAAATTCACATGCAATAAGCAATATTTGAAGATGGTGGTCAAAACTCAAGAACCTGGAAATATTTTGAGACCCTTATTAGTCCCCGATTTTATAGACTGATAAGGGTCCTGGCCCTTCTAAAAATGACAATATCATGCTTGTGATCGTACAGGTAATTGCATATATAATGCATTGCTATGCAGCCGACATTCACCCTACTCAACTTTGAAATGAGAGCCACAGAAGTCTGCTCTGTGATGGAACAAGCAGCTAAATACCAAATTAGGCCCGAAAAATCACCCTCTCACAATTTTTATGCAGAACATGTACAGCTCCCCTTTCTGAGCAACAAAGCCCAAATATTTATGCAGCAGGTTATAGAGCAATTGAAGAAACGGAACACAAATGAATCAGAGGGTTGAGGGGTATCTTCCATTTTGACAATGCATTTCCCTAAAATTGGGAAATTGTGTGGACATGATTCATTTTCTCATCTCCTTCTATTATTGCCAAGTGACCAATTAGTTACCATTTCTTCCTTTTTTTTTTTTTTTCCCCTCAAGGAGGAGAAATAATTCTATCGGGAGCAAGAGTGTACTCGGTCTTTTAGGCAATTCTCTTGCACTGGTTCACTCAAATTTGTCATCCGAGTGTTGTGCTTTTTCGAGGCCCTTTGTGGATATTTTTTGCTATCAGGATTGACACAATGTGCAACCACCAAGCTACTGCCTTGGCTAAAATTCCCTGTGCTGGGAGAGCTAATGACCTTCTTGGGAACAAACCCCAGAAGTGGCTTTATGCCCCAATTCCACTTGTCTGTCATGTAGCTTCTCATGGTTGGGTTTCTTACCCTCCTTCTTTTACTAAAATATGTCACCAGAATCCTCCAACTTTATTTTTAAAAAAAAGAAAAGAAGAGGAAGTCCTTTGCCAATTTCCTTTCAATAAACGATTTTTCAAGTTTCTTATTGAAGAACTATTTTGTTTTAAACAAATGACATGTTAGGTAAAACCCTGACCTGTGAGGTGGTACAAAAGGATACAAATGTTAGCCCAGGATTTGGGGGACAGGGACTGGGCAGGTAGAGATGGCAGATATATAACACATCCAGACATTTCCCCTCCTCACCCAACTATGCCCTTTTGTACATTCTAGAAAACAAAATGTGAAAACCATCAATTCATGATATAATACAACTTCCTGTCTTAAGAAATAGTTGAATATTTTCCATTTGCAAAAGAAAGAGCATACAGGAGGACATCACCAGTCTATCACTTCTCTTTTGTTCTTAGACTATTAAAACATTATATTGTAATTTAATCCCAACAATACTCATTCTGTAGGAATAATGCATAAATTAGAAGGGTTAATCTTGAATTCTCTTTTAAAAATGCTAGAATTGTTAAAATTTGGCCTTCATCTGTTAAGCTGTTTATTTTATGTGTACAACATGGGTAGGAATTTAAATCTTTCAGCTAAATTCTACTACAAAAGATGTGAGACCAAGTTCAGATGCCTCTCACTTGTTAAAGACGTAGAGAAACTTAGAAGAATTACACAGTGATTGTCGATGCTGAAGGCTTTGTGATCTCTCTAAAAAGAGACAATCTTTTCATGCCCTTGGAAGCAATTCCTATTATTTATTCAGCCCAGTCTAAAATACTCTATAATCTCCACTTTGGTTCTTATAATCTTATTTTTCAAATGCATTGCATCCCAGAAGTGACATTCCGGTGATCTGCAGACAGATATTTAACCAACAGATAAAGCTCTCCCTCAATAACCTGAGCATGTTCTCCACATAAAGGTATTGTGGAATAGCAAGTGAATAAAGGAGAAAATGATGGTTATTTGTAGATATTTAGAGCACTGTTCCGTCAGAACCCCACTTACCACAAAGCATTAGAGAAGATTCCCTTACAAAATGCACACTTTCTATCTTCTCAATGTTTGCTAAGCAAAGCCATTTTTTTTAAAGGCTTATTGCAGTAAAATAGCTTTGGGTACTACTGGCACTTAATGATTCACAGGCTAAAGCTAAACTCCCTCTCAGATAAAAGAGAAAGAAGATACACTCTGTTCTTTAAAAGAGTTCAGCAGCAGATCTGTTTGGAGCACCTGTAGGAGAACT
>CM052447.1:16667657-16691514 GCA_028533085.1 Varecia variegata
AAAAGTGGTCCAAAGCCTGGAAGAAGTGGTAGTCACTTGGTGCAAGGTCTGGTGAATACAGTGGATGACAGAGAGTTTCCAAGTCCAGCTTCTGTAGTTTGAGTAGCATTGTTTTTTGCAACTTGTGGTCTTGCAAGAGGATTGGCCTGTCTCTATTGACCAATCTTGGCTGCTTGATCGCAAGTATCCTCATCATTTTGTCCACTTGGTTGCCATAGACATCCGCTGTAATCGATTGACCAGGTTTCATGAAGCTGTAGTGGATAAGACCAGCACTGGACCACCAAAAAGACACCATTAGCTTTTTTTGATGAACGTTTAGTTTTGGACTGTGTTTTGGCACTTCATCTTTATCCAACCATTGTGCCAAATGCTTGCAATTGTCAAAAAGAATCCATTTTTCATCATACATAACAGCATGGTGTAGAAATGTCATGACAACAAAGAAAGGCAAGCTTCAAAGTGATTTCTCTTCTGAAGCTCATTGAATTCCTGCAGAACCCATCTATCCAGCTTCTTTACCTTGTCCATTTGTTTCGAATGACCCAATATTGTTGGAATAGTAATGTCAAACCTTGCTGCTAATTCCTATGTAGGTTGAGATTAATTCGCTTCCACTACAGCTTTCAGCTCATCATTATCCACCTTGGTCTCAGGTCACCCACGTGGCTCATTTTCAAAATTAAAATGACTAGAATGGAACTTCTCAAACCATCGACGGACTATGCATTTATTACCCACACCCTTCCCAAAAACTTCATTGATATTTCAAGCTGTCTATGCAGCACTGATTCCACGATGGAACTCATATTAAAAAATAACACAAATTTTTGACTTATCCATGGTTTTACAAAAATTGCTCTAAAAAAATAAAAGATAATCACAAGCCAAAATGAGCTTTTGAAAGAATAAGGATGTACCTTCACAATAAAAAAAAAAAAAAAACCAAGAAGTTTCAAAGTGAAATGTCAGAAATATCAACTGTCAAACTTAGTGCTTAAGGAAATTGGACACTCCATACTTAATAACCTAATACCTTATATTTCACCTTTTGGATTGGCATGTCCAGCTGGTTATTTAGAACTAACTCAATTTTCGTTTTCCCTTTGTATTTTATACCAACTTTTGAAATGTGAGATATATCCAGAAACCCCAGGATTTATTGATAAAGTACAGTTTTAAATACTTCCTTAATGATGCATATGTTTATTACCTTGATTGTGGTGATGGTGGCACCAAGTGTATACATATGTCCAAACTCGCCAAGTAGTTTACATTAATTATGTTCAGTTATTTGATTACCAATCATACCTCAATAAAGTTGAAAAAAAAAACACTTTCTTAAACCTTTTATTGAATAAAAACATAACTTATTTACAAGTTATATTTTCAAACGATAGTATACTCCTCTAACATATCCTATGAAAAATCTTATTGCTACGTTTTGAGAATGCTGACTAGGGCAGTTCCTAACATCTATTAAAAGACTACTAGTAAAAAAATAAAAATTGTATTTGGGGTTGGGGGCAGCCATGGTTACCTTGTTGCTGCTATTGTTTTAAATCTGTATTGTTTTTAAGCTTTATCTGTGCTCTATTTTATGATGCCTTTATTAAGGTGATATAAAAAAGGGATGTCTGTAAGATCTCAATTACAAGAAACTTCTAGAAAAGTTTAATTAATAGTTTTCAAAATTTGGGAAAGATTTGCCTTATTTTTATTATTCTGAGATATAAACACCAAATGAAAATCCCTAGTATCATGGAAGACTCCCAAATGAACAATGCAAATTCTGCTTTTAGTACATTATATGTACATAGTCAAAAAAGCAGGTGTCATTTTTTGAAGAAAGGAAAGTCAAAATAAATTAGTAAAAGGTTAATCATAAATTTTATAAAGAAGCCTAGTTTCACCATTCAAATATGAAGAGAAGTTTAACCATGCTATGTTTTTTCTGATTAGAGCTTTTTGGATAATCCTGATTTAATAATAAGATAATAATTCTTTCTAAATTCCATGTGAACTGTCTGCAAATAGGAATTTCCAAAGTGTTTAAAACTTTATTCTCTTTAGTATTTGTAATAGTTCTCCAACCGTCTTCTGTGTACCATTTAATTGGTCATCAAACCATTTTTCAGAGATTCTGAGAAGATAAGTTTCAACCTCACTGCCCTTTGTAGTTAGCATAAATTCTAACTAATTGTGATCTGGGGAGAAAAAAAAAAGTCTAAACAGGAAATTGCGTACAGCAAAGAGCATTTTAAAATTATCCTGATTTATTTTTTTATTGAGGTTTCTAATCCAAAGCATGCTTCTAAAATATCATTCTCAGCACACAGGAAGAAACACATTCTTTTAGGGTGGAAGTGTTAATTAATGTGCATGACATAGAACAAGGAAAAGGTTAGAGCTGATGCTTCTGCTAATAGCATTTCTAAAAATAGAGAATTTTTGAAACAATGCTCTTTCATGTTAGTTAACTTTTTCAAAGCCCTGGGGTTCGTGCTAAGATACATTGATTGGTTAAAACAAAATCATCTATTACACAGATATTATTTAGTTGCATTCCCATTTTGATTAATTCTATCATTTATTTCTCATCAAAATTAATTTTAGGGGAAAAGCGGCAATGGTTTTTCTTTTTCACATAATTCCCACTAACGGTTTTTAGGAGTTATCCACAGGAGCAGGTCTGACTCTGCAGCTATGATCAGAATGGCCTTCATTAGCAAGGCATACGAACAAATCAACCTCTGTCTCTTCAGGGTTGTTTAATGACACATTCTCCATGACAACTTACGCCACAGCCACACTAAACTTTCTTCTGGTCCTCACATAAAGCTTTTCCATAGCCCCATGTTTTTGCATTGCCCTCTACATCTCTCCACCTAGAATGTTCCCCCATTCTCTTCTAGGCAAGTTCTAGAAAGTCCTTCAAGACATAGATCAAATATCCCCTTTTCCGGTAACATCGTTCCTGACTCCCCTAAAATGGCAGATCCTAGCAGTATTTCTAAGCTATCTTTTCTTTTCTGGTTTCCACTTAAGAGGCTAAATATTAGCTAGTTGATTTCCCAGCTTGCCCTGCAGCTGGAGGTAGCCAGCCTGGTGAGCCACTGCTAGCCAGTAAGACATGAGCGATATCTGCTTAGGGGCATCGGGGAGCCATTTTCCTCCTTAATAAAAGGAAAGGAGTGTGTTAAGAGAACTACCTAATCTCACCACCCTGCCTGTCTTCTTCCAAAGCAACCTACAAGCCCATGATTCCCGAGCTCCAGCAGCTATGCTGCAACTCTGAAGGAGCTTGCTGGGCTGGTGAGGATGGCAGAGAGAAAGTACAGGAAGAACATGTGGTTATGATATCATGTTGGATCCTACACCAACGCTAGGATTGTCTACTGAAAAGGTCTGAATTGTTTAAGCATCATTGGTTTAATGTTTCTAAAAGAATCTAATGGATATCCTAGCCAGGGGAAATTACTCATTGCTATGGCTCCCCAAGTATTTTTATGACATTTATTCATATTGTGTTGGTGTAACTACCTTTTCAAATGTGTGCCTCATTTAAAAGGCAGTGAACTCCTCATTTCCTAGCATAGGACCCAGCACAGAGAAGAAAATTAAAGTCTGCTGGATGACTAAACGAATGAATAAATGCATTCATAAATCAATAAACGAATACAGAGCCAAAGGATGAGTACTGAGGTGCTATTCCTATCCCTGCTACCACTCCATTTGATTTTTTCATATCTGCTATTCAAGAAAAGTACGCTCCAAGTTGTAGCTTGCATTGGTTCCAAAGTCTTCTGATATTCACCCGAGAAATCATGGAAAATTTACCCGTAAGGTAACTGCTCAAAAGTATCCCCGGCACAAATTCCTTAGATGTCACCAATTGAGAAGAGAGCAGAAAGGAAAAGGGCTGATAGAAAGTGTTGATCCAAAAGGCTTCAGAGTTGAATTTAAGAGTCCAACCCAAAAGCATCAGGATGGGGTTCATGTGTTCATTCATGTACTTATTTATTCATCCATCCAGAATTTATTGAGCATCTGCTATATGTTATTTACTAGATGCTAGCAATTCAGCATGATTCAAACAGGCATGATCCTTACTCTCATGAAACTTACAGAGTAGAAGGAACAAGTCATTACAAGTAGAGACATGCACCACGGACCACATATACCATGGTGGTCCCATAAAATCATAATGGAGCTAAAACATTCCTATCACATATTGATGTCTTGATGATCCTGATCCTGTGTAGGTCTAGTCTAATATGTGTGTTTCTATCCTAGTTTTTAACAAAAAAGGTTAAAAAGTTAAAAAAGAAAAACTTTAAAACTAGAAAAAATTTCACAGAATAAACATACAAAGAAAATATTAGTGTACAGCTGTACAATGTGTTTGTAAGTATTATACAAGACTCAAAACGTATAAAAAGTTAAAATTTTTATAAAGAAGTTTCAGTAAGTAAGGTTAATTTATTATTGAAAAAAGAAAAATATCTTTTCAAATTTAGTATAGTCTACACGGACAGCGTTTATAAGGTCTACAGTAGTGCTACAGTAATGTCCTAGGCCCTCACATTCACTCAACACTCACTAAGTCACCCAGAGCAACTTCTAGTCCCTCAAGCTCTATTCACAGTAAGTGCCATATATAAGTGTACCATATTTTATCTTTTATACCATATTTTTACTGCACGTTTTCTGTGTTTAGACATGTTTAGATACACAAATACTACCCATTGTGTTACAATTGCCTACAGTCTTCATTACAATAGCATGCGACAGGTGTGTAGCCCAGAAGCAATAGGCTGTACCCTATAGGCTGTACCAGCTAGACTTGTGTAAGCTCACTCTAGGATGTCAGCACAGCGATGAAATCATCTAAATGCGTTTCTCAGTCCACATTCCTGTCTTTAAGGGACACGTGACTGTATCTCATCTTCTCTTGGAAAATGCACCTGACATCATTAACATTATTATGCTCTAATACATACCTAAATGCTGATATGTGGTTTTGCTGAAATTGCTTTTATGAAGAAACAATGAGTCACACATATGACAGGATGTTGAACCTGGAAGAAACTCCTTTAGATTACCTAAGATACTCATGTTCAAACTTCAGTGTTGTTGTTTCTTCCAAACACCAATTTATGTGATGAGTAGGAGAAAAGACCCTGCCTCCCAGGCTGGCAACCCCCCTAGTGATCCTCGAGGCCTGTCTACACAACCCTAAAACTGAAGGGAGCACAAATGGTGGCTACTAGAGATTGGTAAGGGTGGTGGGAAGCGGTAATGAAAAGGTGTTGGTGAAGGGGTAATTCTGTTAAATAGAAGGAAAAAGTTCTAGTGTTCAATAGTGCAATGGGGCAACTATAGTTGGCAATGATTTGTTATATTTCGGAATAGGTAGAAGTTTTCAAATGCTCCCAGAATGGGGCAATGATAAATGTTTCAGGTGAATCATGTCCCAATTGCCCTGATTTCATCATTGTACGTTGTATGCTTGTATCAAAATATAACATGTACTCCATGAATATGTAAAATTATTATATATCAATTAAAAAAGGAAAAAAAGCTAATTAAATAAACAAATGACTGATTTATTCCAACTCCTTCATTATAAAAGGGAGTTTCATTTTAAAATCCAAAAGGCTAATGTGTTCAAATTAATACCTGCTGACTGGTGACAGAGCTAGAACAAGAACTCGGATCCTTTGTGTCTCCATTCCAGCACGTTCTCTTCTATTCCATAATCAACTGACTTATCAAAACTGAAAATCAAGAGAGAGAAGATAATAGGATGGAGGCTTTGGTATGGATGTTAAAACATTAGCATTTCTGGAACATATTAATATTTCATAGGGAAAATGGAATGGAATATAGAAAACCAATCAGCCTGGAAGAATGCAGGATACAGACCAGTCCAAGTGTGTAAGACAGAGAATGTGTTTGTGTCAAAGGCCACACGTCTCAGACAACGGTTGCAGGTCAGTCCTCTCATAAAAACAGGGAAGTTTAACTAAAATAATGTCAACGTGTTTCATTTTCTGGGCTCCATGAGGCTTTGCTCTGCCTATTACTCCCTGAGATGCCACTTTATACCCGCTTCCTTGCAATGTGCTCCTGCTTTGTTGTATAAAAGCGAAAAGGGAAAGTAATCTCTAAATGGGTCTGCATCCCACAGAGAATTTACTTAGATGACATTTAAATCTGTTTTTCAGATTTTTTTTATGCCATTACAAGAAATCATAGAGTCATTACACTTCAAATTTGACAGTTCTGTCCCAGCGGGAAAGGCAGAAATGAGGTCCAAATGCATTTATTTAAATGCAAGGTTTCACTTACCACCAGGACATTTGTGAAGAGGGACAGATGACAATAGATTGCAATGTCTGCAGTACTGTTACTTCATGAACTCCTGGCTGCGGATCACCAAGCTCAAATATTTTAAATTCAAACAATAAACCTATTAAAGAGAATTTTCACCTACTATCTTTCCCTCCAGTTATGCAAAGAACTCCATTTAATGCATGGAGCAATCACCTTGCAGAATGAAAGAGACATTTTTGCTATGAACAGGCTTTGAAATGTATTTGAAGACAAAGGGCCCAATCTGGCAGCACTTAACTAATTAATCAGATCTCAAAACTTCCACTGAGTGTTCCCTACCTGAGAATTGAACCCAAAGTGTCAATCCTACTTGTGGAAAGTACAACTCACGTGGACGTGTTGTTCTTGCACCTTATTTTGTAGGGGTTGGAAGACTGGTTGTCTTCCTATGAAGCACCACAGTCCTTGCAGCCCTGTCCCTGTACCCTTCCGGTGGCAATGGTCAGGAGTGACTCCATGGGTTTGGAGAAGGTCCAGCTTCCTCTGACTGTCTCGTCTCTGTTTGGTGACCCCACATTGCAATCCACCTCCCCAGGCCCTTTCCGCCATCAACAGGAGTCAAGAAATAAGTGCCTTATTCTCAAAGCTCCCTGTCCCAAGCCTTCTTGCCTCCACCGTTAGGGTTCAAAAGGGAAGCCTGCCCCCCCTTTTCCTTCCAACACTCATCCTTTCCTCTCCTTCCATCTGGCTCAAGTCCAGAAGCACTAACCTCATCATGCCTTTTATCCCTGCTTACACCTGTCACCACAAGAAGGCCTGTATTTTCAGGTTTCTCTTCCTCTCTCTCCTTCTAATCCTCATAAGTATGTCCCATATGTCCCCAGGTGCCCAGCACAGAGCCAATGTATACCTGCCCAGAGAGCGTGCATCCACAGGGGTAAACAAAGGATACTCTGTGTGCTCTTTAACTGTCATAATTATCCCCTCCACGTAAGCCATGCTCCACTCCCTATTTTGCCTTCATTCCCCCTCGTCCTCAATGTTGAAACCCTTCCACTGTGACCTCTGAAATTCATGGTGCAACAGCAACAGAACCCTCAACCTTTTTTCTAAACGTTCCTTTCACCTTCTTGCTTGAAGAGAAATCTGGCTGTGTCCTGATATCATTGCTGATATCACTCAAGTGGTAGCTATTTTTCCTTCCAGCATTCTTATAATCCCTGGATCTAGAAACAGAGTAAAGTCTTTCTTGCTTCTCACTGTCAATTCTCGATCTTCTCCCCCCAAACCCACGGTTGAATCCGATGTTATAATCCCGACATCACGACTGTCTTCTCATCTATTGAGCCCCAGCTTCAACGGACACTCATCTCTCTGTGACTTTTGCCTTCAGGCTCACGACCCTTCTCTTCCACACCACTCCTGCCACACTTCTGATTATTTTAATAATGAAACATGCATGCATGCATAACTCTCCCAACAGCGATCTCAGTTCTTTGCATGTCTCTTCTTCAACAGCCTTGACTTCCGCCCTGCCTCAGCCATTCAGTGCCACAGCTATTCTCTAGACCAGATTTCAGCAAACTTTTTCTATAAAGGGCCAGATACACATTTCAGGCTACATGGTCTCTGTTGCAATGATTCAATTATGCCATTGTAGCACAAAAGCTGCCAATAGATAATATGTTTTAAAATGGGTGTAAACTAAACATTTGTACCTTTGTAATATTCTGAAATAAAACAAAATAAAATGGGTATGGCTGAATTTATCCAGTGATTTGCCAACCCTTGCTCTAAACTTTTTCAGTAACAACAGTTACAACTCCTCCATGATCTAAGTTTCATGCATTCTACTCCCTGAATAACTCCGTTCACACTTCTTTCTCGCTCACATTAATTTCCTAACTCCATCAATCCTTAACCTCACTTAAAATCCATACCACTTTGTCACAGCCCCCACCAACCCCCAAATATTTTTTCTTCTCTCCTTACTCAATTTGTATCGTTTTCAATCATTATAATCACTCCATCACATATAACTTCAGTTCCCTTCCCCTTCTCTCAAGTATATTGTTCACAGTAACTTAGACCCCAGTTAAATACAACTCTTCCTCTGCTCTAAGGCTCCTACCCATGTGGCTGAATGAGGCTGGAGAAAAACACACAGTCATGGTCTTACTAAATTCTTGCACAAAGAATTCAAGGGCCCTCAATGCAAGGCAACCATTCTGTATTCCCCTACTCAATTACTCTTCAACTCTCCCAAACAACTATTTAATTATTTCACAATACTCTTTGCTCTTTAAACTTTCAACATCTCTCCCCCTATCTGCACTCTTAGCTGATAGGCTTTGCCTCCTACTTCCCTGAAAAAAGGGAAGCAATCAGAAGAGAATTTCCACAAAGGGCCATCTCACTTTCCCATCTAACTCCATTCTTACACTATATGTACCTAATCTGTATCCTTTCTTTGCCTCTCCTCCTGTAGCAACAGATAAACAGCTTGCCCTTCTATCTAAGGCTAATCCATCCATTTGGATACTAGATCCAATCTCCTCTCACCTATTCAGGGCATAGCTCCAGCAATTCTCTCTTCTCACTCCAATTTCTTCCTATCAATTGAATAAATTCCATCAGCCTACAAACATGCTACCATATCAGCGATTCTTAAGAAAAAAATTACTCAGGTCCACTTCTCTTCCCAGCCACTGCTTCCCTGTGCTGCAAAGCTCTTTTATAAGTTCTCTCCACTATCGTCTCTAATTCCCCTGCCATTTTCTCTTAAATCCATTCAGGCTTTCAATCCCTTCCCCACTGGTCAATGCCTTCCACATTGCTAAATCCAAAGGTCGATTCTCAGTTGTCCTATAAATTGACATATTAGCAGCATTTGATGCTATTGATATTCTCTCTTATAAAAAACAATGGCAGGGTTTTGTGGGAAAGATCAGGAGTTCAGGTCAGTTTTGGATGTGTTACATTTCCGATATATATCATTAGATATCCAATGTTAAGTAAGCAGTTGGATACACAGTTCTGGAGTCTAGGAGATTCATCAGCATGTAGACTTGTCATTAAAACCATGCAACTGAGGAGATCACTAAGGGCTAGCAAAAATCTAAGCACACTCAAGGTAAGAGGGAGTAGTCAGACATCACAGTAGGCCGTAGCTCAGAGACACATGGAGTGGAGGGAAAAGAGGGCCATGTAGGCCATGGTGAGAATTCTGGGAAGCCAATCAAGAGTCAGATGGAGAAACGTTTTAATCACTAGAATTCCAGACAGGCTGTGGACTGGCCAAGTAGGTCCACTGTAAGAAACAGAAGGAGGGGGTATACTCCCTAGGATCCCCATGTAGTGGGGTGAGTCCAGGGTCAGGAGCATACAGCTGAGGAGGCAGATGAGGTACCAACCAAGAGAGAAACAGAGGAACTGGGAAATGTACATGTGATCCCTGGCCTGGGACCTCCAAGAATCTACATCAAACTTACCAATCCACAGATTGTTAAGTATGATTGTATCTTTTGTTGAAAATGCAGAAGTAGCAAGTTCTGTTTCTGTATCTAATGCAGTTCTAGGAGGGAGAAGATCATAGGGATTCAGATATGTTGGATAAAGAAGTGAGGTTTGACAACCCCTGGATGGGGTGAGCAGGAGGGTGGGGTTGGGAGTGGTAGGGTGGGCTTTGAGCTGGCCCTGGCTATGGAAATGGAGTAAGGCCAAGGATAAAAAAGCTCATATAACATACAAGTTCTACATATACAATAATGTGCCTCCAAATGGTGATTCAGTCAACGATGTCCTGCATGCACGACAGTGGTCCCATAAGATTATAATGGAGCTGAAAAATCCCTACTGCCTACAGATATCATAACCCTGAATGTCATAATGCAAAGAATTACTAACATGTTTATGGTGACGCTGATGTAAACAAACCTACTGTGCTGCCAGTCGTGTGACGGTATAACACATTCAATTATGTACAGTACATAACACTCGATGATAAATGACCACATTACTCGTTTATATATATATGTATTATACTACACTTTTATTGTTATTTTAGAGGGTACTCCTTTTACTTATTGAAAACAAACTAATTGACTGTAAAACAGCCTCAGGCAGGCCCTTCAGGAAGTATCCAGAAGAAGGCATTGTTGTCATAGGAGATGACAGCTCCATGTGTGTCACTGTCCCTGAAGACCTTCCAGTGGGACAAGAGGTAGAGGTGGAACACAGTGATACTGATGATCCTGACCCTGTGTAGGCCTAGCCAAATGTGTGTGTTTGTGTCTCAGTTTTTAACAGAAAGTTTAAAAAGTAAAGAAAAAAAAATTAAAATTAAAATTTTTAAAAACAGAAAAAAGCTTATAGCGTAGGATATAAAGAAAGAAAATATTTGTGTATATCTGTGCAATGTGTTTGTGTTTTAAGCTAAGTATTATTACAAAAGATTCAAAAAGTTAAAAAAATAAGGTTATAAAATAAAAAAGTTACAATAAGCTAAGGTTAGTTTATTGTTGAAGAGGGGAAAATAATTATTTATAAATTTAGGACAGCTTAAGTATATAGTGTTTACAAAGTCTACGGTAATAAATACTAATGTCCTAGGCCTTCATATTCATTCACCACTCACTCACTGACTCACCTAGAGCAACCTCCAGTCCCATAAGCTCCATCATGGTAAGTGCCCTACACAGGTATATCATTTGTTATTTCTTATATACTGTGTTTTTACAGTATGTTTGCCATGTTTAGCTATGTTTAGATACTCAAATCGTCCCATTGTACTACAGTTGCCTACTGTATTCAGTAAATAACATGCTGTACAGGTTCATAGACTTGGAGCAATAGGCTGTACCATATAGCCTAGGTGTGTAGTAGGCTATCCCATCAAGTTCAGTGTAAATGCACTCAGGGATGCACAAAGACAAGATCGTCTAATGACACATTTCTCAGAACATATCCCATTTTTAAGTGACACATGACTTCACTATCTTATTTACTATTCAGCTACATCTATGATGCCTGAACTATTGTCCTGTTTTACAAATAAAGAAAATTAATGATGTCAGGTAAATTGCCCTGTTCATCAGGCTAATTTGTGATCTGCTGGGACTCAAATCCAGGCCTTTTCCATTTTTACTATGCCTGTCTATGACAACTGATCTCAGTAAACAAAACCAAAAAATGTGCTCAACCATTCGTATAATTCAAATGTGTCATGCTAAGTGTAGATAATTAAAAGGAGCTGTGATTTTTAACATCACATATCTCAACATTTAGAAGGCTTAATTTTTTTTCTTTTTCTGTTCCATATGTTAGTGTTCCCTTAGAGCAGAGTTTATAATTGGTGACATCCAGAGTATATACATTATTTGACATGCAATTTTTTTTCAGACTGTTAAAAGCAAGCTTTTTTAAAGTTTTATTTTATGTTTAATTGATATATAATAATTGCATGTATTTAGGGGGTACAGTGTGATGTTTCCAGACATGTATACATCAATAATGGTAAAGGCAAGGTAATAAGCATATCCATCTTTCTATTGTTTGTGTTGAGAACACTTAAAATCCTCTCTTCTAGCTATTTTGAAATACATAGTACATTATTGTTAATCATTTTCACTCTACTCTGCAATAGAACACCAGAAGCAATTCTTCTAATCTAACTGTAACTTTGTACCCACTGAAAAACCTCGCCCTATATCGCCCCTCCCCTGTCCCCTCCTGAGCCTGTAGTAATCACTATTCTACCTTCTACTTCTATAAGATTAACTTTTTTATATTCTACATGAGTGAGATCATGTGGTATTTGTGTTTCTGTATCTGGCTTATTTCAGTTCATCAACCCAAGTGTCTGTCAATGGATCAATGGATAAACAAAATGTGGTATATGAACACAACAGAATACTACTCAGCCATGAAAAAGAATGAAATCCTGTCATTCGCGACATGTTTTAATCTGGAGAACACTATAGTTTGTTTTTAAGTAAACTAGTTGCCAAAATTTCAAAATCAGAAGAGTTTTCACAAAAATCCCAAATTCTCATCTTGAAAAATCAGATGATGGGGCCATGCAAGGTCTGTATTCCCAAAGCACAACAACTGGCTGGCTGGAGCTGAGTCTCAGACATTCTTTTCCACAGGGCATGTGTCCTCCAGAGACGTGGCCACTCTCTGTGGCACTGACTGTTTCATTCTTTCATGTCCTGCTTGTCCCTTATAAGCACGGGAGTTTGTAATTCCTGAGACAGACACAGGACAGATTACATGTCTATCTCATTCTTCCAAAGAGCTCGAAATATGATTCATAATCAGCAATGACCCACATTTAAAAACAAAAGTGAACTGAGTAATGGTTTAGTCCCTTCAAGTACCTTCTTCAGGCAGAATAATAAAGTCCCTTTCCTGTGTATTATCTGTTTTCACAGATTACTTCTATCATTCTCAAGGGAAACTCGAGAAGCAGATGTAGGTCCCAATTCTGTTGCCACATTTTCACGGGCAGTAAAAGCAAAGAAAGACACTTCTAACGATTTTTCTCTTGTTAAATAGAAAACCACAGGTAGTACCTTACCACCATGGTGACTATCGGGTGTCACGGTTCCTAAGGCTTCTCCAATATGGGAACACCGTGGAGCATCAGAGACCAACCTTAACGCCATTTACCTGCCAGACTCAGTACACGTGGGCCACAGCCCCCAAGTCTTAGCTGGGGGGACTGTCATATTGCTTTCATTTCTATGTTGCAAGACAAACTGAGAGTTTGACCAAGTAATATTATTTTTTTGAAAGTCTTAAAGTTATTTTTCTCTGGAATTTGGCAACTCTTTTGCTGTACTTATAGTCACCATGAACAAGGAGATAGAAAAAAAAATGGGGGGTGATTAGATGAGTACTGTGACTGCGATATTAGGGATGTGGGGACCTAATGAGTCCAATGTCCTCATTTTACACATGAACAGAACCGAAGCCCAAGGAGACAGACATTCACTGCTCAAGACCACTCAGCTCTTTAAGACAGAGCTCAAAAGTTCTATTTCACTTTTAGTCACAAGGAACTCAAGAGACACACTTGGCTTGGGTAAGTGGTGACCGGAATGAGACATATATATGAGAAATAAGGAAACACGGAACAACTGGGCCTCCAGAACAGTAGGGCCCAGAAGGTTGGTCCGTATCTGCAGCCTCTCCAGGGACATCAGCAGTAGGAGTTTGAGGACCTTTGTCCATTAATCTGACTCCCCACACGCTGTGCTTTCCTTTTTCTCTTTCACCATGTGACGTGATCCTCCATGAAAATATTAATATTTGTTGTTTGGGGGAATACCTAGCATCCTTTTCTCAAGCTTTTGGGACATCCCCATCTTCTTGTGGAAATTCCTCTCTGGCATGGTAGGCAGACACAATAAGGCTGACAATCAGATCATTCTGTCCTCTCTTACCAATGGGTTCAACATGACCTAAGCCAGTCAACCCAACTCCTACTGTTCCACCACCATCCCCCAGACAATGAATTGTGAGCTGAGCGATGCAAAGACAGGAAAGACAGGAAAACATAGATGGGGGCTCACTCACATCAACATGGAAGCAGACCTGGTAGGACCTCAGTTCTTATGACCTCACAGCCACTCCAGAGCTTCCCTACGTCCCTTCCTTTTCTGAGTCTGGTTCTCCATCCTTCCCTTGTATTTTGTGGGCTGTTTTATATCCTTTCAATAAATTGCTAGTCCCTTTAAGCTAAGTCATAATAGGTTTCCTATATCCAAAGAACCTATGCCAATAAATTATGTTAGATATTAATATTTATCTGCCTACACGGAGCTTCTGCTTCTTCACGGTGCTTGTTCTCTGGTAACTTTAGTTTGTCCATGGCTCATAATGGCTTTCCAAGCCTCACTATGTCACCACGATTATTAAACCTTAATGTTAGTAAAAAGGAGTGTGAGAAATCTGAAAATGGAGCCTTAGAATCTGCATTTTGATAAGAATTCCAGTTGATTCTGGTGCACATGATTCCTAAAATACGCTGCTTCATATTGTGAACCCACAGCATTTGCTCCCACTCTGCTGACTGCCTTCTTGACTCAGTATTTCCTAGTTCATGTTCCAGAGAAAGTCAGCTGGCCCCAGTCTTCTTCACTTGCACAGCCCAGCCAGCCTCTGGAATGGGTCAGACAGACACCCACGTGAGGTCCCACGGGCCATGACATAGGGCAGGGTCACACAGACTACAGTGAGTTGCCCTGAATAGAGTCTCTGATATGGTCTTACTCAAAAGAGGCTGAGTGGCAGCCAATATATTCAATGCCACAAGATCTGTGAATATGAAACCCTGACTACGTTTCCAGTAATTCTTCCTCCAGCCACCCTCCATTGAGCAGGTCTCTCTGACTTCATTCATCCTTTGAAAATAAGATCCAATATTTAATGAAATGTGTTTAAATTAACTGTTTTCCTATCTGGGAGGTACAGACTTCTAATGAATAATTGGTAGGCTGATTACTTAAACACTGGTATTCTCTTATTAATCACTTTAATTACCACTGCCTGAATCTTCTATGCAGCAAAAACTCAAAGAACCCTACCTCTTTGAAGAATGATAGATAAGGCTTTCAAGTGGAGCCCAAACTTCTTTATAGAAAAAATAGCTCTCAGAGTATGAAAGCAGGTCCCATTTTAAGCAAACCATATAACCAAAAGAGCCCAAACCTCCAAAGGTTATAAGTGAGAAAGGAACCATTTTTATTTTTAAAACTTTATTTAAAAAAAAAAAAAAACCTACCATGTGAGGTTAAACATTCTCTGTATGGGTGAGATCATTTATTTGTTAGTTTGTTTATTTTTTCCTGCATCCAATGTTTATGGAGGCTTAATATGGGCCACACCTTGACTAGGAACACCCAGATGGCTGAGATAGGTTCTTTCCCCTCCAGAGACTCAAAGTTTAATGGTGGAGACAGATGTGGAGAAATATACTGTGAATTATAATAAAATCTGAAGCCCCCCCCCAGCTAACCGAATGGACTCCCCTCTTGGCCAAGAAATACCTTAAAGCTGAGTTTTCTGCCAGCCACGAGGAGAGGGGAGGTCAGGCAGGCCTAGTTAGGGCCCCTCCCTTTGGAGTTAGTCTTTGTAACAATAAGTGACTAAATCATTCACAGGACCTAAGGCCACCCAAGACAAAGCTTAAACCACACCTGCCGGCCATCAATTTACTTAAGAGATCACTTGAGTTTCAGTAAATGTCAGGTGGCTTGTCTTTTGTCTATGATTAACAGACATCCTTATCTTAAAACATTCCAAGCCTTTAGACAAAGCTTCATTTCTTTAACCAATTGCAAATCAAAGAATCTTTAAACCCACCTATAACCTGTAACACCTCCCCCCTTCAAGATGTATGGTCTTTTCAGGCTAAACCAATGTACACCTTGCATGTATTTATGTATGATTTTTTAAGTGTCATTTCTGTGTCCATGAATGTACAAAACCCAACTGTAACCTGGCCACCTTGGGCACATTTTCTCAGGACCTCTTGAAGCCATGTGTTCTGGGCTGTTGGTCACACACACTCGGCTCAGAATAAACCTCTCTAAATTATTTTACAGAGTTTGGGTTTCTCCATAAAAATTCAAAAATTTGAATTAATGTACAAATGTATGAATACAGTGTTACAAGGGTAGAGGAGAAAAACAGTCACTCTGCGATTAGAAGAACTGAGAAGGATGAAAGCCATTTGAACTAGGTCTCAGAAGACCAGCACGCTAATCAGGTGGGGAGAGTGGAGGCCGAGCAAGGTAGACCAAGAGCCTGAACACAGAAACAGAAGTGAGGGAGGGTGTGGACATTACAAGAACCCGTGGCAAGGACGGGTTCAGGACACATTACCCCAAAATATTTTAAGCTGAAAGAATTTGAGAAAACCAAAGATGTCTGACCTTCTCCCGCCCTTCTCCCTTGAAGCAGCTTGTTCAAGAGATGCTGTTTATTTACTTGGAAGAGAGAAACATCCTTATCTAAAGACACAGGGACACAGAGATGAATCTGAACCAACATGCCTTGCTAAGTCCACCCCCCCCCAGCTTACTACTATTCAACCATGCACCCTTTGTCCAATCATACTTCTCCATGACTATCCACTTCTCCATCAAACCAAACCACAAAAAATACACAGGTTTACCCATTTCTTTGGGTCATTTCCTTGTGAAGGCTCCCATGACACAGAAAACCTATATTTAATAAATCTGTATGCTTTTCTCTTGTTAATCTCTCTTTTGTTATACGTTAGGCCTGCTCAGGGTGGGAACTTTTGAAGTAGGTATAGGACAGAATGCAGTTAATGGGAACTTTGGATAGCGAGCATAGGGCCGCAGAAGTCTGGAGAGTCCGGAGGTTGTAAATCTAACTCTGATCACAGACAGTTGTGGCGACACTGGCAGGAATCAGTTACTGTTCAAAAAAACAAAGAAATCACCCTCTCCAAACTTCCATCCAAACATCCTATAAAACCCACCATTCTCCCCTTCATGGTGTGAATGCTCTTTTTGGCCTCTACCCATCTGCACCCAGATGCTCAAATAAACAGCATTTTGCTACACCTGAAGCTTTGTGTGTCTCCCTCTGGGCTCCAGACCTACATTATAAAGGCATCATAGTGGATGCCATTATTGCACGGCATGGTGGAAGTTGTTAAGATTGGTTGTGAAGGATCAATACAGTTCAGAAATAAAGAACCATGGAAAGTTTGTGACCCACTGACTATTTTCAATATATCCCTTTGAGAGGAGGTTGGAGGACGGTTTGAGTAAGGAGCCTGAGGGCAAGTGACCATACACTACCTTAAAACCAGAAGAGATATTTGTAGAAGCTAGGATGGATGCAAGGGAGCTGATTTGAGAGAGATTTCAGAGACAGGCTGAATTCAGTTGCAGAATCTCACAGTGGTTATTAGAGCTTTGAAGTTAGATGAACCTGAGTATTGTTAGGTCCGGAGCTGAGAGAGAGACTCGCAAAGCCTCATGTGTAGCAAATGCTGTTTATTTTGAGTATCTGCGTGCAGATGGGTAGAGGCCAAAAAAAAGCATCCACCCCAGGAAGGGGAGAGCGGTGGGTTTTATAGAGGGTTTTTCCTGGGGGAGTAAGTGAATGGCCAGAACAGCCACTTGTAATAAATTCTTTTTCAAACAACCAGCTCTTAGGACCCCTGCCCCAGTCACATCCATCCTTCAGCTCCAGCACTGTCCTTTTCAGGAGAGAGAAGGAGGGACAGACTTCATCTCTATCAGGGAGAAAAGCAATGCAAGCTCCCCTCTTTGCATTCCATTCCTTTATCTCCCTAGGGGTCTGGCAAAGGCTACTTGCCTAAT
The DNA here is from genome assembly GCA_028533085.1 of Varecia variegata. NCBI lineage: Eukaryota > Metazoa > Chordata > Mammalia > Primates > Lemuridae > Varecia > Varecia variegata. The sequence goes on from CM052447.1 coordinate 16,685,366, forward strand.
AAGTATAAAACATGGCTCCGCCACTCACCAACTGTGCAACATTGCACAATTTACCTCATCTCCCTGAATGTCACATTTCTCATCTTTAAAAAGGAGGTAGTGTTATTGAGAGGATTAAATAAGTGCTTAGTATAAATTAAAGCTGAGCCTATAGTGAATGTCAACACATGCTAGCTGGTATTTTTACTATTGTCATTATTACTAGTATTGTAATGAATAATTGATGGAGAGAAGGGAATAAGGAATAACTGTCTAGCTTGGAAGTCTGGTAAATGATGATGCCATTAGCAGAGATAAGCAATAACCACAACAGCAAGCATCCGGTAAGAGTTTACCACACGCTGGGCAGTGTTCTAGGAGGCTCATGTACATAATCTCCTTTACTCATTATAGGAATCCCAGATATTGTTATTAATTACCATTTACAGAGGTAAAAACTGAAGCGCAGAGAGGTTAAGTAGCTTGGGTCACATAGCTAAGAAGTCAAGGAACACGGACACTTTGATCCAAGAGCTTACAGCCCCACTGCTCTACACAGAGAAGGCAAGAGAAGTTCCAGGATGGGCTGAGTTTAACAAGCTCAGAAACACTTAATGGGGTAGCGTAGCAATAAAGTTGGAAATGCAAGTATGTTCATAATTCATTTTTCTCCTCAAAAGAAAGGCCAAGGAACAGCGAACTGAGAACGCAAATCAGGAAGAGCTATTGCCAATAGAAGATTAATCAAAAATGCAGCAGCGGCTCAAAAATTACTCTGCAGGTCAGAGAGAAAATACAACTGGAATAATACGAGTTTGATTTCCAAGCAACTTCTCAGGAAGCAATCCCTGTGTGAAGGGGAGAGGCACCCGTATTACTCCATTCTCCCAACATTCATGTCCCCAGTGTCAACCACAAGGTGCACAGTTGGAGCCCTGTTGGGGACGTCCACCAGGAGGTTTCAGATGGCACAGAAAGAAAGTGGCTTCCCTGCCAAGGGCTTCACCAGGGGCTTCTGGGAAATCTGCAGCCGGCATGCCCCATCGGGTTCTGAATGACAGAGCTCACTTGGCAGCCACTTCCGAGAGGAACATCCAGGATCAGTGAGCCTTCCTGCTGAGTGACTGTGCCCCTGGGCATCCTCCCTGACAGAGCGCTCACTGAAGGCTGCAAGGAAGTTGGGCATCTCAGCTGCTAGTCCCAGAAGCTTGACTGATAAATTCCTCCCCACCCCGAACTTGTCTCTACTCTCTTTAACACCCAAGCAATTTTCTTCAATCTTCAGTACAGGAACAACCTTTTGTAACTACCTCTAATATCTGAAATGTCTTCCTCTAGGGTAGACAACATCTGGATTATTTTCTTGGCCCATGATTTACCTACCCTTGCTAAGGCTGCATGCATGCATGCATGCATGCACGCACACACACATACACACACTCCCTCTACATTCAAGTTGGTACCAAATGAACCCATCCTTCTGGTTCTAATTGGACCAGGAAGGACACATTACCCAAGATCCATCAATTGGATTCTCTCCTCTGAACATCTGGGATCTCTGAGTGGTGTAAGCTGATAGAAGCTGGGGACCAAGCAGACACCATTATGGAGAGCTCCTTCTGGCACAGAGAGACAGATGTGGGAAGCAGATGCCCGGGAGCTCCGGATCCTCATTCCAGCCCCTTCTAAGACCTGGCTGTACTTTCTGTTTTTAAATTCTATGGTGTACCCTTGTAATTACTTTTTATTGGGTTAAATTTGTTAGAATCAGTATCTGTTACTTGGAATCTAAACAGCCTCCACTAAGACATGCAGGAAAGGAATTTTATATAAATGCAAATATTGCTGGAAATGTCATTCTCCAGAAGCCCAAGATAAGGCACAAGTAAGCATTTTCTCACTGTAATAAATTTTCAGGACAAATAACAAGGATTATGATAAACAGAGTTGTTTATACTTTTTACAGTTGATGTCATTTAATCAGGGATGTTGGTACGGCATTAAGGACCCCGTTTGTAGATGGTGAGACTGAGACACAGAAAAATACCATGATCTATCCCCTCTTCTCTCTTTATCCTGGAACTTCCATGTAGTCATGCTTGGAATAAATGGTTTGAAGATTTATGGTGTTATTTGTGATGGATATTTTGATGGAAGAATCATGATTTTGAAAGGCTAATCATCATTTGATCTTTTCTTTTTTCAAAGTAATATAGAAAGCTAAATCCCTCTGAACCTGCTTATAGTGAAAACAACATGTATTCAAGTTTTCCTTTTGGAAAGTGGTTGTTAATGTTGTCAAAGAACAGAGCGTGCCTTTAATATGCAAGATTATTGACCATACAAAATTCAAAGCATGAAAAAGAAGCATTCTGCTCATAATATATTTACAAGAACACAAGAATATATGCACCCTATTATCACAATTATTTTTACTTTGATCATACCTAGACATAATGCTGCACCTCCTAAGTCAATAATCTGTTAAGTTTTCAAGTAGTTTCTCTCTCTCCACCAACTTCCCCTCCTTACTTCTCTAGGCTTTCATAAGACTTGATAATTCTATGCTTGCTTCTATCTCAAAAAATATATTGCATTGACATCTGCTAGGCCACACAAGGCTGTGAATTTGTTGAGGGTGGGAACTCCATCTTTTGTCTCTGTATTCTCAACACCTAGTACAATGTCTATTACATAAGGAATTATTGACTGTTTGCTGGATGACAAAAAGTAGCATATTTTATCCACCTAAATAGACTATAATGATCTCAGGGACAAAGAGCATGTCACTGTAGACTTTGTGAGTATCAATTCATGTTTATTAAACACATGTTCTTTTATTTATGATATTCATTATGCTAAATGCTATGGGGAGTAGAAGGATGGAAACAAAGCATCAAACATTATTCTTACTTTGATAATCGTTACAGGGAATATACTTACGCAAAACATGTCATGGCTATTACCATCATTGTCACCGTCTTAATCATTATCCTATTTACTCATTATTTATTATATATCAGGCACTGCATTAAGTTCCTTGTGTGCATTATTTTATTTAATTATCACAAGCCCTTATATAGTTAGGTGCCATTCCTATTCTCATTTTACAGAGTAAGAACTGAGGTCCACAAAGTTTCCAGTAGTGTGCTCAAAGTCACACAGCTATTAAGGAGCAGAATAAAGTTTCAAAGTCAAGTCTGCCCATCTCTAAAGTTCATACCTAACTAAATGCCCGAAAGAACTATACCAGCTCAGAGGGAACAAGGAGGCAAGATAAGGAAAACTCTTGATAGATCTCAAAGAATTTTAACGTCAGCTTCTTTACTTAAATATAAGGCATATATGGTAAAACTACAGCAATACCACATAATTTTTCTTAAGGAAAGGTCTTCACTAATAGTACAAAACTGTTTTTACAGTATCTGAAAGCTTGATGATGAGCCAAATTTACTGCCAGAGGTTAAACTGCAAGGCTCCCAGGCATCATGGCACGGAATGGGACAGGTTTTGTTGGGATTTATTGTTCCCGAGGACAGTAGCAGCCCGAGCACCACTAATTCAATCATACATCAGCAGAGTGATTTACCGTTGACTCTTCTAGACACCAGAAAGACAAACAAGTGGCTTGGAAATAAACAAAACCAGAGTCTTATAAGCTCCCTCATTTTGCACTAGAGAGCTATGAATCACTTGAGTGAAGGATTCATCATCTTTAGATGTCACCTGGGTCATGGCAGAGGTGTTAAGTTGTGTGCAGGATGGCTTATATCACAGATACGAAAGGAGGAAGTCAAGAAAAATATAGGCAATGATAATATCTAAAAACTATTAGTGAGAGCGAAGGCCCTTTATGGGCACGTTTGCGTAAACAACGTGGACTGGAGAGAGCCCTGAATCGAGAGTCTGGAAACCTGAATTCTAGTCCCAGTTCTGCCAGTAAATACCCCGTAGAATTTTACTGAAATGCTTTGAGCCTTCATTCTCCATTTATCCAATACAGGCAGATCTCCTTATGTTGTGCTTCACTTTACCAAGCCTTCCAAATTTGTGCTTTTTACACATCGAAGGTTTGTGGCAACGCTGAGTGCAGCAAGTGTGTTGGTGCCATTTTTCCAACAGCATGTGCTCACTTTGTGTCTCTGTGCCACATTCTGGTATTTCTCGCTATATTTCAAACTTTTTCATTATTATTGTATCTGTTATGGTGATCTGTGATCAGCGATCTTTAATGTTACTACTACAATTGTATTGGGACGCCACAAATCACACCGATGGAAGATAGAGAACTTAATCAATAAATGTTGAGTGTGTCCTGACTGCCCCACCAATTGGCTGTGCCCCCTTCTCTCTCCCTCTCCTTAGACCTCTCTATTCCCTGAGACACACCACTACTGAAATTAGGCCAGTTAATAACCCTACAATGGCCTCCAAGTGTTCAAGTTTGAAAGAAAGAGTCACATGTCTCTCATTGTAAATCAAGAGCTAGAAATGATTAAGCTTAGTGAGAAAGGCATGTAGAAAGCCAAGACAGGCCAAAAGCTAGGCCTTTTGCAACAAATAACCAAGTTGTGAATGCAAAAAAAAGTTAATGAAGGAAATTAAAAGTGCTACTCCGGGAACACATGAATGATAAGAAAGCAAAACAGCCTTATTGCTGATACAGAGAAAGTGTTAGTGGTTTGGATAGATCAAACCGGCCACAACATTCCCTTAAGCCAAAGCCTAATACAGAGCGAGGCCCTAGCTCTCTTCAATTCTGTGAAGGCTGAGAGAGGTGAGGAAGCTTCAGGAAAGAAGTTAGAACCTAACAGAGGTTGGTTCATGAGGTTTTAGGAAAGAAGCTGTCTCCATAACGTAAAAGTGCAAGGTGAAGCAGCAAATGTTGATGCAGAAGCTGCAGCGAGTTATCCAGAAGATCTAGCTAAGATCATTGAGGAAGGTGGCTACCCTAAACAACAAATTTTCAATGTGTAAGAAACAGCCTTGCATTGGAAGAAGATGCCATCTAGAACTTTCACAGCCAGAAAGCAGAAGCCAATGCCTGGCTTCAAAGTCTCAAAAGACAGTTTGACTCTCTTGTTAGAGGCTAATGCAGCTGGTGACTTTAAGTGGAAGCCAACATTCATTTACCATTCCAAAAATCCTAGGCCCCCAAGAATGTTGTTAAATCTACTCTGCTGCACTCTAGAAATAGAACAACAAAGCCTAGATGACAGCACATTTGTTTTCAGTATGATTTACTGAATATTTTCAGCACAGTGTTGAGACCTACTGCTCAGAAAAAAAGATTCCTTTCAAACTATTACTGCTCATTGACAATGTACCTGGTCACCCCCCCAGGGCTCTCATGGAGCTATGTAAGACTAATGTTGTTTCCAGGCCTGCTAATAAAACATCCATTCTGTACCCATGGGTCAAGGAGTAATTTCAACTTTAAAGTCCTATTATTTAAGAAATACATTTCATAAGGCTATAGCTGCCATAAACAGTGATTCCTCTAATGGATCTGGGTAAAGCAGACTGAAAACCTCCTGGAAATGATTCACCATTTTAGATACCTTTAATAATGTTTGTGATTCATGGGAGGAGGTCAACACAGCAACATTAACAGGAGTTAGGAAGAAGTTGATTCCAACCCTCATGGATGACTTTAAGAGTTCAAAACTTCAGTGGAGGAAGTGACTGCAGATGTGGGAGAAATAGCATGAGAACTAGAATTAGAAGGAGAGCCTGAAAATGTAACTGCATTGCTGCAATCTCATGATAAAGCTTTAATGGATAAAGAGTTGCTTCTTATGGATGAGCAAAGAAAGTGGTTTTTTGTGATGGAATCTTAATCCTGGTGAAGATGCTATGAACATGTTGAAATGACAATAAAGGAATTTTACATAGACAACAAAGAATACTACATAAACTTAGTTGGTAAAGCAGCAGGAGGATTTGAGAGAATTGACTCCAATTTCAAAAGAAGGTCTACTATGGGTAAAATTGCATCTAACAGCATGGCATGCTACAGAGGAATCTTTCCTGAAAGGAAGAATCCACTGATGCCGCCAACTTCACTGTTATCTTCTTTTTAGAAATTGTCACAGACACCCCAACCTTCAGCAACCACCACCCTGATGAGTCAGCAGCCGTCAACATCAGGGCAAGACTCTCTACCAGCA
>CM052447.1:16692014-16702591 GCA_028533085.1 Varecia variegata
TGTAGGTAAAAACCTTCCCACGAAGAAACTCCAGGCCCAGATGCTTTCATTGGTGAATTCTACCAAACATTAAGGAAGAAATAATGACAATTCTAATAAATGTTTCCAGAAAATTGAAGAGGAGACAGTATTTTCTAACTCACTGTATGAAGTCAGCATTGCTTTAATACCAGAACTTGGCAAAAATATTACAAGAAAAGAAATCCACAGACCTAACTAACTAAACAAACATTTTTTATATACAAAAAGGATAACGTATCAAAATCAAATGGTACTTCCAGGAATACAGGGTTGGTTTAATATTCAAATAATAATTGATGTATTTTATCATATTAACAATTTGTTCTTAAAAGTATGGTCATGCCAACACATGTCAACACACCATCCTTTCCAAAAGTTCCTCATGCTCCTGTATAATTCCTTTATCCCTCTCCTTCCCCTAATCCTAAAATAACCATGTATCAGTTCTGGTAGATATTTTGAGGATTTCATAAGAATTTCTGTATAGGTGATTATGTCATCTGCATATAAAAATGGTATTATTTCTTTCTTTTTACATTCATGCATTTATTTTTCTTGCCTTATGAACTTGCTAGAACCCTCATGACAATGTTGAACAGAAGTATTAAGAGTGGACATATTTACCTTAGTCTTGATCTCTGGGAGAAAGCATTCCATTTTTAACCAATAGGTATGATTCTATCTGTATGTTTTTTGTAGATGTCCTTTATCATGTTGGAAATGTTCCCTTCTATTTTTAGTTTGCTAGAGTGTTTTTAGGAATGAATATTAGTAACATCAAATGCTTTTTCTGTGTTGACATGTAGGATCTGACACTATCTCCAGGTAGACAGTGTCGGAATGAAATCAGAGGACACCCAGCTGCTGGGTGTCTGCTGGAGAACTGATTGATTGCAAGTTAGTTTGGTGAGGAGAAATCTCCTGCATTTGGTCACAGAAGTCTTCTGTCTGATTGTTACCGTTGTGGTTGAGAGCAGAGGAAAGATGGTTTGAGTTTTTCCAGAAGAGATGGATATGTTTACTATCTTGATTATGATGGCTTCATGCATGCACGTGCATACACACATCAAATCGTGTACTTTAAGTATGTACATTTTATTATATGTCAATTATGCCTCAATCAAGCCTTAAAAAAAAAGAACTATCCTAACAAAGGTCTCCAATAGCCTATATTTCAGTATCACGTCTTGGTACCAAGTATAAATATTAAATCCACATATAGTCTTTCTTTTCTATAGAATCCATGTGGCCACATGAAATAGTTGTGGCTAATGAGATGTAGGTAGAAGTCTCTGCTAGGGAAGGTTCTGGAAAAGTCTCTGTTTTACTCATAAAAATGAAATCTATCCAACTATGACAGTCTTTCACTCTGCAACTTTCTTCCACCTTGAAACTAAACATGACACCTGGGAGTATAGAAGCCAAGTACTCTAAGATAAAAATTTATAAAATTTTTGAAGAAAAGTTTTAGTATGAGAATAACTTTAAAAAAGTAAAGAGTCACTGGCCCTGACAAACAGTTAAATCAATGTCAGCCACTGACTACCTCCCTAGATGATGTTTCTAACATGAGAAAAATAAAGCTCAATTGTTTATTTCACTGTTTGTCAGGTTTTTTTTTTTATTTGCATCTAAATGCATTCTTACAGACACACTTCCCATATTCCTAGAGAGAACATCTCTCTTTCCTCCCCCTCTTGACCTACTGTTGCATTTATAACCTCGTCTTGTTTACCAGAATCTTACTCCCCTGATTCTCTTACTGAACATTTCTGGTCCTTTTTTCCAGCAAGTCTTAAACTACAGAGGTATTTCTGGGAAATGCTGGTATTCTTTCACCAAGTTATGAAAGTTTAAAAGTAATTCAGTGGCCAATAACTACATGAAAATATGCTCAACAACATCAGCCACCAGGGAAATACAAACAAAACCATAATGAGATACTACTTCACACCCACTAGGATGGCTACAATCAAAGAGTTAGACAATAATAACAAGTGTTGGGGTGGATGTGGAGAATAAGACCCTCTTACACTGCTGGTGGAGTGTAAAATGGTGTAGGCCTTTTGGCAAACAGGCTGGCAGTTCTTTCAAAGGTTGAACGTAGAGTTACCATATGACTCAGCAATTGTACTCCTAGGCAGACACCCAAGAAAAATGAAAACATATGTCCACACAAATGCTCATTTGTACATAAATGTTCATAGCAGCATTGTTCATAATAGCCAAAAAGAAAACAACACAAATGTTGTTGCAACACCAATGCACCTGGGCAAAAAGAAAACAACACAAATGTCCATCAACTGCTGAATGGATAACGAAAACGCAGTATATCGGTACAATGGAATATTACGTGGTCATGAAAAGGAATGAACTATTGACACCTGTTGAGACATATATGAACCATGGCAACATTATGCTAAGTGAAAAAAGCTAGTCACAAAAGACAACATATTGTACTATCCAATTTATATAAAATCCCACAACAGTCAAATTTATAGAGATATAACGTAGAAGTGGTTGCCAGGGGCTGGAAGGAAGAGGGAAACAGCGAGTGATTGCTAATGGATAAGGGGTTTCTTTTGGGGATAATTAAAATGTCCTGAAATCAACTGTGGTCATGATTGTACAACTGTGAATACACTAAAAACCACTGAATTCACTTTTTAAAAGAGTGAATTGTATGGTATATGAATTATACCTCAATAAATAAGTTATATTAAAAAAGCAATTCAACAGTCTTACCAGGAATGCTTAATTTTATTCCCTTCATCAGGCCCTACATTTTTAAGTAGATTTGCCTGTTTTCAATCATATTCCAGTGGTAAGTTCTGCAAAAGAACCACTATCAGGAAGTGTCCAAAAGGCCGAGCTTTGTACCAAGTGTAGGTTTTTTGTGTGGCGTGGTGAGCCCTGGTAAAATCCCACTTACCACTTACTATTTAGGTTTGTGATGTGTAAGTCACAGCCATGTCATAGAGATGATGATAAATAACAGCATCTCACACTTGCATCATGCTTATAACACAGACCTTAGATCTAATGATTCAAAAGGTCCCTTCCAGCTCTAAAATTTGATGAATTTATGATGTTATTTGATCTCAACAACAACTCCAAGGAGACAGTAGGCTTATATTATTATAAGATCATTGTCATTTAATGGATGACAAACCTGTTCGAAATTTTGGACATTATTTCTGGACAATCCTATGGTTCAAGTATATAAAGTATTTACATGTATAAATACAAAAGATTATGTGTGTGTATATATATGTATGCATATTCCAGATAGAAATAAAGATTTACTTAGCCGATTATCTAGAATGTTTTCTTAAGAATTGACTTTAAAAATCAGAAAATCACTCATGTGCAGATTATTTTTAACAAGCATTAAAAGCCCAACATGAATTCACATTTTTCTTCAAAGCATCTCTTCATTTACAAGCCCATTCATTAAGATTCCCCAAACCACAGCTCAATCAGCTCACTGCTCTTCCAACCTTTTTCCTGATAATTCCATCATGTCACAAAACAAAGTAGTCTTAACTCATTTTCTATTGTCTCGGTTTGTCTCTTTCTTTCTTTCTTTCTTTCCTCTGTTATTATAAATTCGTAACATCTTAGGCTTGACCCTCCTTTATAGATTCTCAAATACCTCTTCCCAAAGGAATATAAAGCCCCTTTTAGACCATCTGGCAGGAGACAGCGCTTTATAAAACTCCAGTATACAGTAGAGAAAATACATCCCTTTTAAATTTTAAAGATTTTTTTCCCCCTCTACAAAAGACAGTCAGAGAAAAAAAGGTCCTTTTAAAATGCTGGGCCTGTCACTTCACTAATATTTACAGTTTCTCGTATGCTGGTGATGACTAACTGGATATCTAAGCATGCTTCTACTGTAAGGGGCAGTTTTCCCCCAGTTTTTTCAGGGACCTTTCAAAGAACAGATCAATATTCACTTGGTGGGTTTTGGTCCTTGAAGACACCTAATTGTCTTTGATTCTTCTTTGCCAAATATTTTGTTTTCCTGTGACCTTCCTTTGAACTCAACGTGCTAAGAAACGGGTCTGTGTTTCCTCACCAGCATTCTCCCTCCTGTTCCTTGTGGTTGCGTGTTCTTTGTGCCAAAGGAGCACTAGCAGCATGGTTGTGAACTAAGCTATTTCTCGGCTACTGCCGGACCCTTCGGTGCCTTTGTGTAAATTAGTAAATGGTTCCATTCCCCACGGCAGATGCAGCTATGCAGGTGCCTGGCCAGGTGAGCAGAGTAAGAGCAGTATTTAAAATCCCTCACCCCCTCAACCAGCTGCACCTGGGCAGAGCAATGCACAACCTGCACAGAGCCACTGGATGTCACCCCCATCCAGATCTGTCCTCTATTCTGCCATCTTCACCAAGCCCCTGATAGCATCTGCTCCATTCAAGCAAGCTACTCTGACCCTGGACAGCATCTGCAACCTAACTCCTTCATGCTTTCCGAGTGGAGCTGTATTTCAGCAAGCAAACAGCAACTCCCCTTGACTGAGCCTGAATCAGTCACAGCTCCAGGTATACAAGGCGGGGTTCAGAAGGTAGGAAAGGATCGCACATGTCAATGTCAAACATCCTTCCATTCAAGTCTTACATGTGCTATATGTGAGAACTTGGGTGATTTTCTCAACCTCTCTGAGCCTCAGGTTTCTTATCTGTAACACTGGGATAAGAATAGCCATCTCACAGTGCTGCAGGGAGGAATAAGTAACGAATTGTATTTAAAGAATTTAGCACAGTGCCCGGAGCATAAAGAGCTCTCAAAAATGGCAGTTGCTGTAAGTCTTGGGCGTGTGATTTTGAAGAACATTTATTGATGGATAAACTGCCAAAAATCAGCAAAATATTTCCACCGTTGAATCTGTTGCCATAATAAGACATTTTGCCTCACTAGCATGGCATTTTGCAAAGCTAAAGTTCTTGAAGCCCAAAGGACAACTGGGAATGAATATTTAGAAGTCTCCTACTCAACTGATCTGTAAACTCTGAATTCAGGCTTCTTGCCAGAGAAATCTGACATTCATAACATAGAAGGCTCAGAAAGGATTTTCACCTTGCTTTTCTAACATGCAAATCCTTAGAGAAGGATTTTTTTTAACATTTAATGAGTCAACGTTTGTTCAGCTACTACTATGTGCCATGCATTGTTCTAGAAGTTTCCATATACATTATCTCATTTAAATTTCCCAACAACCTTGAGCACCAGGCATCATTATCCACATTGCAGAGGTAACAAAACTGAGTCTCAGAGGAGCTTGCCTCGATCAAGGTCACACAGCTAATGAGTCTCATTAGAATTCAGGGTTTATGACTCTTAAGGAGTTTCTTACTATCAGGCCACTTCGATTTTCATTTCTATGAAATCCTGATTACCCAGGCAATATGGGGTGGTGAAGGAGAAGCCCCTGGGGAAAGAGAGGGTTGGCATTAACATTCCTGAGTGGAGAAGGAAGGTTGCTAATGGAAATATTGGCCAAGTAAAGCATGCTGGAATGGTGGTAACTGGCTTGGACATCTCCCAAGTGAGGCTCAGAGAGGGAGGGCCCACTCCAGAATGGCTGCGACCACAGAAGATGGCCTGGGGGCACAGTAGCCTCACTCAGGTACCTCCAGGGGCAATAGCTAAATTGTGCGCTTGTCCAGAGTAACGGACAGGCTCCCAGGAAGCTGCAAAGTTTTTGGAGAGCTTCCCAGACTGGCTTTAGTGAAAGGGCTAGCTAATCTGTTTTGAAAAAGATGCTTAAGCCTTTTTCACAGCAGTTTTTTTTAACACATAAAGTTTTGATATAGATTTCTTGCCTGATTATAAGAACATTTCAAATAACAACACATGCTATATCCCAACATTTTCCTTGACTACATTATACACCTAAATCTTGTCCACACCAGAACAGCTATGCTTTCCACGTTAACGGCAGTCTACTAACAGACCAGGAGAAGCATTTCACAGCTTTGTCAGTCAATCCCCTTGGTGCAGCATCTGACATTATCTGGTACTCAGAGAAGTACTTAATAAAAAATTTAGGACAAACAAGAGGATAGCCAAACTACGCAAGACCTGGCAAAAGAAACGTACACAATGTACTTTGCCATTTCTTCACAAAAGCATAGCATTCTTTAACTTTCATCCACAATTCTGGGAAAGAACTCTATTCAAAGTCACTTGTCTACCTCTGTATTTTAACAACAATGTTATTGGACTTTAAAAAGTATGTTCCTAGCTTTAAAAATATGATTTAATGTTGGGGCAGCATTTTAAAGATGCCAAGACGCTATAGAGTTTTCTGTGTTGTGCGTTTGTGAATTCGGAGAGAAGACGGCACTACGGCGAGGCGTCGTGTCCGGAGCATTGTTTCATGTTGATTTCACATAAGTTATTTCACTGAATCCTCACAACCACCCTGACTGTAGACATTCTCATCCTCCTTGCATGGATGTTAACTAAGGCTGCTGCGGATATTACTTGCCCAGGAAATAGCAACTCGTTCATTTCCTCTTGTTCTTCAACCTCATCTCTCTTAGGCCATTGCATCATCAGACGCACAAAGCTATTGGTGCTGCAAGAGGCAGGCAGCTCTCTCCTTCCTCAGTGACCACTGCAAATCCATCACCAGGTTCTGTCGCTTCAATCAACTGTCCCCCAGCCTCTCCTGTGACACAACCGCCCGGCTCTCATCACGTCTTGCCTTGGCGTCCGTCAATTTCTAACTGGACTTTCTCCCACTCATGCTCCACGCTGTCACCTTTTATATCACAAATCTAGTGGTGCACTTCTGTGTTTAAGCCTGGGATGGCTGCCACCTGTGGACAGAATAACGACCCAACCCTTGTCAGCTTCACCTCTGGCCTTCGCTGCCACCGCTGTTTCAACCCTCTACACTTGGATACACCACTTCTTAAACATGTTCGCTTCCAGGTGGAAAATTTCCGTCATAACTTCCCTGCCTATCCCATGCTCCAATTCCTACTTCCCTGTTCTCCTTTTGTTCTTCACTCTGTAGCACGGTGCCTGGTACTGCCCCTCAAAACATGGTAATGCGTCTTCTTTTTACCTTCCTTGCAAAATAGTTGCATGTCTCTTTGTCACAGATGAGAACACTGAGGCTAGGTGAGTTAAAGGAACTTGCCAAAGGAAGACAGCTTGTGAATGACAGAGCTGCAGCTCAGACCTGGTTTATCTGACTGCAATGCCCAGGCTCTAAACAACCACACTGTGTATAACTGTAGGTGAAGGAGCCACCATCCATATCTATAAAACAGATATAATGACAATGTTCCTAACTCACAGTGTCACTGTAATAACTGAAAAAAATTAAAGCCATTTTACAAATTGCAAAGTGTTATACAAATATGAGGAGATGGTGGAGTAATAAAGGGAAAGTTAGCATCATATAACCTAGACTACTGAATATTCATTCACACAACAAATATTTTTGAGCCCTTGCTATGTGTCAGGCAATTGGCTGGACAATCTAAATTGTTGACCTCCAAAGTCTCCTTCAACCCTGAGATTCTCCAACTTAGTTTTTAGCCTCATTACAAGAGACAGCCCTTATCTTTCCTTATGCACTGAGACCACCAGTCTAGACCACATTTTTATCCATTTTAGCAAATTCTAGTCTCTATAGTAATTATTGTTCATGTTCCTTGCTAGCTCAGGAAAGGGCCACTTCTTTATGCTAAAGCTGCTTCCTCTGTCTGCACTCTGAAACCTTTCCCCACCCCTACCTGCTTCTCCCATACCCATCAAGCCAAGATGTAAATTCTTTCCTGTTTTGTCACCTGATGCATCATTCCTACCCACTTCCAACTAACTTAAGTCTGTCACCTAAAATGTAAACTATTTCAGTTAGAAACCCATGCCACTTTAACCTATTTTTTTTTCCTTTTATTCACAAATCTCTCCCACATACAGACCATTGTTGCTGTATCCCTTCCTTTCCTTAGGTACAGCCAGCATTTCTTGGCACCTGCTTCCATCACACTCTACTGAGACCTCACATGACGCTACCAATTTATTAAGACTTTATTGGTCTAATGGTCTTCCTCAATTCTCATAACCTCGAACTTAACTTGTGAATTTTACAGAGCCCCTTTTGAACACTTTCCACTCCCTGATTTCCCTAAGATTGCATTAAGGTGGAGGAGCCGTGCTAGGGTCAGAGAGACTAGGGATCCAGGACAGGCTCAGCGACTTCCTAGCTGTATGACCTTGGGCCAATTCTTTAATGTTGCCAAGTCATGCTTTCTTCGTCTCAAAAACTGAAACCTGTTCTCACTCATAAAATTGTTCTGAGAATTCATTGATCTATTGCATGTCAAGCCTGGCACACAGTTAGATCTGAATAAGTGCTAGCCATCACTCTTGGTACTATTACTACAGCAAGAATAATCACTACAGCTACAATCGCTGCCACTGCTACTCATGTGCATCTGCCTCTTAAATCACTCCCCTTTCATCCTAACAGAAGGGATCTTCCACAGTAAACCCTCAGGCACTCGCTGTTAGGGAATCCATCTTTACATCCACCATAATGCCACATGGAGGCTGTTTCAAGTTCACATGCAGTTGGCTGTGTCAACAGCACCACCAGTTCACGATGAACACCAGCATATTCTCTGGGAGATGCCATGTCCTCCTTGGAGCCTTGCATTTGAAAACTGGAAGTCCTATGGGATCATTTCTTTTGTATTTCCCCACCTCGGGTGTTTATCTCTGTCTTATTTTTCTGATTCTTCTCTCCTTTCCCCATGGTTCCATCCAGTCCTGCTTGCCGAATGGCCAAACGACCTGCAGACTTTCTCCGGCCCTGTTCTCTTTCCTTTGGTGATGCATCCACTACAGATGCCAGTTGAATGCAACTTGCATCATCCTGGGTTCTGTTTAGGAACCTAAAACAGTTTGCTTTTGAAATCAAAGTCAGACTCCTCACTTTGACATTCAAGTTCCTCCCTCCACTCACCCACCTTTTCTCCGATGGAGACTCCACTTCCATCAGACACTTTTCTTTATTGCCCCTGTAAACCATACCCATGTCTGTCCTCACAGTTTAGTTTATTTTATTCTTCTCACCCAGATCCCCGTGTCCTTTCAAACAACCAAGTTGACACTTCCTTCACGGTTCTACATAAAGTCTACCACTGTGTGTGCATGTGTGTGTGTGTGTGTGTGTGTGTGTAATGAAGGGGAGGAGAGACCAACTTTTCAGACTAACTTTGGGTCAAACATGCTTGGGTTAGAATTCGGTCTTTGCTTCCGACAAGCCATGTGACCTCAGACAAGTTGCTTAGCCTAAGACTCAGTTTCCTCATTTGTAAAACACATACGACATACAGCAGCAATTCTCAAAGTGTGACAAAATGAGTAGGACGCATAAAGCACTTCTGCCACTCACTGAAGTCTGGTGACCATCTCAAGGAAATGCATTTGTGCAGTGGAATTAGTTGTGAGCTGAACTACTGGCCCCTTTCAAACAGAACCAATTTTACTTGAAATAACAACTGAGATTATTGGGACTTGGATATTTGGTAGACATTTCCTTGAAAATGAAAGAAGACAACCTGTTGCTTCCAGGACAACTGACAACATTTGTTGCCCATGATAAAATTTGATCATTAAGTGAAAATCAGAATTTTGGAAAACTTGCATCTGCCAGCGTGAGCAGCTTGACAGCTGCCTAATATGTAGAGATTTTCCTGATGAGACTGGTGGTGACTGTAATAATGTGATTTTTTAAAATATAATGAAATGTGTCAACATTTGGAGATCTGCACAATTCAGTGAGCCAATATTTTCCAAATAGACAAGGTATGATGTTACAACCTTATGCATGGGTAACAAGCAAGATAATCAACTGATTTCAAGTTAATAGAGTAAAAAAAGAATTCATTAATTTACCTCAGATTCCCCAATACAACTTTATAGACACTCCCACTTGTTTTAGTTTAGTATCACAGGACAATATTCAAAATTATCTGAAAAAGATATTTAAAAATTCCTTCCTTTTCTACTACATATCTATATGAGGCCAGATCTTCTTCATATATTTCAATCAAAACAACGTATCACAATAGGTTGAAAGCAGAAACAGATACAAGAATCTAGATGTCTTCTAAATCACACATTAAAGAGAAATATGAAAAATGTAAAACTATGCTGTTCTTGCTACATTTTAAAAGTTTATAAATTATAGTATTTTTATAAAATGTGTTGTTGATTGTTATTTTAAATAAATTAATATAATTTTTAAAAGTTTTTGTTTTAATTATTATTATTTTATTTGAGACAGAGTCTCACTCTGTTGCCCGGGCTAGAGTGCAGTGGCGTCAGCCTAGCTCACAGCAACCTCAAACTCCTGGGCTCAAGCAATCCTCCTGCCTCAGCCTCTGGAATAGCTGGGACTACAGGCATGTGCCACCATGCCCAGCTAATTTATATATATATATATATATATATATATATATATATATTTTTTTTTTTTTTTTTTAGTTGTCCAGATAATTTCTTTCTAGTTTTTTAGTAGAGA
>CM052447.1:16702691-16714954 GCA_028533085.1 Varecia variegata
AAATATTAAGTTTCTTACAAGCATTTAAGCATAATCTGTACCAGAATATAGGTTCATATGGTTTCTAAGTTAGTGCGTGTGTGTGCGTGTGTGTGTGTGTGTGTGTGCACAGGCACATGTGGCTGTTTTTGTAGTTTATCCAATGAGATTATAATAATTTGTTCAGAAGTACTTCTAGAATCCCACTATTTAGCTGAGTATTTAGTAGGTACTTCAGTTAATGCTTTACGTAGTTAAATTTGTATATAAATTCCTTTTTTAAAAACTGCAGCTGTCAAGATTGCAATAGTAAACTTCAAATACAGAGAGGTTTCCATTTTACATGAAAGATAATACTTTAAATCACTTCAAAACAACCCAGCCCCGAAAACCATTTTTTTCATTTTATCAATCCAAGCCAATAGCATCTCTTGCCTGAATTATTTCCGCTATCTCCTAAACAACCTCCCTTCCTCCACCCCTGCCACCTGTTTCCAACACAGCAGCCAGAGCCATCCTGAGATACGTCCTGCCCCTGCTCAAAATCTCCCTGTGGTTCTGGATCCAGCTCAGAGCAGAGCCAAGGTCCTTACTTTGACCACCACACTTCACTCCCTCCTGCGTTCCTTCCTGGTTTGTTCACCTTGCTCTGGCCACCCTGGTAACCATGCTGTTCTCCTGATATGCCAGACCTTCTACACTTACTATTCTCATTGTTGGAAGACTTTCCCCCAGAGCCCTCACTTCTTTCAGATATTAGGAGAAAGTCTTTCCCTGGAGACCCATCTATTAATAAATTTCCATTTGTCCTTGTGCAGCTACATCCCCCCAACACACAGGCCACCCCCGTCCCATCTCTCTTGAGCAGTTATCACTATCTAACATAATTCCTATTTGGGTTTTCTGTCTGTCTCTCCCACTGAAATGCAGTTTCCATGATGCCAAGGTTTACGTCTATTTTTCTATAATGTGCCTGGCACAAAACAGATGGTCAATATTTTATTGTTGAATGGATAAATGAATAAAGAAATGAACAAATATCGAGACATTACCAATGCATATCCCTTCTCAAGAATTAAGGGAAAGAGGTATCTTTCTGAGCGAGATTGCTAGGATACATTTACAGAGAGGGTGCTGACCCTCATCTCCAAGTCTTCCATAGAGAGAGCATTTCAGTATCCACGGAAAATGCAAGTTTCAAGAAGATTGGCAATTTTCCTGGATAAAAGTGTGGTTTTTTTCTTATCCTGTGAATGAAGACTAATAATGCCTCAGGGAGAAGAGGGTAATTGACTTAGGCCATCCCAGCAGGGAATGCAAAAATCACTTGGGGAAATAAAGATCGTGATTGGTCAAAATGCAGCATCTTCCTGTTAACTTGCAGGTAAGGAAATAATACATTGCTTTCTCGTTAGGTTAGATCCTTTACTTTACATTGAGAGCCTTTGCATAGTGGTTGAAGATCTTGAAGAAAACTCACCAGGAAGTCATTTAAAAATCAACACACACCATGAAGGAAGCAAATTTAATTCAATTTCAAGAATGCATTAAAAAAAATAAAGCATAATGAGAACCTGCTGCCTCAAACTGCAGCCAGGTGGGAAGCCAGACTGCAGGGGCAGCCACTACTCCACAGCTCTGCATCTGGATGGAGCCTTCGTGTCTCAGAAGAATGACTTAGGCCCGGTATTATTGTAATTTTTCTGTATTCTGCCTTCAGCTGGCAAGGTCCCCCTTCAGTCATGCCATATTATCCCAAATGTCCACTCCAAGATACACTCAGATCTCTCCAAGTTTCTTTCGAAGCTTCTTTCAACAGATGGAGTTGGTTGCTTCCCTGATAACATTTCCTAAAATGGTACCAAAGGTACTGTCCCTCTGGATTTTCTCTCTCCTACAGTGTTTAAAGCAATATTAGGGATCCAACCACAAATCTCAGGGCTCCTTTAATAATAGACTGCTGACAGCAAGGAGACAGTGTCATATACCTAGGGCATTCATGGGTGTAAATCTTCACTGTGCTACTTAATAGGCATATGAACAAGCTATCTAACCTCTGCCTCATCCCACTGCCCCTTAAAATGGAGATTACACATATCTTTCTCGTATAGAACTGCTGGAGGAATTAACTGAGATAAGGCAAGTACACGGAGTGTGAACATCAAGAGCTGCATTCAAAAGTTAGTTAATAAAGTGAAAGCTTATGTTAGATCAAAATACCATTTGCGCCTTTGAAATCACACACAGTTCTCAGCAAGATGCTGAAACTACGGAAGTGCCACGAAAAATGTGTCAAGTCTCCTAAGACATCTCTCTCTGGGACTAAGGCTCCCTGAAAGGAATAGCGAGCAGCATCACCCACGCTGCTCACATGTTAATTTCTCTCTGCCTCCTTTTCTTGGGAGGGGGATGGGGAGAGCAGCCAGGACATAAAATGCATGTACAGTGGGACTCTTCTGTAAGGCACACCACATGGCTGGTAGAAAATGAACACTGTGTATGTTAGCCATTGTTATCAATGATTGTTACTATTATTGTTATTTTATTTTTTTGGAGACAGGATCTCACTGTGCCATCCAAGCTGGAGTGCAGTGGTGCAATCAAAGCCCACTGCAACCTCCAACTCCTGGGCTCAAGCAATTTTCCTGTTTCAGCCTCCTTGAGTAGCTGGGACTACAGGCATGTGCCACAGTGGGCTGATCTTTAAAAAAAACTTTTTGTAGCGTGAACACTCTGTATGTGCTAGCCATTGTTAGTAATGATTGTTTCTTTTCTTTTTTTTTTTTTTTTTGAGACAGGGTTGCTAAGCTGACCTCGAACTCCTGGCCTCAAGTGATCCTCCAGCCTGTGCTTCCCAAAGCACTAGGATTACAGGCAGCGGCCACGCCCTGTTTCTGTTATCTATCTATCAGGCTGGGTAGGGGGTGCCACGGAAGGACTCATGGAATCTGTGGCAGCCCAGAAGTGACTCTCTTGCCAGTGTGAAAACAACGAACAGGAGGCATTGAGCCAGGAGGGGACAACAGGCCAGACATCCCCTCCCTGCCAACCACCATCCCTGGTAAAATCTTCTAGTTCTTAGATCTTTTTCCCATGGATTTTTTTTTTTTTTTTTTTTTTTTTTTTTTTTTGAGACAGAGTCTCGCTCTGTTCCCCGGGCTAGAGTGCAGTGGCGTCAGTCCAGCTCACAGCAACCTCAAACTCCTGGGCTCAAGTGATCCTCCTGCCTCAGCCTCCCGAGTAGCTGGGACTACAGGCATGTGCCACCGTGCCCAGCTAATTTTTTTTTCCCTGTATATTTTTAGTTGTCCAGCTAATTTCTTTCTACTTTTTTAGTAGAGATGGGGTCTCGCTCTTGCTCAGGCTGGTCTCAAACTCCTGACCTCGAGCGATCCTCCCACCTCGACCATGGAATTTCAAATAAGCCAGAAAGGCACAGACACAAATAGAGAGGGTGAGTGACTTATATGTGGGCTACAGATCCCATAATAAGAAAAAAAACAAGAAGAAGAACAAGAAATACAGGAAACAGAGCCCTGAACTACCTTCTGCATCACCTCCCAAGAAGATAGAAATTAAATAAGATGAAGACATTATGCAGGAATAATACAGTGAAACATCACTTCTTCAGGGAGGTCTTTGGCCCCTAAGCTAAACTATTTCCTCCTCATATGTGCTCCTGTGTTACCAGGCACCACCCCACTCCTAATACTTATCATACTTGCTTTAATTAATTAAGTCTTCCTCACTACCTTGGAGAGCATTAAGGGCAGGGACTACGTTTGGCACATTATAGGTACTTGATAAATACTTGTTGAATAAACGATAAATGAGATATATATACATGTGTGTGTGTGTGTGTGTGTTTGTGTGTGTGTGCATTCTACAGTTTCAAATTCTCTGCTCTTTCCTCAACTGAAGTTTTCAGGTTAAACCACTTCTAGGCTCAGAACTCATTTTTTATTTGCCAAAGAGTAACTTACAACTTGGAGTTTATAAAAACCTTGAATTAATACTTTAGGTCTCTGGCTGCTTTTTCTGTGACAGTCATCAAATTGTTTTTATTTCAGACTTTCCACTTCAAAAGCTATATTCCCTGGATTTTATTTTACTCTTTTAAAAAATATCTAATGCAGAAATGTTGAAAATCTTAAGTGCATCTCTTGAGAGCCTTCAAGTAACTATACTAAAATACAGGGGAAAGAATGATTCCCACAAAGCATGCATTTCATCAACAATGCTTTGCAAGCTATCTAGTGAAATGAGATTCAACAGCTTGCAAAAAGAGGGAATGAATTTTCAGACCCACCTGAAATTCAATTATCTTAATCATTTGCAAATCCTCCTTGATCGTTTTCATCTTTCTGGTTTTAGTACTGAATTCCCAGTTCTGATAATGGTTGTCTAATGACTAATTATATCACTACAGGAGAATATTTAGAAGAAAAAGTAACTATAAATAAGACTTTGATCAAACTTGAGTAGAGGTTTGACTCAGTTTCCCAACTAAAAGTCATGATGAAACCAAGATGCAACCTTTATAAAATGATGAAATATACCAATAGGTTAAACAAGTTTAAATCTCAGAATTGTCAGTTAAAAGCAGGAAATAACCATTTGAAGTTTTTGGGTAACCTTCCAAAATAAGTTCTACTAGAAACAAATCAGCCCAAAATTTATACTGTGTGACAGTACTGAGCAAGTGGCCTGATCCTCCTCCTCAAGTATCTCCACATATTGAGTACAAGGGAGAAGAAAACAACTGCCTTTGCCCCCAGGCAATAATATTAAAGGCACTTTATGTAAATATTCAGCATTTCAAGTAAACTGTTCTCTCTTTCCCTCCACATGTTCCTCTCCAAAGGGCAGTATATTTATGGCGAGAAGGGACTGTGCCTCTAGTGATCTCTTGATGACAAGGGACAAGAGGATTTTCAAATTTTCAAGGCACCTTCTGGATTCTCAGGGCTCTGGGACAGAGTGGATGGAGGTGGTCAGCTCCCTACTCTGAGATGTGACTGCCACCTGGATTTTGGGGGTAGCGGTGAATGTTTACACCCACCACTAGAATTCATGTTTCCAACTTTCTGGCCCACGTTTAAGGTCACAATCATGGTAGCCTCTGCAGCCACACAGGGTCTCATGGCTATTTCTGGGTGCTCTGAACACTAGGCTGAGGCCTGCCTCCCACCTCAATTCTAAGGTGCATCCACACAGTGGAATACTACTCAGCCCAGTAGGAGGCACAAACTGCTGATACACAACATGGATGAATATTAAAAGCACATGCTAAGTGGAAAAAAAAACCCACAAAAAACTAAATACTAGGTAATTCCATTTATATGAAATTCTAGCAAGGGCTAAGGATTAGGGGAGGAGACTGATTACAAAGGGGCAAAAGGGAACATTTTGAGGAAATGGAAATATTCTATATCCTGATTATGAAAGTGGTAGTTACACAATTCAATATATTTGTCGAAACTCATTGGCTTGTTCACATCAAATTGGTGCATTTTAATGTGTGTATGTAAATTATACCTTGAGAAAACCAGATAGGAAAAAATAAAATTTCTGACAGTAGAAAATATGTAAATTGCTCCACATTTAATTGATGCTTGAAATTAAAGCCCTCTATTTTCATAAGGAAAAAAAATGTATTGCCTGATGGCCCATAACACATTGAATTCTCAAAGCTAGTAGACTATTCTCAAATATAACATTTCTTAAGCTTCAATGTGCACAGGATTCACTAGGGTAGCTGATTCAGGCAACCAGGCCAGAAAGTCTGTACTTCAATAATAAAAACCTTCCAGGTGATACTGATTCTGCTACTCCATAGATGACACTTTGAACAAGGATCTAATAGACTCAAAGCTTCTCCTCCAATCAGAGGCCTTGATTGTTTACCATGCTTTGATTGTGTCTGTGCCAAACACAGCTGATGCCAGTTTTATTTGCTATCTTAATTAGGTAACTTAATTAAATATTACATTAAACAGTACATTTTGAGTGTGAAAAAAAGTTGACTTGCTGAAAACTAAATTGAATATTTTGTGAAGACTCAATAAAAATGAATTTATAAAACCAATATTCTTGAATTAGATGTAGACAAAACAACTACTAAAGGCTGTATAAATTTAGAAGGTTTCTGCACACAGATTGCTTCAAAACTGTGTTTTTTAAAACAAGTTTACTGAGGTATGACTGACAGAATAAACTTCAGATGTTTATTCAGCACAATCTGGTAAGTGTTGACATATGTATATATACACAAAGCCATCACCACCATAAACATAATGACACCTACCCATCACACCAAAAGTTTCCCCACGCCCCTCTGTAATCTCTCCCCCCAGCACCCCTCCCCACCTCTCCCATTATCCAGCCACCCAGGGGTTTGTTTTCACTCACTATTGATTGCATTTTCTAGAATGTTTTTTATAAACAGAATTATCAAATATATACTCTTTTTTTGGTCTGACTTCCTTCATTCACTATACTGGAGATTCATCTTTATTTTTCTCTGTATCAATAGTTCATACTTTTCATTGTGGATTAGTATTCCATGTCATGGATGAACCACATTTTGTTTATCCATACATACACTTGCTAAGGGACATTGGAGTTGTTTCAGTTTTTGTCTATACCAAAATAAAGCTGCTACAAACATTTGTGTATAAGTCTTTAAATTCACATATATTTTGATTTCCTTTCGGTAAACAGAAGTTGAATAAGTCATATAGTACATGTATATTTAACTTCTTTTAAAACTACTAAACTGTTTTCCAAAGTGGTTGCACCATTTTACATTCTGACTAACAGTAGATGAGAGTTCTATTTCTCCACATCCTTTCCAATAATTGATATGGTCATTCCTTTTAATTTTAGCCACTCTAATAGGTATGCAATTACATCTCATTGTAGATTTAGTCTGCATTTGTCTAATAACTAAATTAGTAATCTTTTCACGTCTTTATTTGCCTTCCATATATATTTTTCAGTGAATTGGCTGTCTAAATCTTTTTTTTTAATTCAGTGTTTGTTCTTTTATTAAGAAAACGGGAAAACTTATTCAGTGTTTTCCCATTTATTAACTCAGTGATTTGTTCTCTTAAGATTTAAGAGATTTTATATGTTCTATGTATCAGTCCTTTATCAGTTATGTGATTTACAAATCTTTTCTCCCAGTCTTTGGGCTTGTTTTTACACTTTGTTTAACAATGCCTTTCAAAGAGTAGAAGTTCTTAATTTTTATAAAGCCCAATTTATCTTTCTCTTTCTTTTTTGGATTGTGCTTTTAGTACCTTTATATTCAAAGTGGTTTTCTTACAGGCAGCATACGGTTGTATCTTACTTTTTTTAACCAAATTGACAATCTAGATTTCTGAATTGGAGTTTTTAGACAACACATTAAATGTTGTTATTAATATGGTGAATTTAAATATACCATCTTACTATTTGTTTGCTATTTGTGCCATCTGTTCCTTTTTATCCTGACTTTTTTGGACTAAATGTTAATTATGATTCCACGGTTCCCCCCGCCCCCACCCAGCAATGTCTGGAGACATTTCTAATTGTCACAACTGCGGGAAAAGGTGCTACTGGCATCTCGTGAGAAAAACTAGACATGCTGCTAAACATCCTACAATGCACAGAGCAGTCCTTGACAACTGAGGTTGTGCTTTGATCAAGGAAACCCAATTTGGAGTCTGTGTTATAATACCATAAACCACTAGGGTCTCTAAATAATAAAACCCCTTCCACTGTGCAAGTTTTCTTTTTTAATAAGCTAAAATGTTTTTTAAAAAAAGTCTTCCTATGAAAGGAAGTGCACATCGAGAAGGCTTTGAATGCTGGGTAGCTATCCCTACTATAAATTTGCTGTGTTTCAACCTGCCAGATGAAAACAATTTCAACAAACCATCAACAAAGCCACGTAATTAAAATGTTGGTGTGGACATGACCTTGCTTAATTCACCCCGACTTTAATAGCTGAAGTAATGACAAAGAAGAACCTAGGGAAACTAAGGTCAGAACTGTAGCACACGGGGCTAAGATATTCATTCTCAAATTATTTTAAGCGAAATGCTGGTCTATTAGAATGACATATATTGCCTTTTTGTTTTCATTAGTAAACCCTCTGGGAACTTTGACACAAGTACAAGCTAAACTTGATTACTTGGTTTATGGAACACAGAGAACATTATCAAAGAGCTAATGACAATGTCTTTTCACTTAGAACTCCGAGCAACCTGCTGACTTTTAATCAAGTTTTAAAGGCACAAGAACAAAACAAAAATTGAGAATGAATGTTTTTACTCCTAACTATTGGAAGGTAAAGAGGCATGCCGACAATTGTTCAAATAACATCAAAACTGAGATTAGGAAGTGTGAGCAGAGAAGCAAACACATTTTCAGCAAGGCAATTTTTTTCTAACCAACAAATTCTACAAAACTCAACAAGAAACCGTGATCCAAATCCATTTTTTCTACTAAAATTGCTTTCATATAGCACAGTTGTAGCAAGACTAAAGAGCTCAAAACATATTTTCTACTCTAAACAAGGTAAATAAAATGAGATACCAGGGACTCAGTACTCTGGGTTTTCAATTTATTAAATATCTATTAAATGTATGTTAATAATCAACTCTTAAATGACAGTACTAATATTGTTTTCATCTCCCTGATGTTTCTATCCATTATATTTTGACTAGAATTCTTCCAGTCTTAATGTTTGGACATTGCAAATGAAATAAAGTGATTCAAGTCAGAGAAGAAGAAATTATTAGAACATCCCCTAATTCATCCAAATTGTAAAGAAGAGGAGCGCGAAGAAAATTTTCATTCAGAAATCAAGACTCAAACCATACGAGCTGGCACTTTTTCTCTATTACCTGGACAACTCTGTCTTGAGCGCTTATGCTCTCAGATGTGATTTAGTGTCTGTGGTTCCTTCTTTAATTGTGGAAGAAAATAATTCTTCCTTAAAATAATCCTATTTACAATAGAGAAAAATGATAAAAGTTATACATAATACTTCAAGAAGTCCTCATCACAAATGCATCTGCCAGAATACATGAAGCATATAAATTCGTAAGTTTTCAACTTGTCAAACAGACCTTATCCACACACAAAAAAATTAAATAATACTAATAAGGCAGTATCACCATAGTTTCAAGTCTATTAACAGTTTCAAAAAAACTGGACTACCTTAAACACCGTCCATTCACTCAATGATCTGGACACCACACTATAGAACAACTAGGAAAAAAATTACAAGGAAAAAGCAGTTTGGGAAGTCACAAGATTGTTCTTTAGGTAGAATGAGACATAGTTCTCTGGCTGCAAATGACGAAAACATTGTTTTTAAGCAATGTTGATGGGAGTGCAGATGGCGGCTGAACAATGCCATGCTGGCTCTCCACAGTGAATCTTGTCATTCTCCAGGGCAGGCTCCTTCATTAACCCTCTGAGCTGCTACCATGTTCCAGCCTCTGGGCTAGTCACTGAAATTGCCCAGATGAAGATGACAACTGGACAGGCTCCCAAGGAGCTCAACTGGGGGCAGATATAGGAAGCTCCATATGAAGAATAGAGCATGTGCCAACACTGATGAGCAGTGTGCATACAAGATGCTATGGGAGCAGGCCGGGCGCGGTGGCTCACGCCTGTACTCCTAGCACTCTGGGAGGCTGATGCGGGTGGATCATTTGAGCTCAGGAGTTCGAGACCAGCCTGAGCAAGAGCGAGACCCCGTCTCTACTAAAAATAGAAAGAAATTATATGGACAGCTAAAAATATATATAGAAAAATTAGCTGGGCATGGTGGCACATGCCTGTAGTCCTAGCTACTTGGGAGGCTAAGGCAAGAGGATCCCTTGAGTCCAGGAGTTTGAGGTTGCTGTGAACTAGGCTGACGCCACAGCACTCAACCCCGGGGAACAGAGTGAGACTCTGTCTCAAAAAAAAAAAAAAAAAAAAGATGCTATTGGAGCAGTGTTCACAGAGCCAAGATTCAAACCCAGGAATTCTGGCCCTAGACACCATCCAGTTCAACACTGTGCTACACTGTTTCCCACAGATTCAGACTGAGGGAGAACAGGTTCTCCAAAACCATCGAGATAGTGATACAGGAAGAAGGAGGGATAGATTCCAAGCAGCCAAAAGTCCATGAGGCCAGGATGATTTATTTATGTGGAAAATGTGGAGAAGAGCCTTCCAGGCATAGAGACAGCATTTTATAATGAATCATGTCTGTGCAAGAGTAGCATCGGGGCCACTATTCACTGGTACTCATGTCAACTGCTAGCACTAGAACTCCAAAACTATCAGAAGTCACCACTGACCATGAGCACTGGTCACTAACATTGTATTCCTCCACTGGTCTTGGCTCATGAAAGACCAAAGGCACTGATGAACCTTCTGATGAGGAATTGCTCAAGGCAGCCAGGAAAAAAAGCAAAACCAAAAAAACAACCAAGATGTCAGCTCACAATTGAAAGTGCCTTGACTTTATTCCCACAACAAATCCCTTTCTCTTTCATCCAAGAACACAGAGAACTCCACAGGTACTCCTTGTGTTCCTCCAGAAAGCTGAAAGGTACAGGCTTTTCATCAACTCAGATCATTCAACTGATGTGGATCTTGAAAATATTGCAGATTAATCCCAAAGAACACACTGTATGTTGCCATATTCATGTCAGATTTATAAGTCAATGTCTTAAGTTGATATGTGTGACTAAGACAGGCAAAGAAGGGAACTCAGAAGGAATTTCTCAGCAAAAGAAAGATACCAGTTGCTTGGAATAGTAATTAGTAAAGCTTTTAATTAACTGACGCTCTAAAAATAGAGGAAATCAGATATAATAGATGACCCTTGAGAGTAATAAAAATCACAGCTCATTAATTCTTGTAACAAGACCACCCCCAACTCATTGATTTCCTGCAATTTTATCAGAGTCTGTCTTCAAGCGAAACAAAAAACACAGATAAACGTTTCCAGTTCTACTTCTGTTTCTTCCATCAGACTGAGACTTCCTTGAGAGCAGAAATGTGTCTCAGGCATCTTTGTATCCTCCATAATGTCCCTGACATAGCTCCATCCACGTGGAAGGACGGATAAGGGCAAAAGAAAAGTCAAGGAGAAAGGAAAGAAGCAACAAGGGAAAAAGACAGAGTCCAGCAAGTGTCGTGGCTGCACCAGCCACGCTGACCGCTACATAATCCCTCCACAAATGTTTGTGGAGCTGCTCCCCAGTGCATGGCGAATTCCGTGACTGATCAGCAGGACAGTCTCCTTTGATATTCCTTAGTTGGCCCACAATGTCACTTTTGATCATTTTTTTCAATTCACCATCCTTTCATCAGCCAAAACAGAACCGGCCTGCTCTCATTCTCTTATTTTGGCACAGACTTCTGTGTGAGTGATGCATTTTCTTTTTTGTTTATCTTGAGGTCATTGCAAAAAACTCCCTTGTTTCTTCCGCCCTGCAGGACTCGTATCCCTCTCTGAGACTTTTTTGAGTCCAGGCAGGTTTCAGCAATATCACCAGCCCAGTAAGGGCCCTTGGATAAAAGAGCTGCCTGCCTAAGCTTCTCAATTTATTAGAGCCTTCAGACATGAAAGAGTAAACCAATTCCTAGTCAGCAAAGTTGCATTACAGAAAAAAGCAAATAAAACCATCAAACGGATTGCATATAAGCCTTGAATCCAAAATTAAAGAATATAGGGAAACAAGGTACTTAATCAATTAGCATGAGCCCAGTGTTCTCTTTACAGCCAGAAACCAGCCAATTAAACAAGCAGCAAATGACAAACAAGTATTCAATTCCTGATATTTATGTAGCAAATGATACGGTCATTCATTCTAATGTCCAAGTTTAAAGTCTCTGACTTAATTTTTCAAATGTATTGAATTTGAATCATTAATTTTCGTGACTGTGTCAACTCATCCAAGGTCATTTTCTTCCATTAAATCAGGAAGAAGCTTTGTACCTTCACTAAAATTTGTCCTTCTGCCAGTTACAATATTTAAAAGGGAGAGGAGGCATTTGGGGTGTCTATTAATACATCTATTCTCTGCTGTCTGACATAATGGAATGATAGAAACAAAATCCATTTCCATGTTAATGCAAAGACAACATATCTTATGCCTTTGTTAACATACTCAACATCTCACACTATGTAATCAAAATTGCTACCAAAACAAAAATAGCACAGTTAACACCATTACGGGTCTCCTAATTAATCAATATCTTTCTAGAAACTTACATAAGAAAGTAAA
>CM052447.1:16715454-16737034 GCA_028533085.1 Varecia variegata
GGTACTTGGACTTCATACACACTGGCTCCGAGCTCTTAACTTCAAAGCAGAATCTGCCAGTCTTTTTAAAAGCAAGGCCCAGAATGCCCCACCATCGCTTCAGTTACACTCTGTTGTCAAAGTCGTCATAGGCAAATGCAGAGTGGAAGAAAAGGGGAAATAGAACCCACCTCTCAGCGGGAAGAGTGTCAAAGAATTTGCAGCATCTTTAATCCATTAGTGTGGGCTAAACCTCTCCCCAAATAACTGTGTCATGAAGCAAAAGGAAAAGTATCAGTAAGGGAGCAAAGCTGGAATCAACATCAAGACTTGGGTGTCCAATAGACATGATTTCAAGTTCTGCTGCTTACCAGTTATGTGAAGTTAGGGAAATTACTTAATCACTCTGAATTTTTGTTTCCTCATCTGTAAAAGGGAGGTAATGATTATACCCAACTTTCTAGGCTGTTTTAAGGATTAAATGGGATTACACTCATGCACACACACACATGCATGCACTGTGGACAGACATGCACATGTATGTGCACACAGAGCACATATGTGGCCCAGACATTGGGACACGGTAGAGTCAGTGAATGCTAGCTGCTGTTCTCACTAAGAATGGTACAAATGTGAATTTTTCCACATCTCAACAATTTAATAATTCATATTTTCAAATACATGCTTTTCAAGTATTCACATCTACAAAGATTAGGAAAAATGGAAATTATTATTGAGCAAAAAGTCAAACTCAGTTACTAGCAGTTCAAGAAGAAGTGTGAGAAAAAATTATGCCCTTTGTTTGAGAATTTTATTTAGTTTTTTTAAAAAAAATCTATATTACCCAAAATCTAAAGGATACCACTGTGGAGTGGCTGATTTCTGATTTTTAGACTGACTGCAGATAGGTGGGCAGTAAGTCAACAGAGTACGCAGTATGGATTCTGAGTCAGAAATTATAATAATATTAACATCACCAAATTCCTACGTTGATGGAAAATGCTACTGTAAAGGTGACTACTCTAAATTTCTTCCAGTTAATACAAGTTATCATCGATAAAATTCTTAATAGAGGGTGGAAAGTTCTAGTTATTATTTGATGCTGGAGATGACCTCCAGAATGCTGGTTTCAACCACAGGCATTATCGTCCATGGATGATTCCAGAGCTGATTTCTTTGCCAACCAAGAAAAGATTCCAAGTTCCCTTCCTCTCAGGTGCATATGTGAAGTTCAAAGAGCAAACCCATCCAGACCAAAGTACATGGGCAAGTGGCCCAGAAAAGTGAGCACGTGGCACAGAAGAACATCAGAGATAAAAGAGAGAGAGCGATGCCCTGAAGAGACAGCATGATTCAGACAGTAGTCTGTCCTGGTCCTCTGCAAGCCCCAGCTTGGTGTGAAAAACGGGTTTGCAGGTAATGAACTAGCCTTGCCAGGGACTCCGAGCCTCCACCTCCCAGGAGGTTGTATGAAATATGAAAAGCCATTTGATGTCTTCCTAAAAGTCTTCCACCTCATCGCTGCTGTGGTTACAACCGTGAAGTATCCCCAAGCTCTATTTGCAGCTGAAGCTTAAGTTAAGATGGGAAGTTAAGTTAAGTTAAGATGGGAAAGGTTACCCATCTTTGGAGAAAGAGAGTTGTATGAGAAAGTTGTTCACTGTCATAACTTCATTTGGATAAAGATAAAAATGAAAGGGAAGATCATTTATAAAACCAGTCATGGGCCTTATAATTCGACTTCTTCATTTTTCTGCAAGATCCACTGAGAAGAAGGCACACACCCCACACCATCCTGCTATGATCACCAAATCACCAACCCACAAAGATGATGTGGAAGGCAGCAGCTATCTGGAATTGGTAGATTAAAATTTGGTCATAATTATTATAAGTTGAACAATGACTGTGCTGAGTGCTTTATTACAATGTGCATTATCTCATGGAGGCCAAGGCAAGTTAGCCCATTTCAGAGATAAAATGATGGAGGCACAGCGAAGGGAAATAACTAATGTCCTCCAGTCATTAAGTGGCATAGACTGGATGACTCGGAATTAACCACTGTGCTATGCTGCTTCTTAGGCTGCTGTTTTTTAACCAAGCACATCCACTTAGGTGACTCACTGTCTTTCATCCCTTTAAAAAGTATTCTGTTCTGTTTCTGGCATTTATAATGGGAGAACGGCAGCACCAAGCTTCCTCAGTGAAGCTTTGGAGGAAAGAAGTTAAGAAGTGGCTGGACTTTAGTTCTTCTCTTTTCTATCTACTATCTAATCTTTTCTTTCTTTCCATCACCGTAAGACAGCTTTTATTAATGAACTATCCCTCTTGCCAGTGTCCCTGAGTCACAGCTTTCTTCCAACATGTGATAAACAGCCACGTTTGTGAAAATAAAACCACACACTAAGCAACACCCCCTGGCAATTAACAAACTCGCCTAGGATTAGGTTTTACTCACCAAGTGTGGGGAGAACTTTATTAAGGAAAATGGAAAACTACCAATGAATAAGGAAAATACAGCACGACGTAAGTTTTGTAAAAAAACAAAACAAAACCCAAAATTTTGGAACCGGGAAAAGCCAGAAAAGCATACAGAAAGTCTAGGCCTAAGTTATTAATAACAAGGAAGCTGCCAAAGCCAACTGAAGATTTGGGGCTATGGGCAGAGAAGAAATTGTACGTCACAAGAAACAACACAAACTCTAGGTAAATGCAAGGCCTATGTGAGCTCAGTA
The DNA here is from genome assembly GCA_028533085.1 of Varecia variegata. Lineage (NCBI taxonomy): Eukaryota > Metazoa > Chordata > Mammalia > Primates > Lemuridae > Varecia > Varecia variegata. The sequence goes on from CM052447.1 coordinate 16,718,166, forward strand.
TGGTTTTTTTTTCCCTTGTAATATTGCCACGTATTCTAAATTTTCAAGGATATTAATTTTAAATTTCAAAATATCAGTTTTACTGGGAAATACTCATACCATTATAACTGCAAAGGGTTGTGTTTGTTCAAAGTATGGCACTGTATGAATCCTTGCCTTTTGGGTGTCACAGAAACCTGCTTCCAGTTAGCTTAAGCCGCACTGCAGGTGGGAAGGAAGAGGGCTGAGAATGCAAGATCTATGAGAAAAATATACAGGTGTCCAGTGTTACCAAGTCAAGGGAAAGAGTGTTTCTGTGCTTTGTGAAAGGCTGGGACCAAGAGCTAGGCAGCCACTGGGAGTCCAGGGTGCAGCCCCAGACCTGAGGCTGCATCGCATCCTAGCTGTAGCCCCCCTACTCCAGGCTCAGATTTTATTCCCACTTCTACGTCTGCAGGAAAGAGAATCAGATCATCCTGCCTTGAGCCAGAAATCCTTTCTCCTCTTCTATTCTTCTCTTGCCATAGGCCGAAAGAGAAGGTCACATAGTTCAATTAACACGTATCACCTGTGTGTGTACATGTTCAGACTTCAATTTATACATACTTGGCAGAGAGGAATAATCTTTAAAGTGAGGACAATTCAGCTGACTCACTCACTGAGTACATGCCCTAGTGTATGCACGATTGGGAAGACACAAATCTGTTGTCACCTCTGTTCACCTCAGTGTGAGCACCTTTGCTATTAATAAATAAATGAATATCACTCTAGTATTTAAAGATATATTTTTTTCTTATAACATACGCCCTAGACTCAAGCCAAGTATTTTTATGTAGTGCTCAAAGAAACAGCCACCTGATCCAAAACTGAAGAAATAATTGGCTATCCTTAACTCATTAAGGGCCAATTAGTCATTTTACAAAATGGAACCTTCCTATGTGTTTTTCAAGATCAATTTTGAGCAGACACTGTTTTTATCTCATGCCTAGACTTTCTAACATAATCCTCACATAAGATGTCATTCCTTTGTACAAACATATCTCTCTGACCAGCATCTATTATTTAGGATGGAAGTTGATTAGTTGAGAAATGGAGTATGGAATGAAGACACAGCTTTCAAGGTTTTTTAGAAGAAATGAAGGAAAACTAAAACCTCTTACATGGAGTTTATAATCTTGAAATCAGGTTACAGAAAGGATTCATATAACAACTGACCATTATAGTCAACATGTCAACAGAGATAGAAGATAGACGATGCCCTGAAAGTCAAAATTAATTATTTTAAAGAACATGCACATATTTTAGCAATTTTGATTTTTATTTCTTTTTTTACTTTCATAGTTACCCAAAAGCTAAATTAATGATGGACACAATGGAGCACTTTAGCCCGTTAATTAACTGGAAGCCTTTTTGTGATACTGTGCTAATTTATAAAATTCTATTTTGTCAGTTTGCTTTCAGGATAACATAGCTGCTCATCTGAACTGATGATACCCACCCACCACTAGACACCAACAAGCATCCTTTGAAATCAAAGTAACTTTATGCAAAATAGATTCCAGAAAACTCCACGGAACACTTGTGAAAGAATGAGAATGAAAAATACAAATTACATCCTGGTGTTATTGCAAAAATATTCTTGCTCTCAGGAATCCCTCCAAAGTGTTTCAGGAGCCCCCATGCACACCAGAACACACTTGGAGCTGCTGCACTCGTCCAATTTTCAATTCACAAGATACACAGAGGAACATATGAAATGATGTCATGGGGGAGGAGCAGTTTCTTGTATACAGAATACAAGAAACTCTACAGAACAACCGGTCTAGTTGCTTCAACAAATAAATTACCAGAAAAGAGAGGAAGGACAAATTATAGAACAAAAGAAACTTAACAAACTTCTGCATGCGATACGAGGATCTTGTTTAAAACCCTGATTTGAACAAATCAATTCGTTTTAACAAAGGGATTTATAAGACAATTGGTAGCATTTAAACATAGATTAGATATTTGATAATATTAAAGAATTGTTAAAATCTTTTAAGTAGGATAAAGACATTCTGGTCACCTTCACAAAAGTGCTTATCTTTTAGAGATACTTGCTGACATAGTTACAGATAACATGATATGATGTCGGGAAGGTGCTTCAGAATAATTCATTGGAAGGGAAAAGGGAATGCAGGTAAGAGCTCAAGTGGGCAAGGGGTTCACAAAGTTCATTACACTGTTTTCCCTCCTTTTGTATGTGTTTCCACTTTTTTTTTTTTCATAATAAAAAGAAGAAAAAGGAAGAAGAGACACAAGTCTCCAGATATGTCCACTGGAACTTGGTGCTCGGCAAGCCAAATGCCTTTTTGAAGTCCCCAAATGCCTTTTTGAAGTCCCCAAATGCATTCTGAATGAGAGCTGAGAAAAAGGCAGTTTCAACACCCCATACGATAGCCCCTGCTTTTCAGCTCAGAAATGACTATTTGAGGACACATAAAAGGGTTTTTGCTGATTTCTGCACACAGAAAGCAGACTGAATCATGTTAATTGAGCTTTTGTTCTGGTTGTTTTTTATGACAATGGGCCCTCTAGGCCGTTCTGCTCTGTGCTACACACAGGAGCTGGGACCTGAAGGGGCTTGTGCATGTGAGAGGTGCAGGGGACAAAGGAAGCTACTGGGTGCCATGACTTGTATTCCTCCTTATGTAAATTTGGGGAAGAATTGGGTTACAAAAACATTTATGGTGCTCCAGCCAAACCACATATTATTTATTTTAAAAATCCTGTATGATGAAAATATCATAATTTTTTAGACATGTGACAGATAGGGAAACAGTATTTAAACATCTGTAATAAAGCATTGATATTCATAAATATAAAAACCATCATGTTCCATATGAAAAAATTCTATACAGCAATTAAAATATGTTCACACAGCATAAGGAAAAAATAGCGTCTCGCAAACCATTTGCTAAGTAGGATCCCATTTATGCAAAGAGCACACAAACAGAAACAAATAATAAAAACACTACCTAAGTGTGCACATGTACATTTGTGTGCACAGATGATTCTTAGAGTAGTAAATTGAATGAGTATGTTTTCACCCAAACTCCTTTTTACCCTATAACTCTGACTTGGGTTTTCTCCATTGCCCTTAAGGAAAAAGATGTCACACCAGAACTGGAGACAGAAAAAGACATCCAATTTTGGACATATCTGTTTTTAAAAGCTGAGATCCACTTGCAAAACCACTTTTTGTTTGTTTTCTATCCTAGGAGGAAGGGAAAATACCTCTCCCTGGGAAGGAGAACAAGCAAGAAGGGAAACAAGAGTATTACAAACTTCATAACCACTGAAAAGAGGCCACGCACTCTGCCCTCTCCAGGAAGGTTAATTTCAAGGGGATGGAGAAATACTAGTAGAAGTCTCAGGTAACTACAGGGCTTGAAAGTATAATTGCCCAGTGCCTGCTTTCCTTCTGAACCCTGAAGGTGATCACTTCCAAAAGAGTTTCTCCCTCTGTATCAAGGCCTGAGGGAACTTGAACAGGGATGACTGGATTGGGTGGGGGCTATCAGAGGTAGAGTAGCTCCAAGGTAACCTCACCAAGTTCCTTATATCCTTGAAGAATTGTTTATCACTTGCAGAGCAAAAACGAAGGAAGTCTACACACCTGAAAGGCTCCTGGACAGAGCAGCAGACGGTGGTATAAACAGCATGACCAAGAACCAAATGGTACTGCCAACACCTAACTGGATGCCCAGAGAGGGGGGCCATCCCTGGAACAGGGTGGGATGATGAAAGTCCTAGCCAATTCTACAGTACACAGAAACCATGGAGATCCAGCTGTGTCCTTTCCCCAGAGATCACAACACTCCTGAAATTCCTAGCATTCAGGTAAGTCCCAGAGAAGAAGGAAAGGCAAAGGAAACTGAATACTCAGGACTCAAACTTGTAAGAACTGCACTAGGATTGACTCTACAGTCCCCCTTTACTTGCAGGGGGTACATTTCAAGACCCCCCAATGGATGCCTGAAACCATGGGTAGCACGGAACCCTATAAATACTTTTTTTTCCCTATATAGTAAAGGGTGGGTAGCATATACAATGTGGATACTCTGGACAAAGGGATGATCACACCCCAGGCAGGATGGAGTGGATTTCATCATGCTACTCTGAGTGGCATGTGATTGAAAACTTATGAATTGCTTATTTCTGAAATTTTCCATTAAATATTTTCAGATGGCAGGTAACTGAAACCTCAGAAAGGGGGGGGGCTACTATAATTATGTTTTCTGTCATTAGATGAAATGGGCAATCAAAATCGTGATTCTAAAGAAACAAAATGGCAAAAATCCTGAACACAATACTTTTGCTAAAAGAGTAGATTGTATGTGCTCTTGCCATGGGGAAAAAAGGGCAACTGTGTGAGCTGATGGATATGTTAATATGCTTGACTACAGTCACCAACTCGCTGAGTATATGTGTATCAAAACTCATGTTGGACACTTAAATACATACACTTTAAAAAACTGAAAAATAAAAAATGATGTGTGCGTATGTGTGGGGCACACACACATACTGTTAAATGAATACTAAGTGTGGTTCTTTAGGGGACAGAGTAGGATCTGAAGAACATGTGAAGGAAGAGTCTCACTGTTCACACCATTTCTACTTCTGCAAATTGTTTCTGTTCTTCACATTGAGCACATATTACTTTTGCAATAAAGGTCTTTGTTTGCTTCAGAAACAAGGATTACAGCCACTGTTTCTCACAGACATTTTCCCAGATAACCGGTGGGGCTGGACTCTTCGCCAAAGTGTGTTTGCAACAGGACACCACGTCTTCATCATAAACCTGGTGTCAGAGGAATATGGGGGAGGCCTCAGTGACTTTTCTTGCGGCAAAGAAAAAATGAAACTGTGAACAAAGTTAAGGAATTGTCAAAGGTACCTGAGGAAGTCTGTACAGGGTGTGAAACATGTCACAGCTCCACCTCTTCCGCAACCATCTAAATGCTAACTTTTCATGAAGACAGAAAAAATAGTAACAAGTAAAACCTTTGCATACAATCACGTGACAAGGTCTACGAAACCCCATCTCCTAAATCGGAGCGTCACCTCTGTACCTGCCACCAAATGAGTCATATTTCATCCACCCCTTAACCTTTCAGTTGCTACCCACACATACAGACAACTGCATTTCTAAAAGGCCCACAGACCTGTGATTGTTTAGTCATTCTGAGTACAGTATTGACATGTAGCACAGTTCTCAGAAACACCCCTTTCAAATCAATAAAGGTTTATTGGGCACCTTTTTGTGCAGGCTCTTGGTACTGGGGGGTGGGAGGTGCAAGAATGACCAAGACATAGTTGAGTATTTTCAGTCCTAAAGGAGGGAAAAAAAGGTAAAACAACTAATAATTATGTAAGATAAAATAATGCAAATGCCATTAATAAAAGAAAAGAAAAGAGCCATGGGAGCATGAGGGAATGAGCATTCAATTCTACGTGGGAGTTGAAGCTGGCCTTTACAGGATGGTAAGGATTCAGAAGGCAGAGAAACAGCAATGGTGAGGGCTAAGAAACCACACCATGAGCACCACTAGGCAGGTGAGAGAGGAAGGCTGAAGTCCTCCCACAGCTCAGCATCCAGTCTCTAAGAAAACGAATTCTCTAGACCCTTCCCTGTATCTATTAATCATTTTATATTCCGTATTCACTGTTCTCATGTAGCCAGAGGCCAAGTAGGCTGACCTAGTCTAAAATTATTAGAAAGAGAAAATGAAATAGAAATGCACTCAGCAAATGTAGGTTCCTTGAAAAGCACCATACATCATGCAGGAGCAACTTGGGAGGCTCCCAAAACATAGCTCTGCGAGATGAACTATTGCTTCCACTGATAATCTGAGAAGTGCTGAAACATAGCATGTAACGAGACTGGGGCTTGCAAAATGAACAGGTAGATCTTTTTCGCCCTGGGTTTAAAATTTTTCAAATTGGGCTACAGCTGAACATAAATCATAATTCCAAGTAGCCAGCTGTGATGCACTTAGAACAATTCTTTTGATGTCTTCATTTGTTGGGGTCCATCACAGCTTGTGGAGTAGCAGCACCCTCTGTTGGAAAGGAGGTCTCTTAACGGCTTCTTATCACCAGAAAAACCTTTCCGATTTGCAAATAAAAGGGGCAGCAGTCCTATGTGACTCATGAAATCATTCACCAAAGGGTGAAGAGATTTTCCCCTCCATTGTATTCAATATTACAAATATAAAATGTTTTATCTATAGAAACAAGCATTGCACAGTAATTACTTCTTTAAATTGAATATTAGACTTTAGTTCAGTATCTCTCACTTTCTTAAAAACTGATATACATGTTCATTGACAACAGTTCATGAAAAATATGCAAGATTCCTAGAAAGAGCAGAGGCTGAAAAGGTGCATACAAAAGAAAACTGAGAACCACAAAGCTTAAAAAAAAGTTTTGTTGAAATTGAAGATGTTATTCAAAGTATTGTTTTAAAAATCTATAATTCTCTACACAAAAAGTGGTCAATTACCATTTTGTTCCATTCACCTGTTCAACATTTTTTGCATTCTTATTATGTCTTTAACATGTTATTTAATAAAAGACAATGGCATTGTCAATGAGCTCCCATGAGGGGAAAAGGACAAGCCAGATGACAGTTATAATACAGTGTAACAGGCAGGCATCAGGAGCAGAGTAGAACCCCTAACCCAATCCTAAAGATGGGAGTTGGTATATAGAGAGGTAGTAATGCTTGTGTTGCATCCTGAAGAATAAGTAGGAGTCAACCATGCAGAAGACCAGAGAAAACAGTTTTTCAGATTTAGGGAACAAGAGGTACAAAGGCATAGAGACATAAAAGAGACTGAGGTATTGGGGGACCACCATGTTCATAAGTATTACAGAGGTTTAGGGTGCTACCACATGGGGGATAGTGCGAGCTGAGGCCAGGAGCATGGATGCATCATTCATTTTAGGGTTAGAAAGGAAATTATAGGTCATCTAGTCTGCATCCCTAAATACCTCCAAGTGACCTACCATTCACCATCTGTACTGCTACCATGGCTCTCATTTTGCACCCTGGGGTCTCTTGATACAAGACAAATCCCTCTTTCATTTGTGGAACTAAAATCACTTCCACTTTTTTGAGATGAAACATGAGACTGAAGAATTGAAGAGCTGACTAGATATTAAGATTTGCACTAACAAAAATAATCAAAACTGCGCCACTGTTGAGCTAGAATATCCAGGGTTAATATGCCTGCCTCTGCAGCACCTGTAAATGCTAACAAATAACCACATCTCTGAATTTCTCCTGATTCTGAAGAGGACACTTCCAACAGCAGGGCCCTTAATGGCTTTTGTAAATGCCACAAGACTTCTGAGTGCAAGTGAAGAGGGACAGCTCTCTTGAATCCCCAAGATCATTGCCTAAATCTCCCTTGAACTCTCCTGGAGAACCTCTATTCTCCTCCTCACCAGGCCGAGCACCACTCATATCCGCTCTCCCTGCAGACTCTGTGGAAGCAATTACTAAGTGCGATCATGATTCTCCTGATCAGACCTGATTGCAGTACAAGAGAACAAAATCAACCATGTTAATTTCAGCTGAGCAAGTTGGCAGGGGGGTGAGGGGCTGGAAGGGGTTGCCGGGCACTTGCCAAATAGAGAAATCACAGCTCCTCAGAGAAAGCAATTCAATTTGCAAGCTCTAATTGTAAGCTGAAATTAAAAATAATGGAAGGCACAAAGCAATTGCATACAAAAAAGTCCAGGTAATGCCAGTGAAAAGAGAAAGCATCCTTCAATATGCAAGTGCACTTCTCGACCTGTTTTCTCCTATAAATCTGACAATTATGTCTACATTTGCCACTGTTTAATCAGCAAGAGGTTAAAAGAGGCAGTGCAATTAAACTTAAGGGTGAAAACAGAGGCAAATCTCCCCCTTTCATGTTGTGTGCAATGTGCAAGATGAAATGAACTTGGAGACAGAAGTGAGGAGAAAGAGAGAGGCCCAGATTCTGAGGAGAGGCGAACAAAAATCAGAACCACAAAAGCAAGGAACAATTCAAGTTACAAGGAACAGTTCATCTCGGTAGCTTAAGGACTAAGGACCCAGGCTGGGGAATCAGAGAGAGCTAAAGTCAAATCCAAGCTCCACCCCTTTTAGCTGATTGACCTTGAGCCAATTATTTTAACCACAGAGAGGTTCAATTTCCCTATCTGTACAACTTTATAGGCTTACTGAAAGATGGAATCAGATACAATGAATGTATTGGCCTTCGGACAGTCTCTGATACATAAGAAGCATTTAATGAATTTAAGCTTGAAAAAAAGAATGTCTGGCACACATCAAATAAGCAATAACTGTGAGATAAAGTAGTAAAGAAGCAAAAAGAAAAATTACATTCTTTTGTGTTTGAAAAAAAGAGGGCCAATAATACCAATGGAAAATGTCAATTATAGCGGGAAGAACTAATATGGCCCCTGGAAGAAGTCTCTATACTTCCCCACCTTCACAGCAGGTTGCATAAAATTACCTCATTTTAATTTTACACAAATAATGATGGAATTTGTCAAAGAATTATAGAGTATTTATTTCAGATTATAACATTTTTGGAGGGAGGTCTTTAAAAACTAAATAACCAAATCTTTTTCTTTTTTGTTCATCCATGAGAGAGACAGGGCCAGGCAAGTTATAACGATTTTAACCGAAGTACTATTGTCAGCAAGAGCTGAGCACACTGGTTAATTTCATGAGCTCTTGTTAAGGACTGAATTGTGCCCCTTGCAAAGTTCGTATGTTGAAACCCCAACTCTGAAAGTGACTGCATTTAGAGATAGCGTCTTTAAGGAGGTAATTAAGCTTAAATGAGGTCAAAAGGGTGCAGCCCTAATTCAATTGGACTGGTGTCCCTATAAAAAGAAGAAGAGACATCAGGAGTGTACACATATAGAGAAGGACCATGTGAGGACACAGCAAAATGATGACAATCTGTAAGAAAAGGAGAGAGGCCTCAGGAAACTCACCCTGCTGGCACTTCCATCTTGGATTCCCAGCCTCCAGAACTGTGAGACAATAAATTTCTATTTTAGGCAACCCAGTCTGAGATATTTTGTTATGGCAGCCTTAGCAGACTAATATATTACAATTTCCTGGCAGACAGAAGTGGATCCAAATCCAATCTCAACCACTTGCTAAAGCAGTGACTTGGGGCAAGACAGTGAGCCACTTTGGGCCTCCATTCCCTCATCTATGAAAGAGAAATGATGTCACTGTCCACTCCATATTGTTATTTTGAGTATTTGGAGAATTACATGAGAGAATACATTTAAAGTTATTAGCACAGTGTCAAACACACAGTAAGCCCTTGACAAGCATTAACTCTAATTATAATTGTTATGATTCTCAATTAGAAGTACATCCTGAGACTTTTAATTTCCTGGTTTTTCCCACTCAATGCTTCTCTAATACTTCTGTATTAAACTATACCCACAAAGATTACATGTCACCAACATATTTTTCCAAACCAAGAAAGTGTCAAGAAAGTGATCAATGGAAAAGATAAAGGAATTGTTACTTTGGTTTCTTGATTCTATTCAATTTCCTCCAAGGTGGATTCCCAAACAGGCTATGCGTTATCTTACTGAAACCAGTTGTCCTGAATTCGTTTCCCACCAGCCTCCTGCGATGCCCAAGGATGTGAATATTCTCCCTGATTTCTTCTTATTTATTCCTCCCTGGAAATAAACACAGCCCTCACTCTCTGAAGAGGCGTTCAATGTGTCTGGGGGGAAATCTCTTACAAAGGCTTTGGGATGAGAAAAGAGCCCTAGTGAACTTACAGAGATCAGACACATCAGCTATTTACAAGGCATTATTAGGGAAAATGATATCTGTAGAAGGTTTCAGAAAAGAAGATACTCTAAAGTTTCACAAATTTTCAAAACAACTTAACTCACTTTAACAGGGAGCAACGTGAGAACTGTTTTCTGTACTCTGGGCTCACGAAGACATCAATGCCAAAGGCATGAGCTGCACTTCCTAGAATGTTTATTGCCAAATGTCAAGAAAGATGTGCAGTTCATCCTGCCCCCAGAACTGGGGAATTTTCATCCCCTTGGACCAACTCACAGGAGATTGTTTTTCACCTCTCTATTACCTTGAAAGAGAACAGAGTGAGAAATGACTTCATCACTGCCTTCACATGGCATTTCAAAAATCACGGCCAGATCTTCCAGCTCTCCACTGGGGCAGAACCAAATAAAGACAAAACAGAAGTGGCCTATGGCAGACACACAGGAGAATTTCCTGGCATAGACAGTTTTTCAGCACCAGAAGAAGTCGCGGAGAGGAGTATTCCTCAGATTGAGGTGGCTTTGGGATGCATCAAACCATTTCCTATACACATCTACCATGGATATGTTGTTGTTTTCATTACAGAAAACACAAAGATATTTTCTTGATGGAATCATTTAAATTCTGGCTTAACCGCCACCAGCTAAGCCTCACTCTTCTCATCTAAATGAGGATAATAACACATCCTTTGCAGAATTATTGTGAGGTTGACCACCATGTATGTAGAATGCCTGACAAATAGCAGCAGTCAATAGATAGGTGGCTATTACTATTATTGTTGTTTTTATAACCATAATGCAGATTTTAAGATGGGCACAGAGAAATGAAACAACCCTCATGAGGTCACTCAGTTAATGAGTGGTGAATCCAGATGTGGCAGAAGGTGCTAAGTGTCTATTACTCATCACCCAGTCTCTCTTTCTAAGTAACAGAACTTGTTACTAAGAATTATTCAGAGAGGAGGCAATGTGCCCGGCTAAAGGATTATCTCATATTATCCAGCTTCCCCTTTAGCTGCAGGGAGCCTGTGAAGCACAAACAGAAGACTTTAGATGAAACATACATAAAAATCTCCTTAAGAGCAAAACAAACAGCTGGCAATTGCCTTTCTTGCCCCCTCTTTATGCCCTAGGTATCTGCCTGGAATGCAGATGTCATGGCTGAAGGAGCTGCCGCAGCCACAATGGAACATGAGGCTACTCTGAGGATGAAAGTCATGCACTAAGGATGGTGACCACCAAGATACAGGGAACCTGGGTCACTGATGACCTTGGGGCTGCCATATAGCCCCGGTGTGCTTACTTTTGAACTTGTTTTATGTGAAAGAAGCAACTCTTTTGGTTTAAAATACTGTTATTTCTGGCTTCTATTGCTAGCCACTAAATACACTTCCTAACTGATCCATTAGCTCTTTCGCTCTCTCTAAAGCTGAAGGAAGCATGTAGGGTTACCTACTGGTCTTACATCTTGGGAAATCCCTCAGTGCAAAGCAAACTGGGATGGTTGGTCAACCAAAAGGCATGTTTTCTCTCAGAAGAGCATTATAAAAACATATTTTTAAATTTCATTCTACATAAGGAATTTTTTTTTTCATCAAACAGGAAAATAAATATTTTGGTTCAGTCTTATTCAACAGATATTTCCCGAGCCCCTCTAGAGCAGTAGAGAGGAAACAAGAACAAGTCCCAGTTCCTGACCTGAGGATCTTACAGTCTGGCTGTAGTCATTGATTCACTCGTGGGTCCTTGCAGTCTAAGTTGTATTATTCATTCATTCATTCAGCAAAGAGTCCTGAGTACCTTCTAAATACCAAGCATGGTAATAGCAAAAACAAACACTGTCCTTGCTCTCATGGAGCTTGTACTGCAGTTGAGGGAGGAGACAGATAATAAACAACTGAATAATGAGTAACATCACTTCATTTAGACTTCTTCAAATAAAGTTCCTCTTACGGGGCAGAAAGGGAAGATCTAGCTGAAGAGGTGACATTAGGACTGAGTCCTTTGTGCCAACATGGAGCCAGTCATTCAGACAAAGTGACTATCCAATGTGAATATGTGAGCCAGTCTGGCAGCTTCTAACATCGGAAAGACAGACAGAGAGAGAGGAACATAGGGACCAAGCGTGGGAGTAGGGAGAGACAACATCATAGAGATAAAAGGGTCAGATTCCGGCAGGTCTTGTAGATCATGACAGTAAATTTAAATTTTATTATAAGTGAAGTAAAATGGAAAGCCATTGGAAGATTCAAAAGCAGAGAAGTAAGGAGATCTGATTTACGTTTTAAAACACAACTCCAACTGCTGGGTCGAAAATGGATTACGAGGCTGACAGAGCAGCCACAGAGAGACAAGTTGGGAGCCCAATTCTGTAATCAACTGGAGAAACAAAGGTGGCTGACATGGTACGGCAGGGCTGGATTTGGAGAGCGACAGGCAAATGTGGATACATTTTAGAGCTGGAGTCACTTGACTTACTAACAAATTGCATTTTATATCACCAATAGGATTCACCTTTTCAGTGGAGCTCCCTTTGAAACTTACTGTGTCATTTAAAAAGTCAAAGATCTAAGAAACATCAATCATTTGCATTCCTTGATCCTGGACTGACCATAAAATTAGCAGTGTACAAACTAATCCCTACTCTATAAACAGGCAAAAGTCTTGCACCTCCCTGACGTGTTTCTAGCAACTTTACCATTCGCCTGCTTTTTTTGTTAGCATTTTTACCTTAAAATCAGCACCATATGGAAATAAAGTACTGGGAGCACACAGTCTAATCCAAAGATCCCCTAAACCAAGCAGTTGTTTCACAATCAAAATGTTAATTCTGAATAAATTAGAAAAACTCACCAGGATGGGATAACGCAGTGCGCCATTTACCCACTGAACACATGTTCTTGACTTTCCTCTATTTTTGTCTAGAACACCTAGTTCATAGGAGCAAAGGGATGAAGTCACTGTTTGGGAACCTTTCCCCTTGCTGCTCGGTTGCTAATGAATTCTACAAGATCTTCATCAAGGCGAGAGAAAGTTGGCTTTTCTTTCTCTAACCTTTATTTCCTTCATTCCCCTCCTCCCTCAGCCCTCCTCCTTTCTCACAGAAGTGCATTAATCATCATGAATGGCTGGGAATGGAGTCTTATGGATTACAGGAGATCTTGGTGCAACTGGAATCAAACTCTAACACAGGCTTTCATTGATGAAAACACTCATATGGTTAAAAAGGACAGCTTTGCCCCATGCCTGGCACATTATCAATGATAAAGAAATGGAGGAAGAAACTGTCTTTGCATAACTATCATGGACATGGAGCTGGGAGAGCTCCTTTCCAGCACGGGATCTGTTTGGTTTCCAATCTGCACAGCAAGTCTAGAGAAGGCACCGTCTTCTCATTTTTACAGACAGGGAAACTGAGTTTCCATGAAACCAGGCAATCTGCCCACATTGACCTATAGTAAGTGGTAGCAGTACAATCAATTCAAGATTCTAACAACTCCAAAGCCTGTGCACTTTTACCTTGGGCTCTCCTCTCCTCAGTGTGACAGCTGGGGTGACAGGTCTGGGGTCTGAAAACATGGATTTAAATCTTAACCATTCACCAGTTCAGGGACTGTGGATTAAATAACCTAATTTCCCAGAGCCTCAGCTCCACCATCCTTCCAGGGATTGGAGAGATTAATGCACATGAAGGCACTCTATAAAATGTAAATTTTATGACAAATCATTACCAATTTTTAAAAATGAAATAAAATTTGAACATGTAAATTTTGGTGCCCATAAAATAAATTGAATGTATTTTCCCAATAACCGATTGGCCTCTTATGAGTATTTTCTCAAGTATTTAATAATATAAAGACTTTAATAATGGAATATTTGATGAGTACACCCACCAATACCTGCCAACTTTTATCTGTCGTCATAATAATGACAATAATAATAGCATCTCACATTTATTGAGTGCTTAGACTTTGCCAGATTCTGTTTTAACTCCTTTATTCTCCAAAAAGCCCTAGGAGGCAGGTGTTATTATAGTCCCCATTTTACAGATGAAGAAACAGGCATGGAGAGAAGAAATAACTTGTCAAGTTAATCCAAACAGCCCAGCTCCCTGGTCCACAGTTAATTACTATGCAGGACTACAGTCCAAACTGAAAATCAATCCTCACGTAATTCATTATTCTTTTTACAGAAACATTGTTTCTTGAAGATGGGATGCCTATCTCTGGTGAATGTTAAAACACTCCCAGGCAATGTTAGTGGAGTGGAAATAGTCAAGATTAATACCCGAGGGCCATTTCACTGGCCTTCCGTAGCAGCTTAAGCCTTTTTAATCTGACTTTTCATCAGGTCCTGGTGACTCAAGACAGGCTAATGACTTCCTTCCCTCTGTGAGTTTCTCTCTTTCAGTCTGTTCCAGCTGTCCTCCGGTGGTAATCTGGGATTAGAACAGGAACATCAAATATGACTTTGCAGCTGAACAGTTCTGAACTCCCCGGAGGAAAGCATTAGACACGGGCAAACTAGTAGTAATGACACTCTGAGGAACAAAGGGCCCCGAGATGCTTTGTGTCACGTACTGAAGCCAATGTTTCTAGTCATCTCTTACTTTTTAAACTTATGGCAAAAGAGCGAATGTGCAGCTAGCTAGTCACCAGAAACCATCCTGCCTCTCTTTGGGGCACCTTACAGTTTTGTCGAGAACCCTGTGCTAGCACACATGGTATCCCAGTAGAGCTGCATCCACTGCATGCCACTTAGCTCATGGGCTGACTCTCGACTGTTGAATAGAGACAGACAGCTCTGTGTCAATTTGACTGGGCAGTGGGGTGTTCAGATTAAATGTTATTTCTGGGTGTGTCTGTGAAGGTGTTTTCCATATGAAATTAACATCTGAATCATTAGACTTAGTATATTGTCCTTCCCAGTGTGGATGGGTATTATCCAATCCATTGAGAGCCTGAACAGAACAAAAGGCAGAGGAAAAACAGGCATAAGAGAAAGGAATTCATCCCCTGACCCTTTTCACCCACTTTTTTTTTTTTTTTTTTTTTTTTGCTTCACTGTTTGAGCTGGGACATCTCATCTTCTCCTGCCCTGGGACTGAATTACACCATGACTTTTCTGAGTCTCCAGCTTGCAGAAGGCAACCTCCATAATCACATGAGCCAATTCCTCATAATAAATCTCCTTTTACATAGACAAATAGAGATAGCGATATATAGAGATAGAGACAGATACATGGATATCCTATATTGGTTCTTTTTCTCTGTAGAACTCTGCCTAATACAATTTAGAGTGTGTTAAGTACTCAGAGTTCTTCAGCAGGACCTCAATGAGGAAAACAGGAAACAGGAGGCAAGCATCTCTCTGTAACTTTTCAAAGCACAATACGTATGCAGATATGATCGAAGAAAGTTAAGATTTGGTTCAATTAATACTTAGCAAACATCTACTATATGTGAGTCCCTAGGCTAGATGCTTCCCTTTGTATCATCTTATGCAATACTTGTAAGAACAAATAAAACTATAAATGTGCACTCGTGTTATAGATAGTTAATATTAAAATGTAATAGAGAAAACTCCGTAGTTGAGCAGAAACACTTGAGAATTCTCCACACACCTCCCATACAATGCTGAGGATTAACCAGACAACTGCCTATATAGATTTTTTCTTTTGTTCTATCATTTCATCTAGTTCAGTATTTCTCAAACTTCAATGTGCAAAATAATTATTGTTCAAGGTTATGGACACCAAATCCTATTTACTGTGCTTCATGGTCAATTTCAGGACATTTCAAGGGTATTTTCGGGGCTTCTGTGTAGCAGGGAGCAGGCTGCACCCAGCATGAACGGGCCCCACTGAAAGGACAGTGGGGGTTGCCTGTACCCTACACACTTCAGCTGATTCAGCTGGGAGGGGGAGGTGCCTTTCTGTAATTCATTTTTCCAAAGAGAGGCCACCTTTCAAAACATCACACAAAGTACACGTTGAACGGCTGTGCCCTTGATTATTTTGACTACCTATGATTCATGCCTTAGGAGCAGACTTTAGAATTTAAATAGTTAGATCTAAGTGCACTGTCCCTTTGTTTATTTATATACCTTTCTCTCCCCACTAGAATGTGAACTTCATATGCTCAGTGGCCCTATTGAATCATTTCTCTATCCTCAGCATCTTGCTCAGCTCCTGAACATAAGAGATTCTGAGTAAAGAATGGTTAGTGTATGATGGGGCTTAACTAAAATTTAGAAAATAGATTAAACTTAGCCAACACACAATGATAAAGTTAATATATATGTCAGGCATGTAGTAATCACCATATAATCCTCACAAAATCCCTCTAAGACAGGTATTATCACTATTATTTTTATCCTCATTTTTAGCTGAGCAAATATATGTATTTACTTTACATATTTTATTAATATTAATATATCTAATAGTACAAAAACCATAATATCATCCTGCCTTTTCTCTGAAATATTAAATAATAAATACTGCTCCTTGTCATTATATAGTCTTCTGAAGCATTTGTTTAATATTCTTCAAAATAAATATCCCATCATAACAAAGTTGTGCTCTGCTATATCAAAGCATTCTTCTATTGCTGGACATTTAGATTCTTTCTAATTGCCACTGTTAAAAATAACTCTTCAACAACTATTCTTGGGGATAAGCCTTTGTCTTAATTCCTGGTAATTAACTAAGAATAGAATCCTAGATGTGAAATAACTGGGTCACAGAAAATTAGCTTCTAAGGGCTCCACATACACATTTGTTTTCCTAAAATTTACCTTTTAATTTCGGTTTAGGTTTCAGGTATATGCTGCGTAATTAGAGTTCTGCTTTTTCTGGCTTTTGCTTTAGACTGGTATTTCTATCATTATCATTACCATTAAAAGTTAAGATTTATCGCGTACTCGCTGTGGGCCTGGGCTTGGCAATTTACACGTACTGCCCCATTTAAGCCTCAAAACAAGCTTATGGGGTCAGCGTGGGTGTTAATCCCATGTTGTCTATGACGTACAGAACCTTAGGAACTGAAGCCCCGGTCTGTTTGTTGTCAAAAGCTGTGATCTTCACCTCTCTACCAGCTCCCTTTCAACAGAGGAAACTCTCAGGTAGTGGCCCCTTGCAGTAGAAATGCTAAGGTGATATATCTGTAACACTTTTATCTGTATGGTAGTTTATAGTTCACAAAACATAGGCACATAGAGTATTTTAATTGATCACCAAATCACCTCTATGTATTGAAGACAAGACCTCTCTTCCCGGCACTGCCTGCCTGCTAGGTTGAAGACACAAACTCAAAGAAAACAAAAAAAGTAGTATTAATAGTACTTCTAAGGGATTCTATGAGAAAACTGTTTCTCAAAAGATGAGGATTTTCATTAAAGCTTGACCTTTCAAAGAGCAGTGCTAAGAAATGCATAAAGGAGCACTGGCCCCTAAACATGACCCAAGAACTAGAAAACTCAACTGATGTTGCCTATTCTCACAGCCGTGGTGCTTAGACATTCAGGTCTTGCAATGCAATAACTGCTCAAAATAACAACATCCATCCACTTCAGTTAGAGGGATCTTCAGTGAGAAGTTAGAAGATCCCTCCTCACACCTATTGCTATGATCTGCCCCTTGCTGTCCTTCCTTCTTGGAAGACCCTCCTCCCACCCCTGGAGTCTGCCTACTGGAATCCTGTCAATATTTTGAGATGAGCCCTGCTTGCCCCCCAAACCAAAGAAGTAATTCTCTTTCTCTTCTATATGTAAATAAAATGTACTTATTCTCTACTTAGAGAATTTTCTCATATTGTCATTATCATGTTGCTATTTGTACATGTAGCATATCTCATATCCTGTATTGAAAGCTTGCTAAATCATAATCTAGTTCATTCAGTATCCTTCCCAGCAATCAATATGTTGTTTTTATAAAGTGTTTACTGAACTGAATATGGAATAAATATATTCTGCATGCTTGAGTCTTCAAAAAAAAATCTACAGTGAAGTTTTCTTTATAGTGTCTATATTCTAAAACAATTTTGCTTTATTGCAACTTATGATTTGAACATCAGCTATAGACTATTTTTTCGAGCATGCTTTCCTCCTACTGCAAAAGAATGTTAATGTTCATTCTGCTGAGATGCTTCAGCATCCAGGACAGTGAGGGGTCCAGGTAAGTGGACCCCTACCTG
Organism: Varecia variegata; assembly: GCA_028533085.1. NCBI lineage: Eukaryota > Metazoa > Chordata > Mammalia > Primates > Lemuridae > Varecia > Varecia variegata. The sequence goes on from CM052447.1 coordinate 16,736,210, forward strand.
CCATGTCACCCAGACACAGCAGCAGCACATTTACTTACTTTTATGTATTAAGTTGTGCTCAGGCTTCACATGAGGAGAACAAAAAAGTTCTCCTGGTTTGTTCCTGAGCAAGTACTTCCCTTTGGTCCAATATATAATCTCATGTCCCTTAAATAATTCTTAGTATTTGGAAAAGAAAGGCGTTTTCATTACTTAAAAAGCTAAATGCGAGTAACATAATTTACATGAGTGGAAATACCAATAATAAGGAAATTAAGAAAATAATCATCTGTACAAGAAAGAGACAAATGCTAATTAAATCAATATTAAAGTAGCACTTTAAGCTTCTAATATCAACAAAAACATTTCTGATGATTACACCTATTGTTGGCACACATACAAGAAGAACAGCTCCTATATACATCGCTGGTGGCAGAGTAAAATTGGCAGAATCCTAAAATCAGAATGGCAAAACAGCAAGAATTATAAAAACGTTCTAATCCTTAGATCCAATAAATCCATTTTTGTGAATATGTACTCTAAAAATAATTGGATGGCAGGGAAAAAATAGTATATGTACAGCAGTATTGATTGCAGTATTACCAAGAATAAAATAAAACCAGGATATAATCTAAATCAGCAACAATAAGGCAATGATTTAGTAAATTGGACTAGATCAGCATGATGGAATTTCATATTGCTAAAGTTATTGTAACTGTACAGAAATGTGAAAAATGTTTATGCTGTACAGTTAAATGAAAAATGCAGACTACAAAATGGTACACACACTATGAGTGCAGCAATGTAGAATATACATATGTAGTGAAGACTTAGGGAGCACTATAT
>CM052447.1:16737534-16759048 GCA_028533085.1 Varecia variegata
TGTAATAAATTCTCTGTATCACTGAATTCCCTCTGTTGAAATACATATAGAGGTTTATGTTTTCCTGACTGGACAGTGATAGGCACAAACTGAGAGAGGATGTTTTTTCCTATCTTCATCGTAAATGAATGCTTGAACAGAGTAGCTAGAGAAAGGGATCATATCTGGATTCTCTTCATTGCTTTTGGGGCCCTAAAGTAGTGACTTTTAAGAAAACATACATTTTGTGATGTTTTCTTTCCTAAGGATATAGGTTTAGAAGAAACTGTCAAAGCAACAACTACTCTTCTCCCCATGGACATGCCTTCCTTTATGGAAAAAGACACCATTCTTCCAAAGGAAACTGATTCCTCAGACAGAAAATATCTATGAGGAGTAGAAGATGGAAGATAAACTTCAAAGGGCCAGCATATTGACTGATGTCATTTCTCCATCTCTTCCCTAACTCTGAAAATACAGGAGAAAGAGAAAGCAGTTTAATTCTAAAATGTGACCAATATCCAACGAACACAATTAGTTGCTAAAAACAAAACGTTCTCAAACGTCTAAGTGGAATGTCTTAGATATAAGACTAACAGCCTGGTTTAAAGTATAGAAGCTGTTAAAATAAGTACATAGAACACACCCAAATTATAGATACACAAGCATATGATTTTGCCATCAACGCAACAAGAAGTGGTATCTGTATGGTTCTGTTTTATTTTCTAGGACAGTTTTTCTATTCTCATTTTCTATAATACATTCACTTTGCCAGTTACAAAAATAAGTGTCTTGGAATCCCTCAATTTCAAACAACAGAAACTCAACTAAAGTAAGTACAAAGAATACATGCAGAATTTATTACTATCTAGAAGCAAGCTCTTGAATCTCAAAGAGAGAAAATTCAGTCCAGCATCTGGAGAAAGAGTGGAGCCAGGGACAGAAAAACACCAGGAACCAAGGAAATTCTTTTGCTATGTCACCCTCTCTCAATCTGGGGTTTACCTGCCCTCATCTCTGTGCCAGTGGGCTCTTTGGCTTCTCTCTGGATACGGCTGAGATGAACGGTGGCTTCACGACAGTATCCTTAGCGTCCATGTTGGCCTGCCCTCAGTTCAGCTGCTGGTTCTCTAAATTCCCCATCTTGGGCAAAACACTTCCATCTGACTCAGCTTGGGTTGAGTGTCTACTCCTGATCCTATCAGCTGTAGCTGAGGAAATAAGATCATATAGAACAAGCAGGATTGAATAGACCACCCCTGTCAGCAAAGCAATTCTAAAAGACGAGATTGGGGAAATGGTAAGAGAGTCATAAGTGAGATAGATTCCCCTAAAGTATCTGAACTCCAACAAGGAATTAGCACAATTATCCTGATTTTCCAGACAAGTAACAGGCACAAAGGGGTTAAATCACCTGTCCAATATTGTATAGTTGATTAACGTGACTCACTGCTTGAATCCAGTCTCCAGAATTCTTTCTCCTCAATTCCAAGGCACCACCTATACAAAGGAATCTGTGACAGGCACGATGTGGCAACTTACAACCTATCAATTATTATTTGTCCTCCCTCCCTAGCTCAGCCTTCTGCCTCTCCAAGGACAGCAGCTGCTACCAGGTGTCCAATAGGGCTCAGAATCTACTGAAGTCCCTGAGCAGAGAACTTGAAACAAATTCTGTGCAAGGGCCAGAGAGAGCATCAGAGCCCTGTGTAAAGCATGATAATTGCAGATCTATGAAACCCAGCAGAGTAGGGTAAGAGGAGTTCAACATCTCCCCTTTTGAAAATGCTGTCTTCTTGAGCTCTGAACAGCCAAGAAGGAGCTAAACAAATGAAATGTCTTCCCTACCCTTGTGGCTTGGAGAGTGGAGGGGACCAGACTGTTAAGTGGCTTCCTACTATTGAGGGTAGGAGAGGCTTAACAGCCTGTCCCTAAGTCTTATACCCCAAAGGCAAGAAATCTCTTTGTTTTTCCCCAGATATAGGATTTCCACAATTAAAGATATTCCAACAACTAAATCTGAGTCCCAGTGAGTCAACAGAAAGAAACCCCTGCCCTTCTTGGGAGACCGAGCAGCCAGAGAGGTAGACCAGGGAAACCCACACTCCAGGGAAACCCACACTGTGAAATACTCCAGGAAGAGAGATGAGCACCAGAATGACAAGATAATAAAGGCACTTATTATAAAGGTGATTCAAATGCAAAAGACATCCTGGAACTTAAAATTATGATTCTTGAACCATGAAATTCAATGAAAGAATTAAAGACGAGAATGACTTAACTATTGCAATGACAATTTGCAGCCTGGAAGATCAATGCAGGAGATATCTCAAAGCACAAAACAAAAAGAAAAAAAAAAATAGGGAAATCACAAAGGAAAACATTAAGAGATTAAAAGCTGTCCTTAGATTTAAGATAATACACAAGGAGAAAAGGGAACAGATGGAGAAAGGCAATAATAAGAATTATTACCAATACTAGGGAAAGCAAAAACAAAAATTCTGTAAACAACAAAGATCTGAACCTAGAAATTGAAAGGGCTGTAAATTCCAGACAGGATTAATGAAAGCAGATACAACCCTAGGCATATTCTGGCAAAATCTCTGTCGCCTTGGGATGAAAAAAAAAAAAAAAATGTCATAGGCATTCAGGCAAAAGAGCAAGCTTACCTTCAAAGAAAACATCAGGCTTCTCGCCTGCCACGCTGGAAGCCACAGCACCTTCAAACTAAGTACAGAAAAAGTCTGCAGCTCAAGAACCTTCTACCAGCCAAGACATAATTCACCAATAGGATGAGAGAAAGACAATCTAGGGCTCGCTGTAACTGAGAGAGTATATCATACACATGCCTAATTTGAAAGAGATACTTGAAAAAAATACTCCAAATCAAAAACAAATGTGCCCAAACTGGGTTTTTTGGTTTTTTTTTTTTTAATAGAGATGAATAAAAGAGCATACGGCATTGAGCAAGGAAACAACACAAAGGCTCCCAGAGAATGGATATATAATGAGTGGTAAGTGAAGACTCAGGAAGTACAACAAGCAACTGTAAAGGAGATGCATTTTAGTAAAGTATCACAGAAAAAAATAGGAATAGGAGGTAGAAATCAGGAGACGATAAAAGCATTTGAAAAGGGTTATGTTGTCGGTATGGAAGACAAGGAAATGGAGGAATAAAAGTAGCCTAAAGTCACTGTCCTTTGTGAGAAGTAACAGGGAAGGAAACAGTGTATTTTGGTTGTGGTTTTATTTTACTACCATGTAATAGCAGCTGCCTGTATTTTATTGAAATAGCAGAAAAAGGATTAGTAGTCACTATTGGGATAAAAGAAATAAAGTAAAACCTCTATATTAACAAGACAATTGTTCATATCTCAATTTTAATCCACTCTGTATAAAAACACATATTCAACAGATATGTGAATCATGTGTTGTTTATTTAATATATAAGAAAAACAGGTAGACCAACAGATATTTGGGCAAAAAGAGAAGCTTTTGGACAATAAGGAAGTATAAACTGCAATGATGACTTGAGGTTCTGTTTTTCAAGAACAGAAATTTGCAAGGAATTTGCAAATTTCAGTTTTGATTTTCAAATTGATCTAACATCATTTTATCTTTTTCTTTTTAGTATATGTAATGTTGTCCTTTTATTACTAATACTGGTAATTTATTTTTTCCTTGATCAGTCTTGCTTTTAAAACTATTAATCTTTGTGAAGAACCAACTTTTGGTCTTACTGATATTTTTCTATTATATGTTTATTTTCTCTTTATTTCCAGCTCTTTAGTATGTCCTTCTGTCTACTTTTTGTGGCTTAATTTGTTATTCTTTTTCTAGTTTCTTGAGATGGAAGCTTGAAGTATTGTTTTTTATATGGTTATTTGCTTTCTTACATATGAATTTAAGGCTATAGATTATCCTCTATTCACTGTTTTAGCTGCATCCCACAAGATTTGATAAGTCATACCTCCATCAAAATTTAGATCAAAAGATTTTAAATTACCAATGTGATATCTTCTTTGACACAAAGGTTATTTAGAGTGTAATATTTAATTTTTAAGCAATTTGTGTTTTTTCTAGTTATCTTTTGGTTTTTTATTCTACTTCAATTCTTTGGAATCAGATAACATAATATGAATAATCTATGTCTTTTGGTATTTTATAAGCCTTGGTTCATAACCTAGCATATGGTCAGTTTTGGTAATGATTTATATGCACTTGGAAAGGTATAATTTGTGTGTATAACTTGTCATGTTTGGAGGCAGTGCCCCATATCTATTAATTAGGTCAGGTTTCTTAAATATGTTGTTTGGATCATCAATATCTTTATTGATGTGAGTGTGCCTGTTCTATCAGTTATAGAGAGGGTGTGTCCAAGTCACTTGTTATGATTATGTTTTTGTCTATACTAGAAATTTCTGCCATTTATTGCTTTAAATGTCTTAATGGTACTGAGTGCTTTCACAATTAGAACTATGATACCTTCTTTATAATTATGTATTATTCCTCTTTATCTAAGTTTGTTTCTTGCTTTAGATTCTATTTTTCTCATATTAAAAAACTCCAGCAGCTATCTTTTGCTTACTATATGAATGGCATCTTTTTACTCTTTTAGTTGTGATATTTCTGTGTCTGCATATTTAAATGGATCTCTCATAAACAATATATACTTGGTATTATTTTTAATACAGCCTAGCAATTTTAGTCTTTTAATTATTCTTTAATGGAAATAAATGATGCATTTTAAGATCCTTGACCTATAACTGTTTATATATACTATTTTATCATCCATGTTCTATTGTACCCAACTGTTCATACTTCTTCTTCTCTCCTTTAAATTCATAAAGTTTTTTCTAATACTTTTTCTCCTCTAGTAAGTTCCTAATAATAAATTATTTACTAATCCTTTAGTGGTTACCCAAAAGTACACATCCTTCAATAATTACAGTCAAAAATATTACTTTTACTACTTTCTAATAATGCTAGAATATATAACATTTTTGATTTATACTCCTCCAAGAATATGTTTGCGTTATTGTCACTATTGCATTATTGATTTTAGATCTACATACACTCCTAATCTATTAGTATTCAATCATGCCTTGAATACTAATCTCTGTTTCTTTAACACTACCTCCCAAAAGATTTTTAGTTTTCTTTCCTTCCTTCCTTTCTCTCTCTCTCTCTCTCTCTCTCTCTCTTTCTTTCTTTCCTTTTTTTCTTTTTGTGTACCAACTTATTCAATTTCAGAATTCAGCAAATGTATTGAGTGGAAAACAGGCAAACAGGCTGTGTTTTGAGGTTCCTTAAGTCATTTTTTTCCCTCTCCACTCCATGATATCACCATAAGTTCTGCAGGCTTTTCTTCCCCTAAACAGTAGCCCTTTGCCTGGGCACAGCCCCTGTTCTCAGCTTTCTACATCCAGAAGTAGCAAATGTCCCCAGAGAAAAAGTAGAGACCAATCATGAGCTCAACTTTCCTTGGGTTTCCCATCTCTGAAATTTTAGCCATTCCAATAATCATTATTTCAAAACCTCTCTGATGCATTTAAGGAGATTTTTAATAAATAGTTAGCTATATTTTCTAGTTCATTTCAACTGAAGCATTATTCTACCATGAGTCACTCTATTCTATCCAGAACCCTCATTATATTTTTGTGTATTGTAGCATGTAACAAATCCCATCAGTTCCTTCAAAGGTTGTCATGAAAGACAGACAGACTTATATTAAGTACCTGAAAAAAGCTTTGCACAGTGCAAAGGAATTTACAATACTACTTAGAATATTGTAAAATCATTGTATTGCAGCCCAAGATTAATGCTGCACTGAGTATGCATGTCACAGGCTTTTATATAAAAGACACAGAGGAACAATGAAGCATACCTGTTATTTCCAGCAATAAATCTTGATGCACAGACCTGAAGGAAGAGGTCTTTTACACCAATTCTATAACATAATGGAGAAATGATACAGTAAAGTTCCATGTTGCTCATATTTTCAGGGTTTAGAGTTGCTTTTGTATCTATATGTTTAGAGGAGAGACACTCATCTTTTTACTAAAACATGTAAAATCATTTCAATGTAAATGTCATATTTATAAAATTCATAAAAACATATTTTTAGTGGCCTGTTTGTATACCTTATTACTTAATCTTATAATAATGGATCTGGTCATAGTTTTCATGCTATTATCTAAATGAAAATCCAAAAATTATTATAATCCTCTGGAAGTTTAACTTTTCCCCATTCATTCACACAGGCAGACAAGGAAGAGTAAGAATGTAATGTCTCTTTCTTTCTGGGGTATTTTTTTTTTCCAGCATATTACGAGGATACAAATCTTTAGGTTATGTATATTGCCTTTTCCCCACCCAAGTTAGAGCTTCAAGTGTGTCCATCCCCCAGACGGTGCGCACTGTACCCATTAGGTGTATATATACCCATCCCCTCCTCCCCCCTCCCCCCTGCCCGACCCTCAGTTAATGCCAATTGGATGGTGAGTACATGTGGTGCTTGTTTTTCCATTCTTGTGATACTTCACTTAGTAGAATGGGCTCTAGCTTGGGGTATATTCTTAACAAACATGCTATTTTGGGTGACTTTCCAACTGTTTTACACCTATGGTTTTCTTTATGTAATAAAGTGTTCCCTTCTTACCTTCTAAAACTGGAAAATTTCACCTTAATCCTAAAAACATAAGAGTGGCGTTTTGTTTTCAGCATTTGGGTTTTAGGGGTTTGTTTCAATTTGTTGAGGCAATCATAAGGTAAACATCATATCATACGTGTTGTTTTCAGATAGTATAATCAAGCTTCCTTGATCCTTATTGCTCTTGGAATTTACGTGAAGTCCAAAATGGGGTGCTAAAGGTCATCTATACTCTAATGAGAAAAAGAAGCAATCCTAAGAAAACTAACAGTACAAACAGGGATATAGAACAGTAGGTTAATAATCAAGGGACCTAACTTCTAGGCCTGGTTTCATCAATTATTAATTTGTGACACGTGGCAAATCATTTAACCCCTGTGTACCTCTGACTTTTTATCTATAAAATGGACCTAAAAACTCCTAACATACTCATGAGGTCATTGTGAGGACCAAATGGAAAACACCTTAAAAGAAGTAAGAAATCACCATATAAATGCAAGAATCAGTATTTGTATAACTTTAAGAGGCATTTTTATCCTATTTCACAAAACAAACCATCTTCAGGCACTTGAAAACCTTGTCAGCTTTCATTTGCATAAAATTATTATTCTAATTACAAATTATTTTCATGTATTCATTAAAGCAGGTTCATCAGGGCGTCTATTAGGCAATTCTTTACTAGCTTAATTCAAATTATGTATATGAAAGTAATAAAGCTGTGTTTCTCTTTCAATAATAATTTCAGAGGGTCTCTATTAATCCAACTAACTGAAGTTATACTTTAAATTTTGTGCTGTCTGAATGTGAGCGAAAAGAGCCTGCAATTGCAAAGCAGGTTTAATGCAAACAATTAATAACACTCCCTTTGATGACAATATCTAAATATTATGCATGTGGCCAATGTTTGATTCTGCAATTGCCATTTCACACTTAAGAGAAAGAGCCTACATTCAAAAAAGAAACATTTAAAGATATGACCACATATCATTAAGTAACGTGAAGAGATCAGGACTCATAACTCCCTGGTCTCCGGCTAATTTGTACAATCTTGATAATTACTAGTTGTCTACCTAAATTATCAACACCAGCAGAAATAGGAAAAATATATTTATCTCTTTATAAGACAAATAAAAGAAGCATGTCTCCTTGTATAGTCTGTCATGTGTTTCTTTTGGTCCTTCCACACTCCCTTTCTCCAACCCCACTAGCATTCCTTGAGCATGCCAGGTATTTTGACTATTTTGTGTCTTTGCTGTTCTCTCGGCCTGGACTATTCTTCTCTCTACCTGTTAAAAACCTTCTTAGTCTTCAGGCTATGGAACGTGGACTTCCTATGATCCCACATGTTCCGCCTAGGGATGGGTAAGGTGTTCACTTATCTGCCTTTTCAACTAAAGTATAAATTCCTTGAAGGCAAAGACAATGTCATATTCATCTTTCTATTGTCCACACACCATGATGCTTGGCATATGCTTAAAAGACCAGAATTTAACTGCATATTTAAATGAAAGGACAGATAAATGAATGGATGGATGGTTGCTACAGAAGACTAGTGAAGGACACAGCATCTTAAAGTGACGCAGACTGACATCCATAAGCTAGCATACACGTCGGAGGAAAGCAAATTCAAATTATAAGAAATCCACTTAACTTACAAATTTATCTTGATGTAAAAATAATATTATCCAACCTTATCCGGTATGAAAAATGTGGATATTATCACATAAAACTTGATTTAATTGTGCCCATAAAACTGCCCTGGACATAAAACATTAAAAAGATTTATATTCCATCAATATTCTGTCATTTTTCATGTCTCTCCTAGTCACTTTTTACTTTTAAGAGTCATTAGTAGCTGGACTCAGGGAAAAAAGGGATTGGCAATAAAACAATACTAGAATAATTAAATTATGAAAAAGCCATATAATTTTGAAGTAGCAAAATTATTAAAAATCATGCTTCTAAGAAAGCATTTTATCATGTGAACAAATCTTTCCAATAAATGGATTACTTGAATAAAACAGGAATGTTCTTTATTTTTCAGGGTAAATAGTTATGTTTCTTCATCTATGTAGATAAACAGCTGGAGGGAAATACAGCATGATGTTAACAGTGGATATCTTTAGTTGGTGAGACTGTGGATGAATTTTTAAAAATTTACTTAAAAATATTTTTTGGATTTTCTAAATGTTGTAAAAGAGATTTTTTTTTTTTTTTGCTGTTATTATCCGGGACAAAATACCTCTACAATATTTCACTTTTAACAGGAAAAAATAAAAACTGGGCATGATTATCCCTGAAGGAGAATTCAGTGTGCCCCTAAATCACTATGTGAATCTAAGCAACCCACTTACTGCTTACAATCTCAGTTTCTCTGGTTTTAAAAGAGCCGCTGCAGTCGATGAGTATTACAACGCCATGTAGCAATAAAACCCTGGGATTCTAAGCAAAAAGCAGAGAGCTCTCAAAGAGCCTGGGAAATCTGATCCATCCTTTATAGCAGACAGGACATAAACATGAACCAAGCAAATAAGGAAACTAACGTCTAACTGCGAGAACCACAGAACTCCCCCAAAAGACCAAATACTACCACGTTACAACACTGTCGCCCAAATTCCTTACATTGGCAGAGTGGCCCAGTGTCTCCTGAGCTGATTCCCTTGAAGGCTAATTAATCGTATGCTGCACGGGGTATCCTCTCGATGCTAAGGAGCCATTTGGAAAGGGAACATAAAAGTTATACCAAACAATAATATGCAATTTATCGTCTGGATGTGGCACATACTGTATTGGCTTACTTTTATTTCACAGTTAATCTCCCAGCTCACAAAAGTTTTATCGGATTGGAGGCATGTGCAGTATTCCCTTTATAAAATTTTATAGTCCCTTGCTATTTTCAGGGGTTTGTTTTATAGGCACAATTTGCTGCTTTAATCTCACCCAATTGTCATGTTCTAAATCATGGTGAATAAAAATGTCCTAAAAGAAGAGATGTGCTGAGGGTAGTACTTAATTACACATAGTTTCTGATTTAAGTGTGATGTGAGCATCGCCAAGTGCAGGGCACAGAGTAACCAGCAGCGCAAATCTGCATAAACCGACACAAGTTGTTACTGAGCTTTTAATGGCAAAGCCCACTTGCACAGGATCGCACTCTGCCGGCATTCTGATGAAGGTGTGTCTTCCTGTCTTCCATCAGTATCTGTGCAAATTAAGGCAGCTAATGAACTAGCTTGGAACGCTAATGTTCTCGAAGTGGGAAAGCAAGGGTTTTTGTCTTTAAGCCCATCATTGAACAAGGCAATTTCTGGGACATCTCTTAGAGGAGCTTCCCTAATTCTCATTCAGCCAAATGCTACTGATGATGAATATTACTGTGGAAAAGCAGAGATTCACCTGGGAAAAGGCCATTCATTTCTAGAAGTCAATTATGCTTTAACAAAATCCAGGAATGTTTAAAACACGCATAGCTGATTTATTACGCTCCCTTTACGTGTGTGGAGGAGAAAGATGACAGGAAGAGAAGCAATGGTGGTCCACGATAGCTATAGTTTTTTGTTTCCACTGTATTTTCTCTTGACCTGGATTTAGACAACCGCACACCACATTCCCTTTTACAAAATGCTTTTCCCTTGTTCATCCTGATCTGAGTCTCAAACCTCCTTTACCTGACCGATTATAAATATCCCAACCAATCTCTATACCACCATGATCGGTTCAGGAATGGGCTTGTGACGCAAGGTAAGCCAATCCCAAGCCTCCCCAAGACGTTTCTGCAGAGGAGATGTCCTCTGGCCGCTCAGGTAGCTAAGCTGGGAGTATGTGAGCCACAGATTACTTCTGCCTGGGAGCAGTACCCAAAAGGAAGACAGACCTTACAACAGAGTATAACCATCTGGGTCTACCATGCCTAACATGTTGCCCAAGTTACATGAGCAAACAAATCTTCATTTTGTCTTGCACTTGCGGGACTTTGGTTTCCATCACTTGCAAAAGAATGAGTCCTGACTAAAAAAAGACATTATTGCAAATGGAGCACTGCATTTTGTTCTGAAAAGCAACACTTTGCACTCCTTTTTCTTTATTGAACATTTCCTAAGTAGCACAGTTAGAAAATATGATCACACATTCCAAACAGATGTTGTCATCAATGATAAACACTGCTTTCACATACCCCGAGGAAACATTAGCTAAATCCCTAAGGGCTAGTCCAGCACATAAATGGGAAAAGTATACGGTAAACACTAAATAACTGTAAACTAGCAGCAGTCAATAATAGTAATAACATCAGGACCACACAAGTCATTCATACGGAAAAAGGCTCCATTTACAGCTCTATTGATCTTCTGGTGAAACTTAGCTTGCTATTTATACATAAATATACTACAGTGCTACCAAGATATTTTTGAAGATACTGGTGACAAAGTTGGCCTGAGTGATTCTCACACGTTTTTACTTTTACCACATGAATGCATGCATATGTAATGAAGTATATTGGTTTGTGTGTTTTAAAATTTACCTTCATCATATATTCTTCTGTGACTTCACTTTTTTGCTTGAATTTATGTTTTTTAACATTTTTCCATGGGAAGGAAAGGGGGAAGGGAGGATAGGGAGAAGTGTGGCCAATAGGCACAAAGGTACAATTAGAAAGAAAGCATAAGTTCTGGTGTCCTGTTGCACAGTAGGGTGACTATGTCAACAATGAGGCATTAATATTCCAAAGCAGCCAGAACAAAGGATCCTGTATGTTCCAACCACAAAGAAATGATAAATGCTTGAGGTGATGAATAGGCTAATTACCCTGGTTTGACCATTACACAATGTATACATGTATTGAAATATCACACTGTATCCCATAAATATGTACAATTATTATATTAATTAAAAAATTTAAAAAATAAAATAAAATGTGTCCACAGAGAGAGAGAGAGAGAGAGAGGGAGATCTCGTTCGTTTCAATATTTCTTTAGTATTTTATTGTGCAAATAAATCATAATTTATCTATCAGTTTCCCTACTATGGCCTGTTAGGTGGTTTCCATTCATCATTCATTCATTACCACAAACAGTGATGCTATGAACACCCCAGTATTATATACATCTCTTAAGCAAACTGTGTGAGAATTCCTCTGGGGTACGTATCTAGAGGTGTACATAGATATATAGATATATATATATAGAGAGAGAGAGGGGGAGAGAGAGGAAATATCCAGTTTGTGGGCCCTCAACATAGACTTGTGCTGATGAAATAAATAATGGTGAAAAGTACTACAGTCCTTTAAGAAATGGTGAAAAAGTGGTGAAAATAATGGTAAAAGAATTCTTAGAATAATGGTTATTGCAAAAGTTCTGCTACCTACTTCTTGGAAATATCCAGTTAGCTGGGCCTAAACATAGATTTGTCTACCAAAACCATTTTTGATTCCTAGCTGATGAATCAAATGATTCTTAAAATAATGTATATAGGTGTATATAGGTGTCATGGGATACATAACTTCAAATTATATATATATAACTTCGAATTCACTATAAATTCATAAATTCAAAACAGCTTGATAATGACTCTCCCCTGCTAAAAACACCTCCCCACTCAAATGCAAAACTGTTTAGCTTTGCCAACACTCTCAGCCCACCACACTTCCCCTCCTAGCTCCACCTCCTGCCTCTCACCCTGAAATCCTCGAGGATCCAACATTATTCACTGGTTTTTAGCTCTGCCCTCTCTGTTTTCTACCCCAGGTCTTTGGACATGACAGGAAATCCGTCTTCCTGTCCCTTTCCAACCCCTCAATTGCTCCGGGCTAACTCCTTCTTGAGGTAATAGAGTAGATGTGACTCCAAGAAACACTGCGAACCCCAAAGCATGCAGAGCACCCTGGGCTTTTGCCAGCACGACACCCAGCCCCTGTGTGGCACACGGCCTCATCTTTGTCTGTTTCTCCCTACCAGGCCAGGAGGTCCTTTCAGAGGGGACCCACTTGGTTTGCCTACTACCATGGCTCATATTCATATCAGCAAACATCCTGATGATCTAAACTGTGTAATGGCACAGTCTATAGCCACAGGGTGGACGTCATGAGGAGCTAAGACCAAAACATGATGCTCAAATCTAGTCTTGAAGTTCTGCTTCTCGTGTCCTCTATCCTACATATAGCTGTAGATTATTCCTGTAGCTTTGTTACTACCACACATTGTGTTCAAAATATATGCTCTTCATTTCCACGCAGGGGAGAGAACGCTCTAGCCTAGCTTCTACTTGCCTGGAATGTGAGGTTTGGAGAAGGAAATGTATGATATTGCTGCAATGCTGTTTTCAGCATGAATTCGTTCCAGAGTGAACAAGTATTATTATTATTATCCCGGGACAGTTAATCTCTCTTATTCTAGGTTGCATACTTTCACTATGTTTCATTAGTTCCCGTTATAACAAATACAGAATATTTTCAGTGACTATACTTTCAAGATCTGTAAAAAAATAAAAATCCTTTGTAGATCCTAACTTTTAAGGATATAGGAATCCCGGGCTAGGCTAAATCAGTTACCGTCAGCTGGATTACCTGTCAACCAGAGCAGCTCCATGGGTCACAGAATCTCACAAGTTTAGGAGTATGATTCTAGTTCCAATGAATAGCTCAATATGGGGGAGTCATCTATGAATGCCAGTAAACCACCCTTCACATTACTTATACTTTAGGTCTATACCACTCCACATTTTTAAGTCCTTTACATGCTGTTGAAATTTCTTTTATTTGTCCTTCTTTGCCTCTTCTAAGCTTTACTGGGGTCTAGAGTGGAACACTGAATTTCCCACCAATAGCACTCACAATGACGGAGTTCTCCTCTGTATATACAGGTGCATACGTCCATGATTTACATATCCTGTGTCATTTAATCTTCACAATGCCTCAGAGAAAGACTCACTTCCCAGTTTCCAGAAGATAGAAATGGAACTCAGGGGTAACAAGCTCTCCCTTCACCCCGTAGCTCACCCACCCCCAGCTCATTCTAGCTCACTGTAGCTCCATGACGAATCCTTCAATTTTAGACAATTCTTACCTGAATGGAGATGAAATCTATTTTGTTCAACATTATTTTTTCCAAAAAGTGAGACTTAAAGTCTTCGTTATATCCCTTAGACTGTCAAGCTCTTCAGTATAAAAGCTCTTGCCAGCTAAGAGGTGTGCTCTCACCACCCTGATAATGAACTAGCCTGTACTTCTTCAACCTTATCTTCTCCCTAAATGGGCTTCACAGTGGTATTTCAAACTTTTTTGAGCCGCCAAATTTCTTTTTAAAATGGAGTCTTTCATGAATGCCAAATGCATATTAAGAGAAATAAACATCATAAGGCGTGGCTCTGATTGAAATGGATGCGTAGAACCTTCAGGGACTCACTTAGACCCCTACCTCTCCATCCATTCTGCCATTCCTCTCCACAGGACTCCTATTTCAAGATGACCCAGAAGGAATCTCTGAGCTTCACGATATACAAGGATAAGCCACTATTTCCTCTTAGTCCTGCTTTTTCTAGGATGATGTGCTGGACTGACCTTAATGATCAAGTAGTCTGAGTAACACAGAGATTTAGAGTAATTAATTGAAAATTAGATTATAATGGGGTTTGTAACATATCAGGACATAGACAGACTAGGAATCACATCCCAGAACCCCTTCTTCCCATATCCCTTCATTTGATGTCTTGCTGAGCTGTGTCAGGGACAGGGACTCACCCAATGACCTGAGGTAAGACCCATGTGACTCCACGATCTGTTTACCAGCAATATCTCCAACACAATCAGAGAAAAGAGATACTTCTCTTTTGAGAGTTTCCTAAAATGTAAGAAAAAGAATAAAACTGATTCTTGACTTTTAAGAAACCGCACTTCTCTAGGCCTCAGTTTATTTATGCCTAACAAGACCAGGCTAGATGTCTAGAGTTATTTCTAAGCCTAAAATTCTATCACTTTAACTGAACTGAAAGTTTCACTTTACTTCTCAAGGAAACCGAATATACAGTAAAAGCTTAAATATATAACAAACAGGAGGACAAGCCAGCACAGGGAACCTTAATACTCAAACTAGAGCTCCGTGCTGAAAAATGACCAACTCAGTAGTGTGATAATTATGTGCTCTTTTACCAAGTCTGAGGGACATTTTGATAATGTCAAACTGATTATATTATATGATGTTACCTTCAGAGTCTTTGGGGGTCTTTTATTCCCTTCAAATGAGAGGTCAAAAAAATTTCTGTTTTCCAGAGTGTGCTGTGAACGCGAAAAGTTTGAGAATCGCTGCTAGAAATCAATGTTAATTGAGTAAATCGTTCATATTGAACGGTGAATTTCTAGAAATCACGTCTGTGCCTTTGCACCTAATGAAACCGCATTGCACCTCCCATCATTATGGAATGCCACCTCATCTGAGGTGCTACTGCTTTCATCAATCCAAATGCCACTG
This sequence comes from Varecia variegata, assembly GCA_028533085.1. NCBI lineage: Eukaryota > Metazoa > Chordata > Mammalia > Primates > Lemuridae > Varecia > Varecia variegata. The sequence continues at coordinate 16,752,625 of CM052447.1, forward strand.
CATCTCGTTTCCAAAGAGCAGCGAGACGAGTAATTCTCAGCAACTGTTGCAAAGGCACCAGATGGAAATTTCAAGGGATAAATAAGCACACGTATATTGCAGTGGGGGATTTCAAAATTCCTTTTCAAATAGAGCCAATTAAGATACAGGAACTCTGACAGGAGTTCCACTACAGAGAAAGAAATAGAATACACCATTCATGTCACTATTTTAATTGGCTCCACAAAGAGAGTGTTGCCTAACCATTTGACACCAAATCCTGCTAGCATGCATAAAATTTACTCAGATATGTAGACAACATAATATGGCTCTGAAGACCACAAAGCTTCCCCGGTATCTTTTCAAAAAGCAGCAATGTCAAGTGTGTTGTGCGTGAGCTAATCTTGCATGCTATGATCAGATGGAGAAATAGGGAGTTCAGAACTTGTCTACATTGTACGTATAGAAAAATTTAACATAATGATCCAAATCTACTAAGAGATTATCTAGCTTTATTTTAGTGTCTTAATTCCTGCAAGTAAGTCTAAGAGTAGACCTTTTTTTCAGTGAATTACCATGTATCCTTTTAGAATTGTTAAAAATTGCCCAAAAGTATATGAACAAGCAAATCACAAAAGAGGAAACCTGAGTGCCCAGTAGATATGAGAAAGTACTCAGACTTAATCAGAAAAGTGCAAATTAAAATAATAATCACATCCACCAAAAAGGCAAATAGGAAAACTTATATTAAACCAAGTGTTGGCAAGAATGCAAGAGGACAAGAGTTGATGAGGCATATGGATTGAATAGCAAACAACAACAAAAAAAATCAGAAGCAACCTTTCTCACAAAGAGAAAGTACCACCTACATAAGAAGACCATAAGAAGAAATTTCCAAATTCTGCATCAGTGGCTCTTTTCAGTGAGAGCAGCAGTGGGTTTGGTGGTTTCAAAACCTCTAAGAATTTCCAAAGCCTACAACTATTGGGCAAAACCACAAGTGCTGATGAGAAAGCTGTAAAAGAACTTTTAGGAGCAATACAGAAATTAATTGAAGAAGGTTTCCAACTTTGGTGAAATAAGTATCAATTATAAATGCATGTCATGGAAGACCTATTCTCAAAGGCAAAAAAACATGCTCCATAATTTAAGGCTGTAAGCGATCATCAATTTTGATAACCCTCCTATATCATTTCACAACAAATCACAAACAGGAATCCTTCCCTTGCCCATCTCCAAAAGCACACTTCAGATCTTTTTCAGTGTAAATGGCTATATTTATTGAAGTATCTACGGATAAAGCTATGGTATTGTTTTTATTAGGTTCCTATCTTTTGCTTTATGTTTCACTGATGAAGTTTGATCCAAATCCCATTTTTCCCATAAGCCCTGTGGCTTTTATTACCTGACTTTGCAGAGTGCTGATTTTTAACAACACATCGTTTATGTTAGCAAAACTGACTATACTAACTATGTGGCCCTGTAGGGAATATATGTTAATTTTGTCTCAGAAAATTAACAGATATTTTGCCAGAAAAATCTCAAAAAACTTAGAAAATTTGCCTTTCAGAAAACTATTGCTCCCCATGTCAAACACGAGGCCCTGCTTCCTCTACAGTGGTGGCGGGGTGGAGAAAGCATGTGACCTAGTCTAGCCCAAGGACTCAGAACCCCTGAACCCCATAGTGATATTTGGACATGTGGTTCAAAGAGGGCCCAACTAAGCCCTTCTACAAAACTATGTTTCTTGGAATTACCAACAAAGAAGTGTCCTCTTCTTTTCCTGGGTCTCTCTCAGTAAGAAAAATCAAAGCATATTGCTGCCCAATAGCCATATTTGCACCAAGGGGGACAATCTATGAAGAGTAAATCCTACAGATAGTTGTAATAACATCATATACACTTTTGGATCTAATCAGAAGCTAGTTAACATCTCAGATTATTTTTCAGCAATGTGAGCCAATACATACCCAAAAGTTTTAGCCATTTTGAATAGAGTTTATGTTACTGGAAACCAAAAGTGCATTGATTAATAGCCCCTATCCAGGAAAGTCTTTTGTGATGCCCCAGATCAGACGGTCCCCTATTATCTGTTCCTACAAAACACTCTACTTCTTTGCAGCAGACGTGGCACAGGTAATGCTGTGCTCCCCTCAGCACCATAGCTCCTTGAGGGAACAAACGTTTCTTCCTGTCCACCACTGTTTCCCAAGGTGTGCCCCAGGTGTGACACCTCATAGACACTCAGTGCATGAGGAATGAAGCCTGAATGAGAGAATAAATGGACACACTTGACCATTCTGAGCCTCTTGGATCATCTCTGAAATAAAGAGGCAAGTGATAGTTGCCTGCCTTTTTTTAATGGGCATCTAATGAGATAATGTATGTAAAAGTGCTGTGCTAGCTATAAAGCAATAATTATTATTCATTCGGCACATACTGCAGTAGTAAAAAGGAGCATAATAGAGTTGATAAAAGCGTGGGTGCAGGAGTCAGAGTGTGTTTGAGTATCAGCATTGTATCTTTTTAGCTGTCTCATTTGGGAGAAGTTATATACCCTTTCTGAGCCTCTGTCTTATAGGTTTTTGTAAGCCTTTAAAAAGTTAATACAGGCAAAGCATCTAATTGCATTTCAGGTATGTAATGTCCTCTATCCAACAGATGGATATATCAGAAAAGATCTCTGTCCCCAAGAAGCTTACAATCTAGTAAGAAGATAAATCACATATACAAACAACTTGAATATAAGGCAGAGAAGGTAGCCTAAAAGAACAATAAAGACATCACAGGAAATCACTAGATCAATCACTCTAGTTCTTCAAAAATAAATGTTTTCTTTTTTTAAAGTTACTAATGCAACTTCATGCTAAGTATTATGCTCTAAACAAGCAAGTATTAAGAAATTCTTACAAACAAGAATGTTAAATTTAGATCACTGAACCCCTTGTTTGCACAGTTGTATATGGTAAATTCAAAAGTATTTAGATGCAAATTAGAAAAAAAATGTACACGAAACTTCAACTACAGAAATGTGCATGGCATCAATGTGGTCAAGGAGGTATCAGAACTGCTGCCACCAAAACTTACGGATTTATAAGCTGGTAAGGGGCTGCGGTAGACTGAATTAACAGCCTCCGGGAATGTCCTTGACCTAATCCCTGGACCTTTGAGTCTTACTTCATATGGCAAAAGGAACTTTGCAGATGTGATCAGGTTAAGGACCTTGCAATGGGGCGGGGGACGGTTATCCTGGATTATCATCAGGGTGGGCCCAATGTAATCAGAAGGGTCCTTCTCAGAGGGGCCAGGGGGAGTCTGTGAAGGAAAAGGTGCTGTGGTAACAGGAACAGACTGCAGCCAGGTGTCTTAAAGACAGGAAGGGGCTACGAGCCATGGAATGCAGGCAGCCACTAAACATCCACAAAGACAAGGAAACAGATTTTCCCTAAGAATGCCCAGATGGAAGCAGCCCTGCCAACACGTTGACTGTACCCCAGTGAAATAGATTTTGGACTTCTGACTTCCAGAACCAATAGAAAGTAAATTGGTGTCATTTAAGTAAGTTCGTGGTGATCTATTATAATAGCAACAGAAAACTAAAACAGGGACAAAGTAAAAATGGTCCCTATTCTTCAGTTTATGTTCCTTCTGACTTCTAGTTGGAGACAATGTTACCAAAGCAGCCCAGCTGACCTCCAATTCAGAGTTCACTTTCAAATGGGTATAAATTGCCTGAAAATGGTGGGAGAAGATTTCTGCAACAGTCCTGAAATTAAGCTAACAGGTTAACCTTCCAAAAGCACAGAATATCTTGAAGTGACTCAGGATTTCGAGCCAAGGTAAAACCCAGCACTGTGGAGTTTGAAGAAAGGTTCCTCACTGTCTCCATTCTTACCTGCTAAATTGGCCTCCAGAAATGTCCTTGACCTAATCTCGGGACCTGTGAACATTACCTTATATGGCATAAGGGACTTTGCAGATGTGACCAAGTTAGGGACCTTGAGATGGGAAGATTATTCTGGAAAATGACTTCCAAACAGAAGTCGAGGTCTTGAGAAGTAAAGTATAATTGTAAAGAACTGGGTCTAAGTTTTATCAAGCATTCTAGAACTCAGATATCCACATGCATGCTGTAATTCTTAAAGCAGACTTTGGGATGAGGAGACAGCTACACACTCAACCCCACAACATTGCCGCACCACCATCTTCCTCTCCACCCACACCCTGTGCTGGTCACACCATGGTGTTTCCTTCTGTCTGCCTTTGCACATGCTCTTCCCTTGCTAGCAGCATCGTCCTTCCATCTACCAACCCAAAGGCCTAGGAAAGGCATTAAATCTTAAATATTCTTCAAGACTGAATCCAAATGTTGTCTCCTTCAGGAAGTTTCCTTTGACTTACCCCTAGACACATCCCCTGCCTTTTGTCCATCCTGCCTGCTTGGAACAGAGCTTCCTTAGCAATCACCCCATTGTGATAATCATCTGTTTACACATCTGTCTCTCCAGCTACCCGGAGCTCTCTCCTGGGCAATGACTATGCCTCATTCATCCTCAAATCCTGCATGCTCAGTACCAGGCCTGAAACATCATAGGCATTAAAAAAATATATGTTAAAGAAATCAATACATAAATGCAGCCACTTTAGAAAAACAGTTTTAATGACTTGCTACCTATCTTGGTTATCTACTGCATCTGGGAGACCTGGCTCCAAAAAAACACATTTGATTATTTCTAAAAATCCAATACACACTTGAAGTAAAGGAGTTGTTACAACAGAGAACCTATATGTGGCCAAAGCATGGATTCTGGACCCAGGCAGATCTTTGCTCCAATCCACCTCTGCCTCTGCGTGCATCATCTGGCTCTCCCAGTGTCCCTCGGACCTGGCTCCTGTGACTCTTTGCCCTATTGACTTGCCTCCACCCAAACGGTTCCTCCTGGGAACCCAGTGGATTTTTGTGATGATGAAAGCACTTTGAAAATATCTAGGTGTTACACAAATATCTGCTGTTATGATTACTATTCTAGATAGCTGGTTTTCCTAAAGTGTGGCCAATACTTGTTGCTTTGTCTGTCAGTTGTCCCTTCCTTCCCCTGGCAATAGCACTCTCCTCCTCATCTATGGCAGTGGATTGCTCCCCCCTTCCCTCTTTCCATTGCTCCAAACAGACAGGAACTGCTGCCTTCTCCCAGGAAGAGGCACCAGCCAGAGGGGGCAGGTTCCTAAGTGCTGGTGACTGTGTAGTAGCTGCAGCCAGCCCTGCCTCCCATGGTTTAACTATGGAAACAAACCACGTATTCCCCATTTTGAATTTGGTTTCTGTCACTTGTAACAAAGAGATTCCTGACTACTATATGTTGTTCACCACAAAGTAAACAGGAACAAACTTCTCAATTATGTCTTCCTAAAAATCAAAGGAATAGCTTTTATTAAAAGAGGATAATGCCAATATTTATTAGGCAGTCTGTTTATCAACACTATAGCGCATTAGATAACAATCTAGAAAAAGAGAAATTCCCCAGTACAATGAGAGTAGCAACCCGGCAGGGCATGGTGGAGGCCCAAGAAATCTGAGATTTAACTAGCAGGATGGCTTCAGATAAGGGATTTGGGCTCTCTGGGTCTCATTTTTCTCATCTACAAGTTGCCAAAGTCCATTTATGTTCTAAAGCCACTAAAAAATGTGTATTTCATGGTTCAGATGACAGCAGCACCTGCATGCTTTTTGATGTCAAAAATTCAAACTTCTTTTGGTAAATAAAAAAATTAAAAACTTCTCAGTGGGATTTAAATGAAAGTTCAAATATCCAGAATACTTAAGAGAGATCATATCTCACTTTTTTAAAGCAACACCAGAGCCATCATTTGGTATGTGATTAATGAACTGAAAATAGGAGATTACCAGGAAAGTTACCTTTTTATGAACTTATCTAGCTTGCTGGATAAAAACTGATAAAGAGGACTAAATCCATCCCCTGCTGACATGTGGCTAATTCTATAATCAATCACAGCCTTGGCATTCAATAATGCAACAAGTACTTAATGGGTGACAATTATATGCAGGACATAGTGACAGGAGCAGATGGGGAGGCAGAAAGAGATAAAGCTGGATTTATAATCTCACCTCCCCGCTTAAAACCTTCCAACAGCACACCATGACCCTTAGAATAAAATCCAAATTCCTGACATGACTTTCCCAACATCATCCTCTGCCACTGTGCCCCTCAATCATCTTGCTCCAGCCAAACTCCTCTTTCAGATCCCTACACAGCTAAGCATTCTCGTGCTTCAAGGTCTCTGAATATATATTCCTATGCTATATTCTATGTTTCTGGAATGTTCTTCCCCCATGCACCCCAAAGCTGGCTCTTTGTGCTCTTTAGGTCCACCTTAAGGGCCACTACTCAGCCAGACTTTTCCTCACCACACTCTACTTCCTATG